>OY856412.1:659083914-659406414 GCA_963693085.1 Alisma plantago-aquatica | reverse complement strand
CTATAACCTCCTCTCTCTCTAAGCTTAATCACTTACTACATTCGTTAGAGTGAGTAGGGAATCTGTAAGAGAGCTAGTCCTACATGTATATCTTATGAGGCTCTCTCTTCCACCACCTCCCTATCTCTCATTTCAACCATGAAGATGAAGGTTCTCTCTCTTGGCTAAGAGAGGTGAAGAAGAACAAGGGAAGGCATCCCTTGGTGAAGATCAAGGTTGAAGACTTGGAGCAAGAGTGGGTAAGCCCTTGCTGAAGGAAGACTCGTTACTCAAGTGGGTAAGTCCTTGGTGGAAGCTTCTCCGAGTGAAGGTGAAGTCAAAGGCTGATGATCCAAGAAGAGTAGAAAAGTCCCTAAAGGCGGAAGACTTATGCTAGAGTGGGTAAGACCTTAGAGAAGGCTAAAGAATCTTGGTAAAGTGGGTAAGTCCTTGGTAAGGTGGAATACTCTTGGTACTTGGATGGGTAAGTCCTTTGGTTGGTTATGTATTGTAAGTCTTATAAATGAATATAGGAGTGCAAGGGTTAAGAAATCCTAGAGGTTGATCTCTCTAGGCAGTGGACTGACTCACTTATAGTTTGAAGTGTGGAACCACTCTACATAGCTTGTCACTTGGTGTATGTTCAGTCTCTCTCACTTTCTATGCATGTTTTGGTTACACTCAAACTTCCTATTTAGAAACCTTATCTTGTGATATATCTTAAAGGTCTAATGAATTTTGTTTAAGTGCATTCAACTCTATTCACCCCCCCTCTAGAGCATCTAATCACCCATCTAGGATCTAAAAATTGGTATCAGAGTAGGTTTCTCCAAGCATACTTCAACAAGTAGGAGAAGATGGGTGACTACCAAGGTGTGAGATGCTTCATCAACCTTTCAATATTTGATGGGAGTAACTTCCTCTATTGGAAAAGAAGACTACAATTCTACATCTAAGGATCAAGTCTTGAGCTATGGAAAATGGTGGACCATCCATATAAGCTACCAGTGACAAAGTTAGAAGAATGGGATGAAGCTACCATGAAGAAAGCCACCTTGAATGCAAGAGTAATCAACAAACTCTATGCCACCATGACCTCTACTGAGTTCAACCGGATTTCTTCTTGTGAGATGGCCTATGAGGTATGGAGAAAGATATAAATCACTTATGAGGGGACAACTCAAGTGAAGGAAAGTAAAGTCTACACGTTCAAAGGACTGCTTGAGAACTTCAAGATGGGAAAGGAGGAGAAGATAAAAAACATGTACTCAAGGCTCAACACCATTGTGAATGGTCTTGCTATTCTAGGACATCCTATGAGTAGATGAGAGATCAACTCTAAGATCCTTAGAACTCTACCCAAGAGATGGGAACCCAAGGTGACTTCCATTGAAGAAGTAAGATCTCTTGATGATATTCTCATTGAAGAGCTCATTGGAAATCTATAAGCCCATGAAGCTACACTTGACAAAAGAGAAGAAGTTAAAAGACAAGAGGAGAAAGAGATAAAGAGAATGAAGAAGGCTCAAATTGAAGCTATTATGGGACAAACCTCTCCATCCTCTCATGTTGAAGAAGATGCCATGTAGTCCAAGGGTAGATTCTATAAAGGCAAGAATTCCTCCTCCATCCGGTGCCTTGAGTGTGGAAAGAAGGGTCACTTCAAGATAGATTGTCTACAAGGCAAGAAGACCCATCATCACAAGAAAAGAAAAGAGAAATACAAGATGCACGAGAATTGACACTCAAGCTCAAGTGACTCGTCCAACTCAAGATCAAGTGAAGAATCAAGTGGAGGATCTAGCTCAAGTGACTCATCCAACTCAAGATCAAGTAAAGAAGGAGAATGTCATTTTTCTGTTATGGATTCTATAAGAAAAGATTCAAATGAGGTAAATCTAAACTCTTTAGATAAAGAACCCTTAATTACTATCATTAATGCTACTCATGCATCTCTTAAGTCTTCTAAAAAGAAAAGAAAAAAGCTTTCTAGAATTGTTGATAATATGCATGTAGAATTAGATGATCTTGAACATGCTAACACTTGCTTGCTTGATGATAAAAATGTTTGTCTTATCCAAGTAGACTATCTTAAACTTGAGAATGCTAGTTTTCTTGATAAGTTTAGATTTCTAGAAGATCAACCTCTTATGCCTAGTTCAAATGAAGAGCATACTTTAATTGTTGATTCTCTCATATATGATATTGATGTTCTTAAATCTGAAAACAAGGAAAAATATTTTGCTTTGTAAGGATTAGAATCTAAAAATGGTGTTTATCTTTATAAGATTTCTTTCATTGAAATAGAAAATGCCTCCTTGCTTGCTAAAATCAATGTGCTGGAATCTTGTTCTAGTAGAGAGAATAATGTTGCTGCTCTGCATATTGATAGAGATTCTTATTTAACTAAAGATCTTTGCTTAGAAAATGATCTTTTGAATGCTAGATATAATATAAATCATTTGTCTTCTACTATTACTTCTCTTATGCATGATAATCATAGCTTGATATCTTCTTTGCAAAGATTCTTAGTTGGTAAGAAGAGCCTTAATGATATCCTACACCATACTACTAAACAAATTGGTAGACATGGTTTAGGGTATTATGGTAGTCAAAGGAACAACAAAGGTAAAGGACCTCCAATATTCCATGGAGAATCCTCTAGTTCCAAAACTATGGGCACATGCAACTATTGCAATGAAATTGGTCATTATTATACTTGTTGTCCTTTTAGGAAAGCACCCAAGAGCAATAGGACTTGGGTTGCTAAGCTAACCCCTATGGACCCAAACACATGATTGGGGACCATTTCGTCTTTCTTCTTGCTGGTTACTTGCAAATGGATTGACTTGAACTATTGAATTACAAACTGACTTCTCAATCCACATGAAAGAAGAAAGGTGAGATGTGTAGAGGGTCACAACAAGTGGAAAAAGGAATGGTAAGAACAAAGGTAAAGGTTTTCTTTCTTATAAACAATTTCTAACTTATTTTTGTCAAGTTAGTGTGCACTATACATGTGATTTTTGAGTCAAAAGTGGTATTTCGTGATTCTCTTCACACTATTGCTAAAACATTGTATCTAATGCTTTCATAGTGCATTACTAACTTGCTTACACATGTTTGGATATGGATTATACTTTAGCATGTCTCTAAATATGTTTTTATGAAATATATGTGCCTTTTGATAGTAGCTTTTTTGGTCGAGTTTGTCCTATTTAAAATTCGTCTGACAGACACCAATGAATGTTTCCAACAACTGTCATCGGTCGAGTTATCAATACACAGAACTCGATTGACAACACTGTGCACAGATTACACAATTGGCTTAATGAATGCGAATTTCCCTCTCAACTAGATTTTTTGAACCAACAACCTTATTCTTTGGCACTCCCTTGGTACTTTTATATATGCATATTGCCTTGCTTTAAATTTCCTATGTTACTTACAACTCCATCTCTCTAATTTCTCTAAATTGGCATATCTGTATCTTGTAATTACTTTCTTTAAGTTGTTTTGTAGGTTTTGATGACGATCTCTTTGGATCTTTTGGTTGTGTCTTAAATTGCTTCCGTTGTGCTCTAACTTGCTACATATATCTAGTTGTATATCTTGTTTGGATACAACCTTGATGTTCTTAGTGGTGATCATCTTTTGGTAATGATGCATGCTTGTCAGTGAGTTATATCATTTCCTGCTTCTAAAATTGCATATTTCTTTGTTTGGATATATCTATACATCTACTCATAGCTTGCTCTATCTTGTGTATCTTTAAGTATCTTCGCTATGATCTAGATCCTACTAGTAGCCCTAACTTGGGATAACATGTACTAGTAGTTCATATACATGTAGTTCTAGCATTGTTTATCTTTTCATCAAGTGGTATTTCACTATATTCTATGCTTGTATCTTGTCTCAATCATGCTCAAGCTTGTTCCTTGAATTGCATATCTACTATCTTGAGTTGCTTGCATAAAATTGTTACGACCCCATCTGAGCTTAACTGGTAAACTAGGGTTTACCTAGACAATTGCAAAGATTAATTGGAATAATCATTCTTGAAATCTAATTATGACGATAACTCAATTAGGATGTTTTAACTATGATAAGAAGTCTAAATGTTCTTTTGTCTTGAGAATTAGGGTTTGAGAAGCATAAACCCTAATCGGCCCAAAATAGGGTTTTGATGATACATGAATACAGAATTTGATAACTAGAATGTCTCACTAAATGATTTTTAGTATTTTATGTGTAACTCTGATTTACTTCAAATTTGGATATGATTTGGATATATAAAATGTGAACAACATTGAAAAATATCAGAATTTTTGAAGAATGTTCTGACCTGTTTATCGGTCGAGTTTCAAACTCGACCGATCATATTTCCAGATTTATACAGCAGTGTGGTAATTGAATTTTATCTTTTTATTGGTATATCCAATTGATCTAAAATTTTAACTGTGCTTTAAAAACACTGTTTTAGACACTCTGTTAAATTGGAATAATTTTTGGATGAATTTTTGATCTCTACAGTAAGGGTGTCGGTCGAGTTCTGTGCAGGACAAACTCGGCCGAATATTCTGCAGACTGCAATATAGCAGTGCACTTTTAGATTTTTAATTTATTATTGGTAACTAGAAATGATCTCAAATTTTTACTGGAGGTCTGAAACTCCATTATGCATAACATATAAAATTTCCATAATTGTTGGAGCTTCTGTTAGCTATTCAGTAGGCGAATTACAGAAGCTATTGTGAAACTGAATATTCAGCCAATATAATTAAAGTTGAGTGTTGGGTCAATATGCAATTGACCCAAGCAGCTCAAATTGACTTATATGATCGACCACACACACACACAGATCTCATTCTTCGTCATTCATTCCAGAGAAACGAGCTCCTAGAGAGAGAGGGAGAGTTAGGGTTTGAGAGAAGAAAGTGGGGGAATTGCTGAATTAGGGTTTTGCGATTCCAGGAAGGGTGAAATCAAGTAAGTTTGGATTCTTTGCATAGACTTTTATTGTGGATCTTCTCTCTCATGTCAAGATTCCGTCCATGCTCTGATTTGATCCAAGATGATGTCGAAATTCCCTCTTTTCTCACCCTTTCTTCATAATCCCTCATTTTCAAGGTTCCCGAGTTGAATGGAAGAAGAATTGGGAGATTTGCTAGGGATTTGATGTGAGTTCGAGATTCCCTGAGTTGAGCTGTAGTTTTGAGGTGTTTTCACACCTTAGGGTGAGTGGGTTCTTCCTTTAAATAGTATAATGCACGAAATTTGATTATAGCATCCAAATCCCTAATTGCTTGATATGTGATTCTAAACCCTGAAATGTTCGTTTAATTTAAGTTATTGCAAATTGATATGATATGGATTCCTTCTCTGTTTGAATGACTCTTTGATGGTAGATCCACATCAGAAACGTATACAACACATCCTAGAAAGAATGCTTTTCAGATTTATACCATATGATGTAATTAGGGTTTAACCTAATTGAGATATCTCTAGAGTTTCAACCTTATTGAAAAGGACTAGTAATCTTATAAGTGGTTAGGATGTACCTCATGGATTACCTTATTTGAATTTTATCCTTGGTGCATGATATCTCAGTGAATAGCATGGAAACCTAAATTTAGTTCAATTTCCATGGTTTCATACATATATCGATTGTATATGATTTGTTGAAAACAATCTTTATTTAGTGAATGCTTATTGTGGGCTCTGATCTCCAAACCATGACATAAACACGATTAAAACTTAGCGGAAGCGAATCGGTAATCAGCGGAAGACAAAAATCACGAGAAATTAAAACTTTTCGAGATAAGAACTTGGATCCATAAAACTTCTTTCATAAAGAGAGATAAACTGTTTACATCTCAGGATAATTACTTTTCGAGTAATTATATACATCAAGATACAAAATCTCAAGATCACTATACAAAAGACTCCAAGACCTGAGAGTACAGAGGACACATAGGACTGACTCTAACTACACCATATGGCAGGACAATCTCCACCTGAGATTACTGCTGCCCCTGATGCTGCTGCTGAGACTGATCACCTGTAGGCTGGTTCCTTCGTCTCCGACGTCCACCTAAAAAGTTGAAGCCTACGGGGTGAGACAATTATACATAATTGTCCCAGCGAGAGTTATAACTCTTCGCCAGAAACTTTATTATAACATCAAAGAATATTTTAAGCAGTAAAGCCTTCAAAGTATTCTATAACAGTTGCAGGTATAACAAGATCTCTATAATTTAGGAGATATGGAGAATATAAACACTATTGCAATGTAACATCAATCAACTAACTTGGAGTCATCTCTAACAAGTTATACTACATGGTTGATTATGTTTTACAAACAACATTATGCCCTGTGGAGATGATGCTTACCACTCATACTCCAACTGATCGCTGAGAAGTCACATCAGTATCATACATAGGTCATTAAGAGAGCCGGATTCTCATGACCTTCACCTTCCTCAGTCAGTAAGAGGATCACTTGTAGGACATATCGTGTCTCTACTACTATAGCTCACCAGGGTAAACTGGTCCTTCACTATTTTAGAGTCACAGTGGCATTCTGTACTCTCTTCGTCATCAGGAGGTTTCATATTTACCTACCACTGATACGGATATCTGTGCTTTCTTCGTCATCAGGAGGTTTCATGTTTACCTACCACTGATACGGTATGAAAATATAGTGAAGGATGGATGGATTCCACATCTACATCACTTTCCTACACTAGTATGTAAGGTTCTACACATCCATGTACCCCACATACTCAAAAGTATGTGCTCCAGGAGTTCCCTGAGGAAAACCTGTTTCACCATCACTTAATCTCTGAAAATGATGGATCTATGATCAGGGCTCTACATTATACTTGATTAGTTAGGTACATTCAGTATTATTTAACAGCATACATTGTTCTTCAAACAATAACAGTAGCATAGCAGCTATAAAAAGAAGAATACTAAATGTAACATGCCTAACTCATATCAGTTATCATTTTTCATTATCCTCATCACAAGTCATCTCTAAGGCATGACCTTGATGGTATTCATGGCTCTCATAGCCCATTATCAGCATAGGATGCCACTGGCAAGGCATCAGATTACTTTATTCATTCATAAGGCTAACAACATGCCTTTAGTGAATATAACATCAACATCCATACCTGGATATGATTACCTTCATATCAGAACCTGCATGTTTAATACATCTGATAAAGGTAATACAACAATGAGGAATATCCTTCCTACTCTTGTCATAAGAGTTTAAATCTCTAATTCTTATCAAATAGAGTTTAATATTCAAAAGCATGCCATTACCCTTAAATTAGGGTTTACTATTCACATTAAGGTGAATTGAACTCATAACATCATCATGTATGAGTAACATCTTCATTTATGATCTTAGATTAGTTAAAAGTTCATCATTTATCATAGTTAGGGTTTCTATGATCTCACACAGGTGGATCATACCCTAATTATGCTCATTTCTGTGTATTGGGGATGCTTCAATTGAGTTTCCACTTAAAAAGGGTACTTTCTCTCTCTAGAAGTACTTTCTCTCACTAGAAGTACTTTCTCTCTCTAGAAGTACTTTCTCTCTCATCATAAGGTTAGGTGATGTTAACATCACCCTAGATCAGGTCGGATTAAGTCATCATAGGCTAACATGGCTAAAACATCATCATCATGTGATTAGGGTTTGAATTGAGCAAGATATAACTCAATTGGCCCTTCAGGGGTATTTTGGTAATTCACCCCATTGATCATTATCATGGGCAAAATCCTAGTCAATTAGCCACTTAATGTCCTAGGTTATCATTAGGGTTTGATTAGGGCAACATTGAACCATTTATATCATCAATTGATTGAATGAAGTCAACCTTGAATCACATTGTTTGACCTTCAACCATCATTCTTCAATTGAGTTGAGATCGTTTGAAAGTGTTGACCGTTTAGCCAATTTTGACTTTTCAAGACCGCGAGGGTGTGTTGACCGTTTAGTCTATTTTGACTTTAGGACCGCGAGCCCTCAACCTCTTCCAAGACCGCGAGCCCCCCTCAACCTACTTCAAGACCGCGAGCCATCATGTGATTTCAAGACCACGAAGCTATGTAGACCGTTTGCCCACTTTCACCTCAGGACCGCGAGGCCCCTCGTGGTCTTGAGACCGTGAGCCCTCTCACGACCTTGAGACCGCGAGCCTCCTCACGACCTTGAGACCGCGA
Organism: Alisma plantago-aquatica; assembly: GCA_963693085.1. Lineage (NCBI taxonomy): Eukaryota > Viridiplantae > Streptophyta > Magnoliopsida > Alismatales > Alismataceae > Alisma > Alisma plantago-aquatica. The sequence continues at coordinate 659,398,194 of OY856412.1, read as the reverse complement.
GCCTCCTCTCGACCTTGAGACCGCGAGCTCACATGGTCTCAACCACTTGGTCCATCAACAAGATTCAAAGATACAACCAATAATGTCAACTCATGTTGAAGCCCTCAAAAGGTCAGATCCATGTTGACCACTTATGGATTGGGTCAATTCAGATTATTCTTGACCACTTGCTCATTCAATTGACCCTCAATGGTTGACCAATTAGGGTTGAAGTCGATTCAATTAGGGTCTATCAATGTTCACCCATCAACACTCACCAATGTGCACTAACACAAGGTTGAACCCTTCAATTGAGCTCAAAATGGGCCCAAACGTGGCCCAAACGGTCTTGGGATCATGTGGGTGGACCCCACATGGTCTTGAGACCGTTTTCCCAAGATTTCATCAAGGTCTAAGGAGATTTGATAGGGGTTGAACCATGATTGAACCACAAAACAGAATTTGATTATATTGACAACTTATTTGCAATTAGGTCCTCAATTGGTCAAATTACTTAACCCTAGACCTTCAAACGGTCTTGGGTGATTGTCCTATCGGTCTTGAGACCGTTTGGATGAGTTCCAAACGGTCTTGAGACCGTTTGCCCATCCAATTTTGGATTCTAGTGCAAATTCATCAAGGTCTGACCTATTGAGTTGATGATCATATCAATATTTAATTGCAATGTAATTTGGTGTAATTGTACCTTCAATTGGTCAACTAATATTGACCCCAGACCTCCAAACGGTCATGGTTGATTTCCCTCTCGGTCTTGAGACCGTTTGGGTGACCCCTAAACGGTCTTGAGACCGTTTAGGTCAATCAACCCTAAAAACCCTAATGAGGTCACCATAAATTCAGTACTGATTTCACCTAGGGTTAGCCCTAGTATTCACCCTTCAACTCTTAGCCTGTTTGGAATTAGACCATCAAACTTGGTGAGTTGTTAATTAACAGTATTTTGAACAGTAATCTCATACGGTCAATGCCTGGTCAACGACCTTACACGGTCTTGAGACCGTTTGCCCAAAAAGGCAAATTCAGACCGTTTGAGAATCAGGAATAAATTCATTTAAAGTTATTACTTAAAAAGGTCATATATCCCGATTCCCTTGGAGTTAGCCTCCCAAATTTTGAGGGTAATTAACCTATATAATTTGGAACAGATTTCTTATACGGTCCACGCTCGGTCAACGGGGCCAAACGGTCTTGGAGACCGTTTTTCCTGTTGAGGTCTCGAGACCGTTTGCTCACCGCGCGGTCTTGAGACCGAGAGAGCAAACTGGTGAGACCGTTTAAGGAGGTGAAAAGCGGTGGGTTTTTCTTGGAAATCACGCCTTCATCTCCTAGCTCAAGAACAGTACAGATACCCCATGGATTTGCTTGCAAAAATAGCAGGGAAAGTAGGGAAACATGAAGAACTATCATCTAACCGCATATAAGAGATGTATATAGTAAAGCATGGGTTTAGAGTTATAAAACCCGCCTAAAGCTTGCTTCTTGAGCTCCAAGCTTTCAAGCTCCAATCTATAATGGCGTCCTTGAGTTCCCACAGGTTGTCCATGGTGAAAACTCCAAGGAAGGTCAAGGAAAGATGGCTAGAAAGATAGGATTTCGAGAGTTAGCCATGAAGCTGACCTTGAATTCGAGTTCTAACCATGGAATTAGGCAAGAAGAGGGGTTTAAACCTACCTTGCACCCCTTGGTCGTCCTCCTTAGCTCCAAGGCAGTACTTGGTCGTCTTTGGTGAAATGAAACAGTAAGGGAACGAAGGGTAAGTTCCCTTGCAACTAAGGGAAGGAGAGCTTATATACATGGGGTAGGATTTTCAACATTAGTTCATAAGTTGTCCATAATTCCAACTAGGTACCTCCTTCTTTACTTGATCGTCCCTTCCTCTTTATTCTAAGGACAAACCTTCTCTTAAGGTCTTAGGAAAAGAAGGTAAAGGAGAGCAAGCTAATAATGAGGTACATACATAAAGAGATATTGCACATATACCCTGATTATTCAATCACAAGGCATATTTCATAACTTGATAACTCAATTGAGGTGACTCCCTCATCATTTCTTCTCTTAATGATGGCAAGAGTCTAAAAAGATACATTAGATGACATATTTCACAATTTGTATCCCTTAATTTGGGTAAATTGCATTTTACCCCAAACTAGGGTTTCAAGCACCGGGATTGCTTCCACAGCTGCACCTTGGTGCCCTAGCTTGGGAAATCCCTCAAACTTTACAAAAAAGATTCTCATGATGTCTCAACATCAAAGGAACATCTCAACATGTGAAAATTGCAAGTTAACCTTTTCAACTGGGTAAATTGCACATAGGTCCCTGTATAACAAAACAATTCTACAACTTTAAATAAAAAGGAGCAAATACTGAAATATATGTTCCTGAGAAACTTAATTACATGCTCAGAGTTAATCACAAAGGTTTAATCACATATTTAGGCAAAACACCTAGGGTTAAATCATAACCCAGGTCAAGGATGTTACAAATTATCCACCCCTTACAAGGATTTCGTCCCCGAAATCGATAAAACATACTAAGAGAAAAGGGCAGGATACTTCCTTCTCATCTCATCCTCTAACTCCCAAGTGGCTTCTTCAACACCACGATGGTTCCAGAGGCCTTTCACAAGACTTATATCTTTCTTCTTTAACTTTTTAATTCGTTTATCAAGGATTGACACTGGTCCCTCCTCATAGGATATGTCATCATTCAATTCTACCTCCATAGGTTGTAGAACTGTCTCGGTGTCGGGGTGACATTTCTTCAACATGGAAATGTGAAACACATGATGTAACCGCTGTAACTCAGGTGGTAGCTCTAGTCTATATGCTACCTTTCCAATCCGTTCGATGATTGGATAAGGCCCCATATATCTAGGAGCTAACTTCCCTTTCCTTCCAAAACGAAGGACCCCTTTCCAAGGTGAGACCTTGAGATACACTCTGTCTCCAACCTGGAACTCTAAAGGTCTACGACGTTTGTCAGCATAAGATTTCTGCCTATCCTGAGCAGTCTTAATCTTATGTTGTATAACCTTAATCTTTTTTGTGGTTTGCTGCACCAGGTCAGGACCTAACAACTGGTGCTCACCAGTGTCAAACCAACACAAGGGTGACCTACAACGTCTACCATATAAGGCTTCATAAGGTGCCATATCAATACTATGCTGATAGCTATTGTTATAGGCAAACTCTATCAAACTTAGGTAGATCCCAACTTCCGGTGAACTGGAGAACACATGCTCTCAACAGGTCTTCTAAGGTTTGTATGGTCCTTTCCGACTGTCCATCAGTCTGTGGATGAAAGGCCGTACTAAACCTTAGCTTGGTGCCTAAGGCTCTGTGCAACTGTTCCCAAAAATGACTTGTAAACTGAGGACCTCTGTCAGAAACTATTGTGACAGGAACTCCGTGCAAACGCACTATCTCTTTAACATACAACTCTGATAACCTTTCAGCAGAATATGTTGCTTTGACAGGTAAGAAATGTGCTGTCTTAGTCAACCTATCAACAATTACCCAAATGGAATCATGTCCTTTGCTTGTCCTGGGTAGGCCAACAACAAAGTCCATGGTCACATGGTCCCACTTCCATTGTGGTATGGGTAAAGGTTGCATTGTCCCTGCAGGCTTCTGGTGTTCAGCTTTAACTTGTTGACACACAGGACACCTCAGAACAAACTCTGCAACGTCCTTCTTCATCCCATGCCACCAATACAGATCTTTCAAATTTCGATACATCTTGGTGCTCCCTGGATGCATAGCATACATGGAAGAATGGGCTTCTTCCAGGACTAACTTTCTCAAGTTGTCCACATCTGGCACTATCATTCTTCCATTATAACAAGCTACTTGATTTTCTGAGTCATGAAAACCATCTTGCTTCTCATTTTCATACTCAGATCTTATCTGTTGAACTACAACATCACCTAGCTGTGCTTCTTTAATCTGCTCTCTTAGGGTAGGTTTAATATGCATCTCAGCCAACAATCCGGCTAACAATGACACCTTCAACTGTACATTGTTTTGCCTTAAAGAGATAAGCATATCTCTCCTAGAGCATACTAAAGAGTTTAGTTGTGCTCTATTCATGGTTGATGTTGCTGATTTCCTACTCAAGGCATCTGCAACAACATTGGCCTTGCCTGGATGGTAATCAATTGTACAGTCATAGTCCTTGATTAACTCCATCCAGCGACGTTGCCTCATGTTGAGCTCATGCTGAGAGAAGATATACTTAAGGTTTTTGTGGTCTGTGAAAATCTGGAATGTTTCTCCGTAGAGATAGTGCCTCCAGATCTTTAAAGCATGAACCACAACAGCTAACTCCAGATCATGTGTTGGATAATTCTCCTCGTGTTTCTTAAGCTGTAGGGAAGCAAAAGAAATCACTTGTTTATCCTGCATCAACACACATCCTAGTCCGTTCTTGGAAGCATCACAGAAAACTACATATCCTTTTCCTTGTTCAGGTAGCACTAGCACAGGTGCACTTGTCAACCTCTCCTTCAGCAACTGGAAAGATTGTTGACACTTATCACTCCAAGAAAAAGGAACATCTTTCCAGGTTAACTTGGTCAAAGGTAAAGCTATAGAACTAAAGTTCTTAATGAACCTTCGATAATAGCCAGCTAACCCCAAGAAACTTCGAATCTCCGTCGGTGTCTTTGGTTGTTCCCATTGTAGAACAGATTCTACTTTTGTAGGGTCAACATGAATTCCCGAGGCGGATATTACATGTCCAAGAAAAGATACCTCCGGCAGCCAGAACTCACATTTGCTAAACTTAGCGTACAGCTTATGTTCTCTTAGCAAGGTCAAAGCTTGGCGAAGATGCTGCTCATGCTGCTGAGCATCCTTACTATAAATCAGAATGTCATCTATGAAGACGACAATACAATGATCAATGAAAGGTCGAAAAACTCTATTCATGAGTTCCATAAATGCAGCTGGTGCATTGGTTAGTCCAAACGACATAACCGTGAACTCATAGTGACCATATCTTGTCCTAAAGGCAGACTTGGATATGTCACTATCCTTAATATGGAGTTGGTGATATCCAGACCTCAAGTCTATCTTTGAAAAGACTGTTGCACCACGCAACTGGTCAAAGAGGTCATCAATCCTCGGCAGAGGGTACTTATTCTTTATTGTTACTTTATTGAGTTGTCTGTAATCAATGCACAACCGCATTGACCCATCTTTCTTTTTAACAAACAAGACCGGAGCACCCCAATGTGAAGTACTCGGTCGGATAAAACCTCTCTCAAGTAGCTCTTGAAGCTGTTTCTTGAGTTCTGCCATCTCGGCAGGAGCCATTCTATACGGAGTTTGTGCTATGGGTTTCGTATCTGGGATCAGATTAATTTCAAAATCAATCTCCCGAGGTGGTGGTATACCAGGAAGTTCTTCAGGAAACACATCCTCGAATTCCCTGACTATGGGAACTTCAGCAGGATTGGTCCTTTCCTTGGTAACATCTACCACATGGGCTAAGAATGCATAACATCCTTGCCTCAATAGCTTATCAGCAACCATAGCTGATACAAGACAGGTGGGCAGAATCTTTCTTTCTCCTTGAAAGATCCATGTGTTGCTTTCATCAGCAAACACAACCAACTTGGACTCACAGTCCAAGACAACTCTATACCTTTCTAAGGTATCCATCCAGAGGATTATATCAAATCCCTACATATCAAGTGGTATAAGATCCACTTGAATACGATGGTCAGAAAAGAAGAGGATGTAGGGAGAACATACCTCCTGCAAAACTGCAGACCCACTCAACGGAGTCTCCAACAACAAACTATTTGTCCTATGACTAACAGTCACATTGCAGTTACGAATCACTTCACGAGTGATGAAAGAGTGCGTAGCACCCGGATCAATCAGAACGGATACAACACAGGATGTAGACATATCAACATATAAAAGTTTCATCTGACCTGCCACTACTCGTGGGTTGACCACTGCTTCAGGTGGGTTCATAGCATAGAACCTCGCAGTCGCCTGGTGTTGAGGTGGTGCTGATGATCCAGCTTGAGACGCTTGTCCACGTCCTCGAGCTGCTCCTTGATGTTGTCTATTCTGAGACCCCTGTTGATTCTGTCTCGGGGTTTGTTGTGTCACACCGACAGGCCTAGAACGGCAATCCTTCATCAAGTGTCCCATCTTACAACAGTTGTAACAACTCCTCTCCTGTTGTTGTGGTCTAGGTGGTCCAGTAACTGACACTGATGCAGAACTGTGCGTCCCTTGAAGCGGTTGACTTCGTCCTCTACCTTTGCTTGGTGTCCATTGAGTTTGAAAACTCGATCTGGGTGGTGGAGGGTTAGGTGCAGAGAATCTTGGTTTCTTAGAATCCCTAGATGAAGAACCCTGGAACTGTGGATATCTTTTATGGGTTTGTCTTTTCTCAACCACAGATCTCTCTATCCTTCGGACTGACTCAACGAAGGTAGAGAATCTCTCTCTGTTTTCTAAGGCAGACACAGGGGTTGACATATCAGAATTCAAACCCTTCTCGAATCTTCTGATTCTTTCCTCATCCGTAGCAGCCATGTGCGGACAGAACCGCAACAACTCCATGAACTTAGCTTCATACTCACTAATGTTCATCATACCCTGCCTTAGTTTCTCAAACTGAGAGATCTTCTCATCTAGGAAGGTCTTTGGAAAATATCTATTGATAAATTCCCGACGAAACTCTTCCCATGAGAACTCTACTCCAGGTCTTTTCTGCTCTTCCATGTTCCACCAGTGACCAGCACTGCCTTTGAGAAGATAGACAGCATGTCTAACCTTCTCAGCTTCCAGAATCATAAGAATCCTGAAAGCCTTCTCCAACTCTGTCAACCATAAGTCAGCATCTGCAAGGTCGGCAGTTCCGAAGTACTCGGTAGCTCCGACACGACGAAGTCGTTCGAATGTCTTACCAATACCTTGTGCTTCAGGCTGGACAGGTGCCCTAGGTGTAGGAATGGGCATCTTATCGGTTATATGTGTCATGGCAGTCATGAACTGCCCGAACATCGTCTGTACAGCTGGGTTACTCATGTCAGCTGGGTCGAACTGGGGTGGCTCTCTTGGCGACTCAGGTGCAGGTTGTTCTATCCTCGAAACTCTTGCACCGCCTCGAGGTGCACTAGCACTACTCTCTGCCACGTGCTCATCATGATGTTCTGACATTCTTATGTATCTTCTTCTCCTGAGGAGCAGAAGATTCTATTAGATGAGGAAGGAGTACTAAAGATAGACTCGACATCCTAAGTCCTATGCCTCTGTAGACTCAACTGAACCTGGAGCTCTGATACCACTAGTTGTGGGCTCTGATCTCCAAACCATGACATAAACACGATTAAAACTTAGCGGAAGTGAATCGGTAATCAGCGGAAGACAAAAATCACGAGAAATTAAAACTTTTCGAGATAAGAACTTGGATCCATAAAACTTCTTTCATAAAGAGAGATAAACTGTTTACATCTCAGGATAATTACTTTTCGAGTAATTATATACATCAAGATACAAAATCTCAAGATCACTATACAAAAGACTCCAAGACCTGAGAGTACAGAGGACACATAGGACTGACTCTAACTACACCATATGGCAGGACAATCTCCACCTGAGATTACTGCTGCCCCTGATGCTGCTGCTGAGACTGATCACCTGTAGGCTGGTTCCTTCGTCTCCGACGTCCACCTAAAAAGTTGAAGCCTACGGGGTGAGACAATTATACATAATTGTCCCAGCGAGAGTTATAACTCTTCGCCAGAAACTTTATTATAACATCAAAGAATATTTTAAGCAGTAAAGCCTTCAAAGTATTCTATAACAGTTGCAGGTATAACAAGATCTCTATAATTTAGGAGATATGGAGAATATAAACACTATTGCAATGTAACATCAATCAACTAACTTGGAGTCATCTCTAACAAGTTATACTACATGGTTGATTATGTTTTACAAACAACATTATGCCCTGTGGAGATGATGCTTACCACTCATACTCCAACTGATCGCTGAGAAGTCACATCAGTATCATACATAGGTCATTAAGAGAGCCGGATTCTCATGACCTTCACCTTCCTCAGTCAGTAAGAGGATCACTTGTAGGACATATCGTGTCTCTACTACTATAGCTCACCAGGGTAAACTGGTCCTTCACTATTTCAGAGTCACAGTGGCGTTCTGTACTCTCTTCGTCATCAGGAGGTTTCATATTTACCTACCACTGATACGGATATCTGTTCTTTCTTCGTCATCAGGAGGTTTCATGTTTACCTACCACTGATACGGTATGAAAATATAGTGAAGGATGGATGGATTCCACATCTACATCACTTTCCTATACTAGGATGTAAGGTTCTACACATCCATGTACCCCACATACTCAAAAGTATGTGCTCCAGGAGTTCCCTGAGGAAAACCTGTTTCACCATCACTTAATCTCTGAAAATGATGGATCTATGATCAGGGCTCTACATTATACTTGATTAGTTAGGTACATTCAGTATTCTTTAACAACATACATTGTTCTTCAAACAATAACAGTAGCATAGCAACTATAAAAAGAAGAATACTAAATGTAACAGGCCTAACTCATATCAGTTATCATTTTTCATTATCCTCATCACAAGTCATCTCTAAGGCATGACCTTGATGGTATTCATGGCTCTCATAGCCCATTATCAGCATAGGATGCCACTGGCAAGGCATCAGATTACTTTATTCATTCATAAGGCTAACAACATGCCTTTAGTGAATATAACATCAACATCCATACCTGGATATGATTACCTTCATATCAGAACCTGCATGTTTAATACATCTGATAAAGGTAATACAACAATGAGGAATATCCTTCCTACTCTTGTCATAAGAGTTTAAATCTCTAATTCTTATCAAATAGAGTTTAATATTCAAAAGCATGCCATTACCCTTGAATTAGGGTTTACTATTCACATTAAGGTGAATTGAACTCATAACATCATCATGTATGAGTAACATCTTCATTTATGATCTTAGATTAGTTAAAAGTTCATCATTTATCATAGTTAGGGTTTCTATGATCTCACACAGGTGGATCATACCCTAATTATGCTCATTTCTGTGTATTGGGGATGCTTCAATTGAGTTTCCACTTAAAAAGGGTACTTTCTCTCTCTAGAAGTACTTTCTCTCTCTAGAAGTACTTTCTCTCTCATCATAAGGTTAGGTGATATTAACATCACCCTAGATCAGGTCGGATTAAGTCATCATAGGCTAACATGGCTAAAACATCATCATCATGTGATTAGGGTTTGAATTGAGCAAGATATAACTCAATTGGCCCTTCAGGGGTATTTTGGTAATTCACCCCATTGATCATTATCATGGTCAAAATCCTAGTCAATTAGCCACTTAATGTCCTAGGTTATCATTAGGGTTTGATTAGGGCAACATTGAACCATTTATATCATCAATTGATTGAATGAAGTCAACCTTGAATCACATTGTTTGACCTTCAACCATCATTCTTCAATTGAGTTGAGATCGTTTGAAAGTGTTGACCGTTTAGCCAATTTTGACTTTTCAAGACCGCAAGGGTGTGTTGACCGTTTATTCTATTTTGAATTTAGGACCGCGAGCCCTCAACCTCTTCCAAGACCGCGAGCCCCCCTCAACCTACTTCAAGACCGCGAGCCATCATGTGATTTCAAGACCGCGAAGCTATGTAGACCGTTTGCCCACTTTGACCTCAGGACCGCGAGGCCCCTCGCGGTCTTGAGACCATGAGCCCTCTCACGACCTTGAGACCGCGAGCCTCCTCATGACCTTGAGACCGCGAGCCTCCTCTCGACCTTGAGACCGCGAGCTCACATGGTCTCAACCACTTGGTCCATCAACAAGATTCAAAGATACAACCAATAATGTCAACTCATGTTGAAGCCCTCAAAAGGTCAGATCCATGTTGACCACTTATGGATTGGGTCAATTCAGATTATGCTTGACCACTTGGTCATTCAATTGACCCTCAATGGTTGACCAATTAGGGTTGAAGTTGATTCAATTAGGGTCTATCAATGTTCACCCATCAACACTCACCAATGTGCACTAACACAAGGTTGAACCCTTCAATTGAGCTCCAAATGGGCCCAAACTTGGCCCAAACGGTATTGGGATCATGTGGGTGGACCCCACATGGTCTTGAGACCGTTTGCCCAAGATTTCATCAAGGTCTAAGGAGATTTGATAGGGGTTGAACCATGATTGAACCACAAAACAGAATTTGATTATATTGACAACTTATTTGCAATTAGGTCCTCAATTGGTCAAATTACTTAACCCTAGACCTTCAAACGGTCTTGGGTGATTTTCCTATTGGTCTTGAGACTGTTTGGATGAGTTCCAAACGGTCTTGAGACCATTTGCCCATCCAATTTTGGATTCTAGTGCAAATTCATCAAGGTCTGACCTATTGAGTTGATGATCATATCAATATTTAATTGCAATGTAATTTGGTGTAATTGTACCTTCAATTGGTCAACTAATCTTGACCCCAGACCTCCAAACGGTCATGGTTGATTGCCCTCGCGGTCTTGAGACCGTTTGGGTGACCCCTAAATGGTCTTGAGACCGTTTAGGTCAATCAACCCTAAAAACCCTAATGAGGTCACCATAAATTCAGTACTGATTTCACCTAGGGTTAGCCCTAGTATTCACCCTTCAACTCTTAGCCTGTTTGGAATTAGACCATCAAACTTGGTGAGTTGTTAATTAACATTATTTTTAACAGTAATCTCATACGGTCAACGCCTGGTCAACGACCTTACACGGTCTTGAGACCGTTTTCCCAAAAAGGCAAATTCAGACCGTTTGAGAATCAGGAATAAATTCATTTAAAGTTGTTACTTAAAAAGGTCATATCTCCCGATTCCCTTGGAGTTAGCCTCCCAAATTTTGAGGGTAATTAACCTATATAATGTGGAACAGATTTCTTATACGGTCCACGCTCGGTCAACGGGGACAAACGGTCTTGGAGACCGTTTGCCCTGTCGCGGTCTCGAGACCGTTTTCTCACCTCGCGATCTTGAGACCGAGAGAGCAAACTGGTGAGACCGTTTAAGGAGGTGAAAAGCGGTGGGTTTTTCTTGGAAATCACGCCTTCATCTCCTAGCTCAAGAACAGTATGGATACCCCATGGATTTTCTTGCAAAAATAGCAGGGAAAGTAGGGAAACATGAAGAACTATCATCTAACCGCATATAAGAGATGTATATAGTAAAGCATGGGTTTAGAGTTATAAAACCCGCCTAAATCTTGCTTCTTGAGCTCCAAGCTTTCCAGCTCCAATCTCTAATGGAGTCCTTGAGTTCCCACAGGTTGGCCACGGTGAAAACTCCAAGGAAGGTCAAGGAAAGATGGCTAGAAAGATAGGATTTCGAGAGTTAGCCATAAAGCTGACCTTGAATTCGAGTTCTAACCATGGAATTAGGCAAGAAGAGGGGTTTAAACCTACCTTGCACCCCTTGGTCGTCCTCCTTAGCTCCAAGGCAGTCCTTGGTCGTCTTTGGTGAAATGAAACAGTAAGGGAACGAAGGGTAAGTTCCCTTGCAACTAAGGGAAGGAGAGCTTATATACATGGGGTAGGATTTTCAACATTAGTTCATAAGTTGTCCATAATTCCAACTAGGTCCCTCCTTCTTTACTTGATCGTCCCTTCCTCTTTATTATAAGGACAAACCTTCTTTTAAGGTCTTAGGAAAAGAAGGTAAAGGAGAGCAAGCTAATAATGAGGTACATACATAAAGAGATATTGCACATATACCCTGATTATTCAATCACAAGGCATATTTCATAACTTGATAACTCAATTGAGGTGACTCCCTCATCATTTCTTCTCTTAATGATGGCAAGAGTCTAAAAAGATACATTAGATGACATATTTCACAATTTGTATCCCTTAATTTGGGTAAATTGCATTTTACCCCAAACTAGGGTTTCAAGCACCGGGATTGCTTCCACAGCTGCACCTTGGTGCCCTAGCTTGGGAAATCCCTCAAACTTTACCAAAAAGATTCTCATGATGTCTCAACATCAGAGGAACATCTCAACATGTGCAAATTGCAAGTTAACCCTTTCAACTGGGTAAATTGCACATAGGTCCCTGTATAACAAAACAATGCTACAACTTTAAATAAAAAGGAGCAAATACTAAAATATATGTTTCTGAGAAACTTAATTACATGCTTAGAGTTAATCACAAAGGTTTAATCACATATTTAGGCAAAACACCTAGGGTTAACTCATAACCCAGGTCAGGGATGTTACACTTATATCCTATGAAATCCTTATGAGAGCCATGTGACAAGTGAATGAGGTAAATGAAAAGGTGAATGAGGCAAATGAAACCCTAAGGATAGGGTGTTCAATGAATCATGATTATGGTGACATGAAAGGTCTCGATATGAAATGTGGTGATACTTAACTGTTGAATTGTATGTTTCTAGTGCATTTAACTTTATATGCTTGTTCTTTCTGAGTTGATATCTACATACTGTAGGGCTTCTTATTTTCAATACATATCTCGTAAATTGCAGGTGATGAGGTATGACATGCCCTAGAAAGGGATGTTACTGAGTCATGTTTAAAGAATACAAATGATGTATATGTGTTTTCAAGTGATGTTCAGAATGTGAAATAAGTATGAAATGTGATATTCCTGTTTAAGTGTTTATATGTTAATAAGTTAATAGACTTAGGTGCCCCAACACCGTAGAACCCCATTGCACGGTCTGTACCTTTGGGGTGAAACGACCGATCTAGCCCTGAGTCTAGATGGTCGGTGACCAGTGTTCAACAATAATCCGTGTGTGTGTCATGGTGGCACTGGAGTAAAATAGGGGTTATTCAACAATAATCTGTGCGTGTGTCACGGTGGTAACCCAGACCCTTCGACTGTGCACTACATGTTGCGGGAGGAGTCTAGAGCACTCAGAGTTAGTGCAGTGAGGCCCTTGAGTGCATGAGACTGCAGTGAGGCCCTTGAGAGCCTGAGAGTGCTGTGAGGCCCTTGAGTGCCTGAGGCCCTTGAGAGCCTGAGAGTCCTGTGCAGACCAGGACGAGAAGTCAGACTTAGCATTTCCCGGGTGTGTCGCTAAGTCTTGTACGGTGGGATTGTAGTTCGCTACAGATCTTCATATGTAGAGTGCGCTGCATATGTTTGGGGCATAAGCTAAAATATGTTTATATAGGTTCACAAAGTTCTTATAAATGAAAGAGTTAAGGAAAACTAGAGCATAGTCTTCTAGTCATTATTCTTTGGATGCAATATTTACATTCCTTGTTATTTCAATTATAATGGTTTAAAACTGCTCAGTGTAGTATTTATTGTTGTTAAATTTCATATCGTTTACTCAAAATGATATCTGTAATCTTATTAGTGCATTAGTCTGTTTCCTTGAAGTACTCATTCACTGAGCGAGTAGGCTCACCCCTCTACTCAAACATTTTTAGGGTTAACCGCGTGGACTTGAAGAGGGTCAGAGCATCAGTGTAGATCTGCTACAAGAGTTAAGCACAAGATTAGTTGAGTCAGTCGGTCCTTGTCACTCTAGGTCCTCAGTAAGAGATAAGAGAGAGATTTGTTATCACGATGTGTAATATTGTTCCTCTTTTGATATGTATGCTAATTAGCAAGTTTTATGTGCATAAGGTGTGAGAGACATCATGAATGTTTATACATGTATCTTTACTATTGAAGTCTGATTAGTAAAAGAAATGTTCAGATTCCTTTGTTAAGATGTTATGTGGTTCAATGCGGGGAAACAAGAGTTTTAAAGAAAAGCAAAAAGTTAAGGGTGTTCTTTGTGTTACATATAAATCCTATCTTATGCTCTAATCTCATGATTTGAGGAAATTGTGAGATCGAGGTGTAACAGCTTGGTATTAGAGCTTAGGGTGAGTTGTCAAGGACCATTAAGTTAGTAAGTTAGAGTCCTAAGTGTGGCAGATAGGAGATGTTTGATGTTAGCTTTGGGGATTTGAGTATTTTGATATCCTTGCCCGATATCTGAGTACTTGGATCAACCAGTACAAGCTACTCTGTCTATTCTCTCACGTATACCCTGGCCAGGTATACAGTGGAAGAATGGGCTAGAGAGGAACCCTAGAAATGTTAGGGTTAGAAAACAAGAAAAGAAACAAGAATTAAGAGCATAAATGTAAAAGGAGATAGAACTTACATTTCATAATGTTGTTTTTGTTGGAAATGTATAGAAATGCTCTTATATGTTTGAATTGAAATATTCAATACTTTGAAATATGGGTCTTTAATATCTGTTGTACACTATGCAATTGTAGCATTTATTGATTTCTTTCTTTGTAACAAGTAGACTAGAATTGACCTTTGAATGAGCTTTTGTTTCTATGGTTTTGCCCGCTGATTCGAGTGAAATTGACATCAGCAGGTCTGTTTAGGTTTTCAGTCTGTACGCGATTCGGCCGAGTTGTATGTGATTCGGCCGAGTTTCCTTAATAGGCAATCGAACAGCAAACTGATCGGCCGAGTTGTATGTAATACGGCCGAGTTTCTTTTTCAGGAAATCAAATAGCAAGTTGATCGGTCGAGTTTCAAGCGGATCGGCCGAGTTGTGAAGTAATCGGCCGAGTTTCTGACCAATCGGCCGAGTTTCTGAGCTGTGAGTGGCAGTTCAGGAAGAATGTAATTCTTGTAGTTCTTGGCTTCAGGACTTCAGGTTTGGCCTGGTCCGGTTGGCAGGATACGTTACTAGGATCTAATGAATCCTATCAATAGTATAATAAGAATAGAATTTGAATAATTAGACTCACATCAGAGTAAGAATGTACATACAATAAGATGTTGAAACATATGGGCAAGATCAGAACAACTAAGAATTAGTTGAAACTGATATCTGAGATTCAATTTTGGGGCCTCATATGAGAAACCCTTAATTGGGAATAAAGGAACATGATATGAGATTCATAATCAGTTTATTGATTAATATTATATGAACTATACATATGAAATATAGAAAAGATATGTGAAATGTATGTATGGTTCAAGATAGCAAGAATCAATCATGAAGGATGAATCATAGAATAGGGTATAATGATTTTATGAACTCTAAAGCAAAGGCTAAGTAGAGAATAGGGTTGAGCATTCAATAGGTCCATAGAAGTAAAGAGTCTTCAAAAGAGTAAAAGTAAAGAGAATCGTATGAACGTGTAATTCATAAGACTAGAACAACAAACTAGTTTCTAAGCAAAGAACATAGGTGTAGTTTAACGAATGAATAAGTCATACAAAGGTAGACTGTATTCAGGAGAGAAAACTTGATTGAAAGAGAAACTATGTTTGACCCATGCATGATCCACTTGATTTAAAAATGAAGAATATGTAATGTATTCAACATGAGGAAAAACTAATAGAAGGACTATTAATTTAGAACGTTAACTTCACAATAGTATAAAGATAAAGGAGGAAATATGTGCAACATGGTATACATGACCATACTTATGAATAAGAAACATGGTCATAAGAGAAAAATTTAGAATTTAAAGATGACGGGTTAAAGAGTAGTATATGGTAAGAGGACTAAGAAACGTAAGATAAGGTTTGAAATATGATGGAGAAGTTATAAAATAAAAATGTTGTGAGATTCAAGCAAGTGCTAATTAATCAAATATCTCTGTTGATAACTAAGTAAATCTACATACGAGAATGTATTAAGGGAATGTTTGAATACAAGTATTCCAAGTCTTAAAATCATCTTCTCTTTCATATATTCCTTAACAATAGCAAGGTGGGAATGAAATGATAAGAAAATGAATCATATATGATGCATAACTACCTTGGTAGGGTCATCTAGTGAATGTAATAGTGACATACAATATGATGAAGTGCGATAAGAAATAAATTCTTGTGTGACAGCAAGAATGATGAATAATCTATTCCTATCTTAAATGCTTCAATGTTAATGATGTTTATTGTATATAATCATATGAAAAGGATAGGTAGCAAAAAGTAAAGAAGTAATGAATGAGCAGAGAGATATGGGAAAACACTAGCTTTGTGTAATATGTGAATTTGTTTTTACATGTATCATTTGTTGAAGGCATATTAAGGTATGAAAGTTGGTTCTACATATGATTTCAGTGTATGTGTGCAAGCTATATGTTAAATTAAAGGCGTATGATAGTTGTAGTAATTCATACCTGATATGCATCTTACTATTGTGTATTTGTGACATGGTGATACGGTTTGGATGATGTCAGAACACATGGAGAGATACCCTGAACAAGGTAGTTATACCTATTCACTCATATTAATAGAAAGGGATGATAATCAGATTGTTTGGACAAGTAACCCTAATGAGGTGTAGCTTGTTATACCTAGCTCTAATATAACTGAGTGATGGTAATTGAGTATGATTAATGCTTGAATGACTGATACAATTGTGGATTACTTTATTACTGTGGTTGAAACCCTAAAATGATATAATACGATGGTTACACTTTGAATTGTGTGTGGGCCCATAACCCACAGGTCCCAGGATCGAAACAGGATAGTATGGAATGAGGTGGTAATGCTTCACCTCATGCATCCATGACCCAATGGGGATGCCAAGAGTAGTATTGTGCAATTGATTGTTGAATCTAGCCTTTTAATTCAAGACGGTTTTGCTATTTGAATAGCACTTTATTAAAGTTTAAAACAATATGGTGAACTCGCTTTTGTCACTTAAAGGTGATACAGAACAATAGAACTTTCTGAGCCGCATAAGTTGAGATAGTTGTATCAGAGTATCAGAGTTGCACAGCGAAAGCGTGGTGGGTTATCTTTGCATTCTATGTTTGACTGTGGCATAAAGAATTTTCTTGATATCATTGAGAACTATTTGAAATATGTTGTGATTTAGTAAAGAATTAAAAGATCTAATGTTGAAAACTACATTCAGGCATGAAATACAAGAATATAATGACATGGAAGGTTTTAGAAGCTTAGAATAACCTTGAATGTATCTTTCTTGTAGGTTTATGTTTCGAGGACGAAACATTCTAAGGCGGGAAGAGTTGTTACGACCCCATCTGAGCTTAACTGGTAAACTAGGGTTTACCTAGACAATTGCAAAGATTAATTGGAATAATCATTCTTGAAATATAATTATGACGATAACTCAATTAGGATGTTTTAACTATGATAAGAAGTCTAAATGTTCTTTTGTCTTGAGAATTAGGGTTTGAGAAGCATAAACCCTAATCGGCCCAAAATAGGGTTTTGATGATACATGAATACAGAATTTGATAACTAGAATGTCTCACTAAATGATTTTTAGTATTTTATGTGTACCTCTGATTTACTTCAAATTTGGATATGATTTGGATATATAAAATTTGAACAACATTAGAAAATATCAGAATTTTTGAAGAATGTTCTGACCTGTTTATCGGTCGAGTTTCAAACTCGACCGATCATATTTCCATATTTATATAGCAGTGTGGTAATTGAATATTATCTTTTTATTGGTATATCCAATTGATCTCAAATTTTAACTGTGCTTGAAAAACACAGTTTTAGACACTCTGTTAAATTGTCATAATTTTTGGATGACTTGTTGATCTCTACAGTAAGGGTGTCGGTCGAGTTCTGTGCAGGACAAACTCGGCCGAATATTCTGCAGACTGCAATATTGCAGTGCACTGTTCGATTTTTAATTAATTATTGGTAAGTAGAAATGATCTCAAATTTGTACTGGAGGTCTGAAACTCTATTATGCATAACATATAAAATTTCTATAATTTTTGGAGCTTCTGTTAGCTATTCAGTAGGTGAATTACAGAAGCTATTGTGAAACTGAATATTCAGCCAATAAAATTAAAGTTGAGTGTTGGGTCAATATGCAATTGACCCAAGCAGCTCAAATTGACTTCTATGATCGACCACACACACACACAGCTCTCATTCTTCGTCATTCATTCCAGAGAAACGAGCTCCTAGAGAGAGAGGGAGAGTTAGGGTTTGAGAGAAGAAAGTGGGGGAATTGCTGAATTAGGGTTTTGCGATTCCAGGAAGGGTGAAATCAAGTAAGTTTGGATTCTTTGCATAGACTTTTATTGTGGATCTTCTCTCTCATGTCAAGATTCCGTCCATGCTCTAATTTGATCCAAGATGATGTCGAAATTCCCTCTTTTCTCACCCTTTCTTCATAATCCCTCATTTTCAAGGTTCCCGAGTTGAATGGAAGAAGAATTGGGAGATTTGCTAGGGATTTGATGTGAGTTCGAGATTCCCTGAGTTGAGCTGCAGTTTTGAGGTGTTTTCACACCTTAGGGTGAGTGGGTTCTTCCTTTAAACACTATAATGCACGAAATTTGATTATAGCATCCAAATCCCTAATTGCTTGATATGTGATTCTAAACCCTGAAATGTCCGTTTAATTTAAGTTGTTGCAAATTGATATGATATGGATTCCTTCTCTGTTTGAATGACTCTTTGATGGTAGATCCACATCAGAAACGTATACAACACATCCTAGAAAGAATTCTTTTCAGATTTATACCATATGATGTAATTGGGGTTTAACCTAATTGAGATATCTCTAGAGTTTCAACCTTATTGAAAAGGACTAGTAATCTTATAAGTGGTTAGGATGTACCTCATGGATTACCTTATTTGAATTTTATCCTTGGTGCATGATATCTCAGTGAATAGCATGGAAACCTAAATTTAGTTCAATTTCCATGGTTTCATACATATATCGATTGTATATGATTTGATGAAAACAATCTTTATTTAGTGAATGCTTATATCCTATGAAATCCTTATGAGAGCCATGTGACAAGTGAATGAGGTAAATGAAAAGGTGAATGAGGCAAATGAAACCCTAAGGATAGGGTGTTCAATGAATCATGATTATGGTGACATGAAAGGTCTCGATATGAAATGTGGTGATACTTAACTGTTGAATTGTATGTTTCTAGTGCATTTAACTTTATACGCTTGTTCTTTCTGAGTTGATATCTACATACTGCAGGGCTTCTTATTTTCAATACATATCTCGTAAATTGCAGGTGATGAGATATGACATGCCCTAGAAAGGGATGTTACTGAGTCATGTTTAAAGATGACAAATGATGTATATGTGTTTTCAAGTGATGTTCAGAATGTGAAATAAGTATGAAATGTGATATTCCTGTTTAAGTGTTTATATGTTAATCAGTTAATAGACTTAGGTGCCCCAACACCGTAGAACCCCATTGCGCGGTCTGTACCTTTGGGGTGAAACGACCGATCTAGCCCTGAGTCTAGATGGTCGGTGACCAGTGTGCAACAATAATCCGTGCGTGTGTCACGGTGGCACTGGAGTAAAATAGGGGTTATTCAACAATAATCCGTGCGTGTGTCACAGTGGTAACCCAGACCCTCCGACTGTGCACTACAAGTTGCGGGAGGAGTCTAGAGCACTCAGAGTTAGTGCAGTGAGGCCCTTGAGTGTCTGAGACTGCAGTGAGGCCCTTGAGAGCCTGAGAGTACTGTGAGGCCCTTGAGTGCCTGAGGCCCTTGAGAGCCTGAGAGTCCTGTGCAGACCAGGATGAGAAGTTAGACTTAGCATTTCCCGGATGTGTCGCTAAGTCTTGTACGGTGGGATTGTAGTTCGCTACAGATCTTCATATGTAGAGTGCGCTGCATATGTTTGGGGCATAAGCTAAAATATGTTTATATAGGTTCACAGAGTTCCTTATAAATGAAAGAGTTAAGGAAAACTAGAGCATAGTCTTCTAGTCGTTATTCTTTGGATGCAATATTTACATTCCTTGTTATTTCAATTATAATGGTTTAAAACGGCTCAGTGTAGTATTTATTGTTGTTAAATTTCATATCGTTTACTCAAAATTATATCTGTAATCTTATTAGTGCATTAGTCTGTTTCCTTGAAGTACTCATTCACTGAGCAAGTAGGCTCACCCCTCTACTCAAAAATTTTTAGGGTTAACCGCGTGGACTTGAAGAGGGTCAGAGCATCAGTGTAGATCTGCTACAAGAGTTAAGCACAAGATTAGTTGAGTCAGTCGGTCCTTGTCACTCTAGGTCCTTAGTAAGAGATAAGAGAGAGAGTTGTAATCACGATGTGTAATATTGTTCCTCTTTTGATATGTATGCTAATTAGCAAGTTTTATGTGCATAAGGTGTGAGAGACATCATGAATGTTTATACATGTATCTTTACTATTGAAGTCTGATTAGTAAAAGAAATGTTCAGATTCCTTTGTTAAGATGTTATGTGGTTCAATGCGGGGAAACAAGAGTTTTAAAGAAAAGCAAAAAGTTAAGGGTGTTCTTTGTGTTACATATAAATCCTATCTTATGCCCTAATCTCATGATTTGAGGAAATTGTGAGATCGGGGTGTAACAAAAATTGTGATGCAGGATATATAGAGCTACATTATATGCAGAAATTGAAGCATTTTTGGATTTTATGTAGATTTTGCTCAAGTTTCAATTTTTGGCACAAGAGTAGTGTTTTTTATGCAGAAACGACCTTTTGAGAAAGACTCATGGCTTTTCCATGAGCCCTAACACGTTTTGGGTGAACTCGGTCATCTTAAGAGTCAAAATTGTTACTTATTTATTTTTCTACTACACTTTATCTTACATTTTGGGTTGTTCAAGTGCTTGCTTTAACTTTCTTTTATCTCTATTCTTGGACAAGACCCTATTTGTGCTCTTCTACCCTCCTTTTATGACTTTTTGTTATCTCCTTTCCTTTAACAAGTGGTGTTTCTTATTTCTTCATACCCCCACTTTTTGAAATGACAAAGGGGGAGAAAGATATGTCTCCTTTTGGAAAAAGAGGGAGAAGACATGTCTTACATGAAGAGGAGAAGCATGTTCATGTAAAGGGGAGAAGGTAAAGGGGAGAAGATATATATGTGTAGAACTTATATGAGTAGAAGACATATTATTCTATAAATGTTATGAAAGCTAGCCATGCAAGAGAAATAACATCAATTGATGGGGGGGTATGAGAACTCCACTAGCATCAATTCAGGAGGAGAATATGAACTCAATTTCATTGAAACCCCTAGGTTTCTCTAAAGGTATGACTTTACTTAAATGCTTTCAATACATTTATGGAATGGTTTATCATCTTCAGAAAGGGGGAGAATGTTGACTCAAGGTCTAAATTGACTAAACCCTTGTTTTGATGATGATTAAACTATTCCAATTCTTTGTGCCTAATGATTCTACTTGAGTGATTTTAGATTATGTATAGACACACTCCAAATTCCCTAACTTGCACATCTCAACTTGGAGAAAAGACAAGTCAAAGTCAATACAAGTGCATATTTTTGGAATGTGATGTAAATCCATTAGAATCATGTTGTAAATCACTTGTAATGATTGTATGACTTCTAATTAAGCTTAGAAAAAATTAGGAGCACTTAGATTGAATGTTTAAGTACTCAAAAGCCATATTCTAAAATTCACATCAGGTTGTTCATCGGTCGAGTTGCAAACTCGACCGATCCTAATTAGATCTTGAAAATGACTTTTGATCGGTCGAGTTTGCACTTCACAGAACTCGACCGATCCCTCTACTGACCAAAACTGATTTAAGTGAATCGGTAGAGTTACCCCAGGACAAACTCGATCAATGGCCTAAATTGGTCTTGTCTTTTAGTGGGATCGGTCAAGTTACCTTTATAGAAAATTGATCGATTACATTGTATGAAAAAGGTGCAGAAAAGTGTTTCTTGCCATTGTGGAGTTGCAACAATCAAAAATATATTCGTTACAAGCCACAAAACGGCTAGTTTTCATTCTTAAGTGTTCCTAAGGGCTAAGAGACATCCCCAGTTATAAATAGGACCCCTTGGGCTTCATTCCAAGGTTGAGCATTTAATGCAAAACTCTATATGAGGTTCCTAGTCTATAGTTAAGTATCTCCTACAGCCTCCTCTCTCTCTAAGCTTAATCACTTGCTACATTCATTAGAGTGAGTAGGAAATCTGTAAAAGAGCTAGCCCTACATGTATATCTTGTGAGGCTCTCATTTACACCACTTCCCTATCTCTCATTTCAACCATGAAGATGAATGTTCTTACTCTTGGCTAAGAGAGGTGAAGAAGAATAAGGGAAGTTATCCCTTGGTGAAGATCAAGGCAGAAGACTTGGAGCAAGAGTGGGTAAGCCCTTGGTGAAGGCAGAAGACTCCTTGCTCAAGTGGGTAAGTCATTGGCAGATGCTTCTCCGAGTGAAGGTGAAGTCAAAGGCTGAAGATCCAAGAAGACTAGAAAAGTCTTTGATGGCAGAAGGCTTGTGCTAGAGTGGGTAAGACCTTAGAGAAGGATAAAGACTCTTGGCAACGTGGGTAAGTCCTTGATATGGTGTAATACTCTTGGCGATAAGATGGGTAAGTCCTTTGGTTGGTCATATATTGTAAGTCTTATGAATGAATATAAGAGTGCAATGGCTAAGAAATCCTAGAGGTTGACCTCTCTAGGTAGTGGATTGACTCACTTCTAGTTTGAAGTGTGGAACCACTCTACATAGCTTGTCACTTGGTGTATGTTCAGTCTCTCTCTCCCTTGCTATGCATGTTTTAGTTGCACTCAAACTTCTTATTTACCAACCTTATCTTGTGATATATCTTGAAGGTCTAATGAATTTTGTTTAAGTGCATTCAACTCTATTCACCCCCCCTCTAGAGCATCCAATCACCCATCTAGGATCCAACACTTCACATGTGCCATCTTAATAGTAGATACACTTAAGGTACATGTACCGACTGGTACACGCTTCGTAAGATCACTCTATCTCTGTCTCTCTTATGTATGTATGTATATATATATGTATATATATGTATATATATCTGTATTTATATATAAGGGTTAGGAAGTGTGTACTAGCCAGTACATACAACTTATGTGTACCAGCCACTAAATTGGCATATATAGAATTCATTAATCAAATCTGCCCATATGGATTCAGTCAAAATTGTTTAGATTAGATGTGTTTAAAATATCACAACCATAACACATGCATATCATGAGATATAACAATATATCATTGAATAGTTCTAGCAATTTTAGCAACTTACCGTTGATAAGAAAAAAATACATTTTCTTTAACTGGATGATCTATGAATGCAATATTGTTGTAATATTGTATACACATGTTATCTAAAGGGTATGCAACACATCCATAAAGTTAAATTATTATAAAAATTGTGCAATCATCATAAATTAAGATGGGTACACATAAGATACATGTACTCAGGTACATAATTCTTTTAGCCATATATATGTATATATATGCATATGTGTGTTTGTGTGTGTTTATATATATATATATATATATATATATATATATATATATATATATATATATATATATATATATATATATTTGTGTGTGTGTGTTAGGAAGTGTGCATCGGTCGGTACATGTAATTTATGTGTATCGTCCATTAAATGGTATACATAGAGTACATTTATAAAATCCAACCACTTGGATTCATTCAACACTATATATATTAGATGTGTTTCAAAAATCATAACCATATATTACATGGATCGTGAAATATAGAAAAACATCATTCATAAGTTTCTGTAGTTTTTACAACTTACCATTGATTAGAGAATACACATTCTTTCATTTGATGATTTATCAATATCAGATTGTGGTAATTTTGAATACAAATCTAATCTAAGGGGTATATATCACATCCATAAGGTTTGATTGTTGTAAAAAAAATTACAATCATCATAAATGAAGATGGGTACATGTAAGCCACATGTAATTGGGTAAAAAAATCTTTTAGCCATATATATATATGTATATATATAGTACATATTGAATGCATGTGCGAGTAGTCAGGTTATAATACACGTGCATAGAGTGGCGGTGGCATGATTTGTAAGTAAACAAAAGTCAATTATGATTGCATGGAATAGCAGTGGCATCATGTGTAATTACACATAAATCTATCATGAGTGTGTGGAACAATGTTGGAATCAATTTTTAATTCATAATTCAATAAGGTGAATGGGAATAGTGTCATTATTTGTAATAAGATAAAAATTAATAATTAGTGCATGGGATAGTATGAAAGATAGTTGTAGACATTGATGAATCTATGTTATCGTATATAATAAAAAAATGAATGAGGATGAGAGATTTATACATTGTTCACCCTAAATTATGTTCACTGTTGACTCATAACTAGGAGATGTTCTATATAGTGGCTATGTACATAGCTCAACCTACATGTCAGATATAGTGGTTGTAATCAAGCAAAATAGAACTTATTTGGACATATGTAATGTATTTGGACATATTATACTATAAATGATCAAATAGTAAGGACCATAGATATATTGTAATATATAGACACAAATTGTAATATATCTAAAGAGTTTAAATGCTCTTACTAAGAAGGGAAATAAAATGAACTTCAATTATATTGATAAATAAAATAAATGGGTACATTTACATATATGATGGCCTTGTTAGGGGTGATGTACCGATACGGTCTTGGATGTGACAAAAACTTATTGTGAAAGCATTACTGACAAGCATACAAACCCAAAGAAGAAACACCAAATTTAACATGGAAAACTCTTCCCAGGATAAGGAGAGAAAAACCATGGGACAATACCGGCCAACAAGCACTGTGTAATTAAGATTACAACTCACACTGCTTGGATTTAATTATCCCCTAAATCCAGATAGCCCTCCCCACATTAGAACAAAGATGAGGAAGAAGAGAATCACACCTAGTGTGTACAAAACCTCCTTCTTTACTTGATCTCATCACGAGGTCGCTGTTGTTGATGGGGACTACTTGATGCCGCTGTGACCGCTGACTGGGTCGAACTGTTGCCACTATGGCAACACTGCATCTGTAGCCACGAACCACTATTTTTCTTCAAGGCAAATTTGTTTCCCTCTCTTATCAAAAAAGAGAGCTACTTTGTCAGTGCACCCTATATTATGACCCCACCTCGCGATAACCCCCAATTAAGGGAGACCGAGAGGTCGAAGCCGCACCCATAACTTCCAGATCAAAGGTTCGACAATTAACCAAGAATAAGTATCAAATTTTAACAGACTAAACGGGAAAACTGTAAGAAAATAAACTTTTGCATACCTTTTTGAAAACTTGGATCTCTAAACTTCTATCCACTTATGGATTCTATTCTAACTAATCCTCCTTGTATTTTACTTCATGTATTTTGCAATATGACGATTTACTGTTTGTCCTTTTGGCTTGAACCTAAAACGCCGACAAACAAAACGTCGATCAGCCGAAGCTGGTATGTGGGAGAAACAATAATCATGCAATTATTCTTAATAATGTAATCATTCAATTAATCATTTAACAACCAAGATTACATTTTAAGCCATACTACTCAATCCTTACATATCCCCTAACTCTGTGCTATCCCTGCAGTGGACTTGTATGCTACCTCTCTTTAGGTAGATTCTTACCCCCATGGTCCTACCTTACAGGTAGCCAATACATAGGGTAATAGAGTCGCATGGCACTACCCGAATATAGCCCAATATCTAACTCAATGTGACTTGATGGACCTACCCCATTGGTAGTCATGTACTAAGTCATCCAATGACCTGATGGACCTACCCCATTGGTAGCCATGTACTAGGTCAACTATTAAGCCACAGAGGGGACCAGGATCTGAGCTAGTAGGCACATATAATATGTGATAGTCATATCCACATTATAGTTTGCATGAATTAAAATCATCCAAAATTAATTCATGACATCGATGAAAACTTTGGTAAACGTCAGAAAACTAACTCGAGATATTCATAAGCGTAACCACATACCTGATTTGATGATTTCACAAGCATTAAGCAAATCCAACCAAGAATGCAATCCAAGCAAGCAATTCAATAATCACATAATTCCTGAAAAGAATATGTACTCTATTTATTACAAACTTTATCAAGAATCTACTTTATTGACTTGGATTCACTTTCTAGGGTTTTGTATCCATTTTAGGGTTTCATTTTGCAATTAGAGTTTCCCTTCATCTTTTACCATATTAAACCTTAATTTTATGCCATTACTCATAAACCCTAATAATCTCATCTATTCTTCAACATTAAGGTTATCGTAACAACAACATATAACCCTATTTCCATATTAAAGGCATAGTAATCATTAATTAATTTCATTAAGATTTTTTACATTAAAGCTACTATTTTTATCCTTTTAATCCATGACAAGATCATTATGCGCATCTATCATTAATTCAAAGTTCATTAGGGTCTAATTAACATATTAACTCATTTTGCCAACAATTCAACCTTTTATTCATGAAAAGACCCTAATTACTACATTTAGGGTATTTATCCAGAATTAAGGTCTTTTATATACACATAACTTAGAACCATCATTAAACAATCATATTTTCACATTTTTCAAATTAAATATGATCTTATCCTCTTTGACCCTAAATTAGGGTTTCTAAATTATTTAATTATTCTCATATGAGGTAAAAACCCTAAATCATGCAATTTTACATCTAGATCAGGTTTGAATCTAACATTATCATTCAATAGGTTATTAATACTTTGATTAACCCATTAAGCATACTAGATTCAACCTTTAATCACAAAAAGGGTTTTTAACCTAACTTTAATGCACTTTTCATCAACTTATAGTACTTTTGCAATTAGGAACGACATCAATCTTTAATATCATTTTATTGGATTCCTCTCGTTCTCCTGATCAAAATTCATATATTACTTGTCCTAATCGGAGTTACCAATCTTTAATTATGAATTAATAAAGGAATTACCTTTTTGGCCAATCAGGGAGCGCCACGTCTCCTCAATCCAACAACGTTGCTTTGAAAACATTTTGAATTGTCAATTATACCCCCACGCGGCTCCTGGGCTCTTCACAACATGAAAGGGCAAAAATGTCCAATGCCCGCTCGTCTCCTTCCTCCGCGTGCCCTAGCGCAGGCGCTGCAGGAAAGGAGCAGGTGCGGTTGGGCCGTCCTTCCCGGACATCATCGGCCACCAGGGTTGGATCCCAGGCCTCTGCCAGACCTCCCCACACTTTAGGGTGCCCTTGGTCTGTATCCAGGGGAACCAGTTCACGTTGGCCGTCTCTGCGACCACCTGCAAGCCTTGCGGCCAAGCTACGGTTGTCATGCTTAGGTTCGAGCATGGTGACGATGGCAGAGCTCCTCCCTGACATCACAGAACCTCTCCTATTGACCATGGCGACCCCACGAGTCCTCCTTCCTCTCCGTAGCTACTCTCGCATCTAAAGAATCACACATCTTCGTCTGATGAGACTCGACGCCCATGCTAGCTTGCTCGCGCTTTTCGGGCTCCATGCTCTCAAGACTCGTCTTCCATAGCAGCCTACCTCCGACACCATCTGTTAGCATCGGGCCTCTCTTCCTAGACATCCCTGGCCATACCGAGCTCATCTGCAAACCGGCGGAGAGGGTGGGGTTGCACTAGGGTCAAGGAT
This sequence comes from Alisma plantago-aquatica, assembly GCA_963693085.1. NCBI lineage: Eukaryota > Viridiplantae > Streptophyta > Magnoliopsida > Alismatales > Alismataceae > Alisma > Alisma plantago-aquatica. Next base: position 659,370,672 of record OY856412.1, on the reverse strand, counting down.
GCCCTTCTTCTGAGTGGTGACGATGACAGGGTTTAGGGTGCCCTGGTCATGCATCCACAACTCCCTTTATATAGGGTGTGAGTTAAAACTCTTAGGGTTTGATGTTGAGGAACGATGGAGTCATGAAGCATCTATTGTTGCTTCTTTGGAAAATGACATGCATAAAGAGATTGACTCCCACTACTTTTTGTTGGATAATCCACTTATATAAAAGTATTTTCCTCTATTTCTTTCCCAAAATAGAAACTCGTCCTTTTCACAAAAGGTCATATCCTATAAATCTATCAAGGAAGGTGTAGAACGAGGATTCACTTATTGAGTTATTTCTCAATATATACTTCAAAACTTGGTTGTTGGTTCACGTCCCTTTTGGTATATTCTCTAGACTATTTGTCCTTCTTTATCGGAAAATCATATAAACCCTTGGGACATCTTATACAATAATTTCCCTTTTAGTCATCTTATTAAAACAATATCATTACTTCTTGGAATATTATTTTCCTCCATATCTCTAGAATTATATTTTATTTCTTTTCCCCTTTTTTTCAATTTCTTTCATTAGAAAACACATATAAACGAAATTTACTCAATTGTGGCCATTAATGCCACTTTCTAGAGATTTCTATGTATTTCTCATAAATATATTGCTTAAAAAAATTCATTATCTTATATCTTTTCTAATATTTGGACTTTTCTGCTCTTTTATATTATTTATTGGATTATCATAATAATAAGAATCACAAAATTCCTATCCAAAGGAATATTTGCAAAGAAATCCATCCTTTGAAACAAAGCATACAACCTTTTCAATTAAGTCCAAATTCATAAAATCAATACATTTCAAACATGAAAACATATGCAAAGTTGAGGTTGTAACATCCTTCCCCTCTTATAAGAATTTTTCCCTCAAAATTCCATCACACAAACAAACAATTCCGGATAAGACTTTTCCATGTCCATTATTGGCCCCTATGTGGCTTTACCTTACCCATGGCTCTTCCAAAGAACCTTTAGCATCACATATTCTTTTCTCTGAGTTCTTTCACTCTGGCGTCTATAAACTGCACGGGTGACTCAGGTCATTTCAGCCTCCCTTGGGCTGACTTGGTTCATTGCTCAACACATGGTCTGGGTACCTCACATAGTGCTCTAAATTGGACACCTGGAACTTATCACACATTTCTTTATCCTGAGGGGTAAGGTTAACCTTCTCCACCAATCCACCTCAATTGACCCATGTATTAGGGACTCAGCGTTCTTAGCTATAGCTTAGAGGGGTCAAATTTTCATGTCACATATTCCCCCACAGTGAACTGCATGTCAGTCTACTTTGCATCTGCTCACGACTCTCGTCGTCTCTAGGCTCCTTTCAGCCATTGCACAATCAAAGCGACTTCATCTACACACACTATGGTCCTTTTCTAACCATCACGTGGTTCTTTCACCAACATCACCTTACTGAAGTGGTGACCGACACAACTTCTCTTACAGAGCTTATTTAAATCCTGATATTGGATATGGTGGTTATCATCACATATTTCATAGGACAAGAAATGTCTCTAGCTATCACCCTGAACGAGCACATATGCTCTCATCAGACCCCTTTAGTCTGGATCATACTAACCATTAGTTAGGGGTGATAAACTGTACTAACATCGAGTCCTTCATGTACCTACATCCACCTTTAGAAGGGAACCTTTAGGTCGAACTCAAGAACCTTTGAACTCGGTTCATGGTGTAGTTGAACCATCTCTCTCATGGGTAGTTCAACTAGATCTGTCCCTTGACAAAACATCTTTCTTTCTCATGTCATCTAGGTAAGGCGATCTACCATAACCCATATTTCATCATGACCTTCCTTGGTCAAGGGGAGACTTACAACATCCATAGTGATGAACTCCCTTTCTCTTTCGGGGACTCTTTATCCTTTATATCAATGCACTGGATTACTGGTGTTCGTCCTTCACCCTCGGCTTGCATGGCCGTATACCACATACAACTTTATCTTAGGTATCCGAAGTACTACTGTCACTTACTATCCATGGTGTATGGTGATCCTAAAATCATGATCTCCTTTATGTCATTATTCTTCAAGATCAATACCTCAAAAACCCTAGACCATTCTATCGGGGTTTCATCACCTTCTTTTCCAAAGAAGTGCATCTGAGGTTCTACCACCATCCTTTCATTACATCAAGGACTAGACTGGCTAACCAAACAACCATTAACTGATCTCATTACATTAGTGTTAGCCAAACATATCTTCTTTTCCAAACTTAGTGTTAGTTTAACAAATTCTTCTAGCCAAACTAGGAAGATATATCTCAACCAGAGCATCCATTAACACTTCACCTTCTTATGCATTAGGTAATGTTGATGACAAAAACCTTCCTGTATTCCACTTATTATCTCATCTTAGCCCTAAGTCCATCTTCATCAAGAACATTCTGAGCTTATTCCTTTGGTTTTCGAACTCAACCTGGTATAACTCATAGCTCAAGCAAAAAAAACATCCTTATAAGATGGCTACCTTATTTCTCTTTAGTGTTTTCAAACCATCCATGTATCATTCACTCTACCAGGGTATGTTATCCTCTCTGTCCTCATACCTCATAACAACATTCCAACTCACATCATCTTTTATCCTTGGTGTATGGCATGCGTACTGTCCTATCTCTCACTCCCATAACAAGAGGAAATAAGCATTTGGCTGCAGTCCAAATACAGAGTTCTTCCTGTTCCAAGAGTAGAGATGGTACATCCCACCTTGCTAGTACACCTTTAAATCTAAGTTGAAACGTGCCGTTTATGCCTCTATATTACAATCATCTTGCTATCAAAGTAACCTCTATGGAAAACTGGTCTCGAACCTACTTGGGTCACCACACAATCCTTGGTCATCTCCTCTGGGTCTATAGGGTGCTGACACTTTTGGGGTCATCCCTTTTCCCTCATGCATCCAGAGAGTGCCCTACTCATCTGCCCTTTGGGGTCCCATGAGTTCATGAAGGTGATCAATCTCCTAACCCATGGCCCTCAGACAATGATAGCTGTTACCTCCTGACCCTATGGTCATGTGCAACTCGGGAATTCGGAAACTCCTACTTCCATCAGTATTATCCCTACCTGACCCTAGGATAGACTGAGGATTCTGTTATAGTACATGTCCAACTTAGAACCTTACCCAGGCCTTCATCATATCTCTTTGTATACATGGGGTGACATTCATCCTTTCATAGGGATCGTGGCAATCCTGCCCACCTTGGTCAAGCCCCATACCAGTTACCTCCATGGAAACACATCCATATGCACTTAGAGATGGTTATGAATCTAGAGGTTCATTTTCATACCATGTACTTTACACATAGCTTCTTAATATCCTATGAGACCTCTTTAGGTTTCCTCAGAACCACAAGACTGGTATACACCCTACCAAAGGGACCCTCTCCCAGGATGGGAGGAAACTACAACTCTTGACAACAAGGTCACAAACATCCTTAAGTCTAGGATTTACATCCATATGCTTATCCCTAGTAAGCTATTAAGGCACAAGCAGACCACCTACTAAACCAGACTAGGTCATACTTGTTCTCTTTCCTCAATGTTGTATCAAGATCATACCTTCCTTTATCATCAACCTAGCTGTGAGGGGTTCATCAAACATGCCTTAAACTTAAGGGGCTTCCCTTTTCCTCTATACATGAGGAGTAACATGCTCGAAACTATAACAACTTAATTCTCATCATGACATTAAGTACACAACTTCCCCTCTTAGGCCTAGGAACCCTAGGTTCACTTGTAGGTGTCCAACTGCATGCTCTATCTCTTAACCATGAACCAAGCATGCAAAAGGCATGACATGCACTTGTTGTCATCCTTCAACTCGAGCAACATTTAGAGTTGGGTCCTCCATAAGGACAACCAACAAGGTACAAGGCCTCATAATCTGTTACTATACCTCTCCAGGGTATACATAACTTCTTCTTCCTTTCTCAGAAGATAAACACTTATACCATAGGCACATAGGTGCCAAAAGCCTCATTCTCTCTCTAGGGTTTGGTTCTTCTAAATGAAACTAAGATATCATCATCCTCCAGGGGTCAAGCATAAGGAAATCACTAACATCCACTTAGGTCGCATCATCCTCAACTCCCTACTTCTCCTCGTATCTCAGAATCTAGGATTCCAACCTTCTTGCTTGGTTCCTGCTCACTCTTTCTAGAGATAACCCTTCAACCAACCTCACCATTAGAGGTCCTTTCTTCGTGAAGGGTCAACCTCAAAAGCATGCCCCTACCTAGATGAAGCCTATGTTCAACTCATGTTCCCTCAAGGTTATCCATAGCCCCTTAGGCTTATCACATAAGCTATCCATCAAACTTTCCTGGCCAGGGTTTCAACCTATTGCTTGCACTACTGATACATTCTGGGTGCCTATTATGCCCATATAAGCTCATGGGGGTTTCCATAGGTTCTTCTTTAACCTCATCTATGAAAGAGCTATCATTCGCTCAAACATGCACGACCCTTCCCAGGGTTGGGTTGCCAGAGGTACTAGGTCATCCAACCTCTCATGGCTCATACGTCATCCAAGACATGTCCATTCAAACACCTGGTCTAACTCATATCTCTCTAACCTTCACTTAGGGTTAGGGTTAGCATCATCCTCAGAGGATGTGCCATGTCTCCACTTGCAATGGAGATCTCTATCTCTAAGACTAACTTATCCTCCTGACAAGAAGGTCTAGCCTCAGGTCTCTTCTGAGGACATGACAAGTTATGTCATATGACCTAAGCATGTATCTATTCTTTAGTTTACGCTTACTCTATTAAGCTTATGTCCATGACATCTTATTTACATGCTTTTCATTAATTTGATGGAGGATTCCTTAGACCTTATTAACCTTACCCATACCTCAAGAGGGTGAGGAGAAGAAAGAAAACCCTAATCCTTTAGGTCCTTAATAGAATTTTGTGATGAGAAGGGATGAATAAGATGAGAAAGTCCTAAAGGTATCTTATTTCGATTCATACCCTAAGACTTTGGCCAGGCAGTCACACGGATCCAGGAGTCCTCGTATTTTGACTAGCGGTGCGGAGGAAAATATTGCCAGCCCCCAGTCGTGATCCTTTTCTAGACACCTCTATCTTTCAGATAATCCTCTAATAACTCCCTTGGGTTCTATGGAGTTTGCAAATTTAATAATTATTAACGGTTAAATGAGGAACCTATGCTCTGATACCAAATGTTACAACCCCACCTCTCAATAACCCCCAATTAAGGGAGACCGAGAGGTCGAAGCCGCACCCATAACTTCCGGATCAAAGGTTCGACAATTGACCAAGAATAATTATCAAATTTTAACAGACTAAACGGGAAAATTGTAAAAAAATAAACTTTTGCATACCTTTTTGAAAACTTGGATCTCTAAACTTCTATCCACTTATGGATTCTATTCTAACTAATCCTCCTTGTATTTTACTTCATGTATTTCACAATATGACAATTTACTATTTGTCCTTTTGGCTTGAACCTAAAATGCCGACAAACAAAACGTCGGTCAGCCGAAGCTGGTATGTGGGGGAAACAGTAATCATGCAATTATTCTTAACAATGTAATTATTCAATTAATCATTTAATAACCAAGATTACATTTTAAGCCATACTACTCAGTCCTTACCTATCCCCTAACTTTGTGCTATCCCTGCAGTGGACTTGTATGCTACCTCTCTTTAGGTAGATTCATACCCCATGGTCCTACCTTACAGGTAGCCAATACATATGGTAATAGAGTCACATGGCACTTCCCGAATGTAGCCCAATATCTAACTCAATGTGACTTGATGGACCTACCCCATTGGTAGCCATGTACTAAGTCATCCAATGACCTGATGGACCTACCCCATTGGTAGCCATGTACTAGGTCAACTAGTAAGACACAGAGGGGACCATGATATGAGCTAGTAGGCACATATCATATGTGATAGTCATATCCACATTATAGTTTGCATGAATTAAAATCATCCAAAATTAATTCATGACATCGATGAAAACTTCGGTAAAACTCGAAAAACTAACTCGAGATATTCATAAGCGTAACCACATACCTGATTTGGTGATTTCACAAGAATTAAGCAAATCCAACCAATAATTCAATCCAAGCAAGCAATTCAATAACCACATAATTCCTGAAAAGAATATGTACTCTATTTATTACACACTTTATCAAGAATCTACTTTATTGACTTTGATTCACTTTCTAGGGTTTTTGTATTCATTTTAGGGTTTCATTTTGCAATTAGGGTTTCCCTTCATCTTTTACCATATTAAACCCTAATTTTTTTTCCATTACTCATAAACCCTAATTATCTCATCTATTCTTCAACATTAAGGTTATCGTAACAACAACATATAACCCTATTTCCATATTAAAGGCACAATAATCATTAATTAATTTCATTAAGCTTTTTTACATTAAAGCTACTATTTTTATCCTTTTAATCCATGACAAGATCATTATGCGCATCTATCATTAATTCAAAGTTCATTAGGGTCTAATTAACATATGAACTCATTTTGCCATCAATTCCACCTTTTATTCATGAAAAGACCCTAATTACTAAATTTAGGGTATTTATCCAGAATTAAGGTCTTTTATATACAAATAACTTAGAACCATCATTAAACAATCATATTTTCACAATTTTCAAATTAAATATGATCTTATCCTCTTTGACCCTAAATTAGGGTTTCTAAATTATTTAATCATTCTCATATGAGGTAAAAACCCTAAATCATGCAATTTTACATCTAGATCAGGTTCGAATCTAACATTATCATTCAACAGGTTATTAATACTTCGATTAACCCATTAAGCATACTAGATTCAACCTTTAATCTCAAAAAGGGTTTTTAACCTAACTTTAATGCACTTTTCATCAACTTATAGTACTTTTGCAATTAGTAACGGAATCAATCTTTAATGTCATTTTTATTGGATTCCTCTCGTTCTCCTGATCAAAATTCATATATTACTTGTCCTAATCGGAGTTACCAATCTTTAATTATGAATTAATAAAGGAATTACCTTTTTGGCCAATCAAGGAGCACCACGTCTCCTCAATCCAGCAACGTTGCTTTGAAAACATTTTGAATTGTCAATTATACCCCCACACGGCTTCTGGGCTCTTCACAACATGAAAGGGCAAAAACGTCCAATGCCCGCTCGTCTCCTTCCTCCGTGTGCCCTAGCGCAGCCGCGGCAGGAACACCCTTCCCAGACATCATCGACCACCAGGGTTGGATCCCAGGCCTCTGCCAGACCTCCCCGCACTTCAGGGTGCCCTTGGTCTGTATCTAGGGGAACCAGTTCGCGTTGGCCGCGTCTGCAACCACCTACAAGCCTTGCGGCCAAGCTGCGGTTGTCATGCCTAGGTTCGAGCATGGTGACGACGGCAGAGCTCGTTCCTGACGTCGCAGAACCTCTCCTATTGACCGTGGTAACCCCACGAGTCCTCCTTCCTCACCGTAGCTACTCTCACATCTAAAGAATCACACGTCTCCATCCGATGAGACTCGACGCCCCTGCTAGCTCGCTCGCCCTTTTTGGGCTCCATGCTCTCAAGACTCGTCTTCCATAGCAGCCTACCTCTGACGCCATCTGTTAGCATCAATCCTCTCTTCTTAGACATCCCTAGCCGTACTGAGCTCTTCTGCAAACCAGCGGAGAGGGTGGGGTTGCACTAGGGTCAAGGACCCCCTTCTTCTGAGTGGTGACGATGACAGGGTTTAGGGTGCCCTGTTCACACATCCACAACTCCCTGTATATAGGGCGTGAGTTAAAACTCTTAGGGTTTGATGTTTCGGAACGATGGAGTCATGAAGCATCTATTGTCGCTTCTTTGGAAAATGACGTGCTTAAAGAGATTGACTCCCACTACTTTTTGTTGGATAAGCCACTTATATAAAAGTATTTTTTTTCCTCTATTCCTTTCCCAAAATAGAAACTCATCCTTTTCACAAAAGGTCATATCCTATAAATCTATCAAGGAAGGTATAGAACGCGGATTCGCTTATTGAGTTATTTCTCAATATATACTTCAAAACTTGGTTGTTGGTTCACGTCCCTTTTGGTATATTCTCTAGACTATTTGTACTTCTTTCTCGGAAAATCATATAAACCCTTGGGACATCTTATACAATAATTTCCCTTTTAGTCATCTTATTAAAACAATATCATTATTTCTTGGAATATTATTTTCCTTCATATCTCTAGAATTATCTTTTATTTCTTTCCCCCCTTTTTTTTCTATTTCATTCATTAGAAAACACATATAAATGAAATTTACTCAATTGTGGCCATTAATGCCACTTTCTAGAGATTTTTATGTATTTCTCATAAATATATTGCTTAAAAATATCATTATCTTGTATCTTTTCTAATATTTGGACTTTTCTGCTCTTTTATATTCTTTATTAGATTATCATAATAATAAGAATCACAAAATTCCTATCCAAAGGAATATTTGCAAAGAAATCCATCCTTTGAAACAAAGCATACAACCTTTTCAATTAAGTCCAAATTCATAAAATCAATACATTTCAAACACGAAAACATATGCAAAGTTGAGGTTGTAACACCCTATGTGTCACCAACTGTTAGTCACTACTTCTCTTCAAGGAAAAGTCGTTGACCCTCTTTTATTCAGCTAAGAGAGCTCCTCTAGTTGTTCTTATTCTCTGGCATCCTATACCATAGAAGGCACCAACAAGCGACTGGAGGGATCACACCTCAATTGGTGGATGATCTCAACGACCTCCCCCATGGCCTCTCTTTATAGGCCTCCATGGTATGTGGTTGCAACTAGGAATCCTTTTCCAACTTTGAGTCCAACTCCAAGTCCAACTGTATGTTGCACGTAGGGAGCCATCTTCCTTCCCTTTTATATTTGACTCCTATTGGAATTGGTAGCACAATCCAACTCATTCTCAATTCCAAATCCAATTAAGCATGGGCCAGAATCCTATTCCTTTTACCAACATGCCTCTTGCCTCTATAACACCTCTTGCACAAAAGGAAAAGTAGTTCACATTAGTCTGAGTATATATCCACTACAAACAATTTTGACTCAAAATATGTGTGATTTTATGAAGTTTCTATGTACATAGAAACAAACTATTATGTGATTGGACATACGATAATCTACTAAATAAAAATGTAAAGATAAAGGAGACTTAGTAATATACATGTAGAAACTATAATGTATCAGAAAAGGCTATGAATAAAAAAATAGAATAATCTTCATTATGTTATTGAATTAAATATATCGATGTAATATGTATTTTATAGCCTCATCGTCACTATATACCTTTTTTTATAGAATAAAGTGTCTTACATTCACAAATCATATGTCCACTATGTATAATTCGGATTGTAAACATGATTCAGTTTATGAAACAAGTGTATGCAATAACAAAATGTAATGTGCTTGGACATACTATAATAACCATAAAAAATTGCAATGGCCGTATATATTATGTAAATTAATGATACATACATGTTGTAATACCGAATGTCATTGTTGGTTACATATGTCTACTTCTTGTTACAGATTCCTTATTCTTATTAAACAATTTTCATACTTATTATAATTTATTATATACTAATATTCTTTCTCTTAGATACTAGAATGTGATACATCCACGTTGTAATACAAAGTGTCATCCTTGATTATAGTTTTCTCCTCCCAGTTATAGATTCTATATTCTAGTTACAAAATGCTCCTTCCAATTATAGTTTATATTGTATTGAGGTTCATTGTCTTAGAGAGTAGCATGAAGTATATCTAGGTTGTTCTACAAGATGTCATCTATGGCTATAATTTTCTCCTTCCCGCTATACATTCTTTGTTTGTAGTATAGAATGTTTCTTCTTGTTATAATTTGAATTGAAAATGTAACCAAGTTTATGAAAAACTATTGTATGCAAGCATCATGTAGAATTAAAACACTTTGTAAGGATAATCGACATACTGTAGTGCAAACATAAAAAAGTAATGAAAAGAAGAAAATTGTAACAAAGGATGAAATTCTGTAATATAATCTGGATGTATCCTTCTATTTTCCACATGTTTATTCACCTCCACAAAAGAACACCACTATAATGGATTTGGATTCATTACGTTGGGGTATCTTTCAAGATTGGCATGTGATCTACTAGAAAATCAATTTGAGTCAATCTCTCTTTTTCTATAGGGATCAGATTCAATGTGATATGTGATTTAGTGAGAAATATGTGATGTTTATATTATCATACTACACACATGTAGGTTTAGAAGGAAATATCGTCGGTAACAAAAGACACAAATTTTGTCCAAACATGTCGAATTGTATGTGTCCAACGTTGATGACAACTGCTGCTCTACTCTTAGATTAGGCTTGCACGACTACTCCATGCACATGTAATTATTTTCAACATAATTATTACTAGTGTTTCCGCTCCTCTATGCATGTAAAGAAACTACACATAATTACAATTACTATCATCGTTACTCCATATCAACTGAATACACTAATATATCAGGAACCAAATAACTTAAGTTAGAGAGAGAGAGAGAGTCAGGCTAGAATACACTTGAGTGTACAGATCGCACAAATACATTCATGTGTTTGCATTTAAAGACTATTTTTTACAAAATGTAAATCATTGATCTTCACCGTCATACTATAACTAGGATATATACAAATTTTGATCCCATTTGACTCATCCAAGGGCAACAAAATTGATGCACGAAACTAATTTGAAATGCATAATTTTTGCAGTCTTTATAACATGACCTATAAATGTCCAAATGTGCTCAAATTTAGTGTATGAGCTATTCACAAGATGTTTAAGAAGATCAACAGATTAGATTTTTGAAAAAAAATTACATCATGAAAAACTACTTGAGTGTATTCTGCTCCAAATTCAATCAAGTGTATTCTAGCCAGACTCTCTCTCTCTCTATATATATATATAAATATAAATATAAATAAATATAAATATAAATAAATATATATATATAGAGGCATTTAAATAACTTTTGAAAGTGATCAATTTTTCACTATCCAACTGTATAGATTGAAAATATACCTTATTATTTACCTTCCCATAAAATTTCATCACCATAGGACTTGTATTGCATGCATAAGAAAGGAATACTTTTCAACACTCAATATTTAATTTCAGACTGACTGTTGGATTTAAAATTTGTATATTGTACATATGGACATATAAAAAATATCTGATTGTACTGGTTTTTTCTGTGAAGGTGAATAAAATGATGTTCATCCTATCCGTAAGGTTGGATATTAAAAACAAGTTATAGATTTATAGTTATTCAAATGCCTCTCATGCTCTCATCGTAGCATGTTTCTCACTATATATATATATATATATATATATAGATATATATATATGTATATATTGATGTGTGTATACATGACTTTAGATTGGATTGGAAGTGGGAACCATTTGCCCTAGTGCACAAATATTGCACTAAAACTAAATTATGGATTTGCACGATGTACTTATGATCCTATTCTAAAGGACTAGTCCAATCATGGGGTTCACAACTATCTTTATAACCCCTATATTACTAGGTGTCGTCTGCTAGATTTATGTATTCCTAAACTCATCTTCAGAGTCCAAGGGGACCAACAGGGCCATGACCTCCCCAAAGATTTATATTTACATGTATATATGTTAGCTTTTGTATTATAACAATATAATTAAAGCTATGAAAACCTAAAAAAACACTATAAAGAGTTGATTTGGTGGTCCGCACATGTCACTCAATGTGCTAGGTCTTGAGATTGAAATAGTAGGTCTTCACGTTTTTAGTTATATTCACAAAATGTATTTTGCCTCGACACTTAGAAACTATACCAAAACTTTAGGGGGGAAATCTGAATTAATTCTTTACACAATATTTCCACCCACCCCAGTTATTGTAAATGACTTGAGAAAATGATTGTTCATTGCATATTTTAAATCTTTTATCCTAACATTTGAAAACATTATGGAATAACAAATCATTATATTTTGAAAAATTATGTACAAATGATGATGTAATTATATAATCATGATGAATTTTGAATGAGTGAAACTAGAGCGTAAGGGTACTACGCACCCATGGTCCCATCCATGAAACTAGATTGGTATTCAAAATGTTCAGAAAACATGACCGTGTCCTCTTCCTCTAGGATGACTCCCACCTTTATTCCTATGGGTAGGATTGGACAAAATGTTTATGTGGTATGTGGATCATGTCTGATTGGACTATCAAGCTTTCATGCTGACAACAATGACGTCTTTGACAACTTATTTGATGAATTTGATCACCAATGCCCCCATCATCTCTATTTTTTAAGGACAATACATGCATTGTCATGTCATTGTTCTTCACCAATAGAGACATGGGGGGCATGCCAACCATCTTAGGCCAGTTTTAGTGTGACAATGGAATGGTTGTTGTGGAATTGGGTCCCAGTCTCAAGTTACTTCCCATGCAACCATCTCCCCTAGATAAGATCCTAAGGTTCCATGTCTTCTTATATCTCTACCATTTCTTATTCCCCTACAACATTTTATAATAGCTATATCATATGCCCTGAGAAGGATTAACATACTTCTATTACTCCCCCAACTATGGTAATTTTAATCCATCCATTAAGATCAATAATAACGAACCATACTCTCATAGTTTAGAGGATAAGTGGATCTCAAAATTTTGAACAAAAAAATGTATTTTCCGTACTCATCTCCTATTTCAATTAGATGTCATATAAGTGAGCCGTTTGGGCATAAGAACTTTAGATGCCAACATCCTAAATTGTTTTATAACTACAATGTATAAAGAAATTTTCCTACAAGTACCATGCATACCCTAAACCAGTTCACATACCTCCCTTTTGCCATCATTTATCATTACCATGACCTATCATACTTTTAGACCCACTATGACCACTCTGTCCACCCCACAATCAATGATTTTTAGAGGACCAAATCAACTCAGATAGATTATGAAATTGTGTAACATTTGAACCACCTCCATCCTCAACTCTATTTTTGTCAAGTCATATGAATGCTATAATTTTGCACGCGTGCATAACTAAGTGAGGAAGACCCTAAGTATTCCTAGTAATAATAAAACAAGTGATTATATTAATGGCGTCCTTTATAACAACAACCTGGTGGTTAGTAGAAAACCCACCCAAACGGCACACAATTATAAATAATCCCTCCTCCCTTCCATCAAACCCCTAGGTGGCGCAAGAGATTTAGGAAATCTTCACATGATATTACTAATATCAGACCTACAATTCTAATTTAATCACAATTTTGGTACAATATGCTAGAAGGTACATCTACAAAACATTTGGAAATCCTATCCCTTACCATCCCCACAGGAAATGCAACATCCAAGACAACATCTAGCAATGGGCTATTTACAATGGGGCAAGAACTGGTTTTGAAGGAGGAGTAGGGTGGATCAAATTGATGGGTCTTCCACCACACCTTTGACATGAGGACATCTTATAAAATATTGCTTCTTCCATTGGAAGGAAAAATGCATTACATTCACCTTGACCCCTTCCAACCTACAATTTCTATACAAGTTTTTATCTAATTATTTCACTAAATTTACCAACAAACCAAAAAAAGGATAGATACTTCCATCACATATATTCCATGAATATCAATATAATAGAACATCATGAACCCATATCACCAAACTATCCAAGGATCTTTCCATGTGGTATATGTTGGATCTAAGGGCTCTAGAAGGGGGGTGAATAGAGCTACAAAATTTCTCACAAAACGGATTAGACATTCAAACTATATCAAGTTTAAAGCAATAGCTTAATTGCAATTTGAGGTCCTATCTAACAAGCATAGCAAGGATGAGAGAGATTGATAGCAAGCACTTGACAAAGGGATGTAGAGTGGTTCCAGACTTCAAACTAGAAGTGAGTTAGTCCACTACCTAGAGAGGTCAACCTCTAGAACTTTGCAAGTGCTTTTCTCTATATTATCACCAATAAGAGTTACAACAAAAAACCACCAAAGGACTTACCCATCGAACCACAAGGAGATATCCACCTTACCAAAGGACTTACCCTCTTAGCTTGAGTCTTCAACCTTAATCAAGGTCTTACCCACTCAAGCTCAAGTCTTCCGCCTTGAAGGACTTTGCTTCTCCTCTTGGATCTTCATCCTTTTCCTTCTCCTTTTCCAGCAGAAGATCACCACCTTTTCATCAACCTTGAAGAGGACCAGCTACAACTCCTTCTTCACTTGATGGATCTTACTTCACCTTTTCTTCATGTAGGAAGGGGATAGGGAAGTAGGAGAAGATGAGAGCTTTACATGCACAAGGGTGGAGCTCTCTTACAATATGCCTAGATCACTCACAAATCATGAAATGAAGTGTAAACTAGAGAGAGAAAGGGGCTCAAGGAGTTGTAGCACACTCAACTATAGCAAGGACCTTGAATATCTTGAATGAGCAAACTTGTAATGAACTCCAAGGGGTCCTATTTATAGCTCAGAGTGCTCCCTTAAGTTGGGGAACAATTAGGGCCAAAATATAGCAAATTTTCACAAGGCAACATATATGTTTTCACCCAAACCAAGTCTCCAATAGTTATAATCCTTATTCTACATTTTTTGTATAGTGCATTCAGTCGAGTTTCAATAAAGGTAACTCAACCGATCAACTAAAAGACAAAGCCAATTTTCATACTATCAGTTGAGTTTGTTCTGGGGAACTCGATCGATGAGCTAAAATTGAGTTTGCTCAGTGAGTTAGTTGGTCGAGTTCTGTGAATGCACAACTCGATTGATGGGTCATCTTCAGAAAATCCATCATAGGATCGGTCCAAATTGTAACTCGACTGATGAACAACTTGTGACCAATTTTCTAAATTGACTTATGGGTGATTAAATCTTGGTATTAAGTGTCCCACATATTTTTCTCATCTTAGATATAAGTCATATCATCAATACAAGTGATAACACAATTCTTCTAAGGTCATTTGAAGTGATTTCCTTATTAACACACTTGCATTTCATTTGACTTGAACTTAGACAAGCTAGGGCTTGTGTAATTTGATCCTTTTCATGTACCTAAAGTCTGAAATCAATCTTGAACAAAACATATTAGATACATATGAATGGAATGGTTAAGTCATTATCAAAATATGGATAATGTATAACCTTTTGGTCAACATTCTCCCCCTTTTTGACAATGACAAACCATTCCTCAATCATATTGAAAAGGATATTGAAATTATACCTTTGCCTTGTGAATTGTAATGGGATTCAAGATTTGAACAATGTGAATTGCTCCCCCTCAATCTATGCTTACTTTAACCTACATAGTTAGTCTATCTACACACAGAAATATAACATACATGTACTATATGATCCTTTAGCAAGTCACAAGATAAAGCATATAATGAACAAGAAAAGGATCACATAGGCAATAAAATATTGTTGAGCTACAAAACATTGAAATTCTATCCCCCTTTTGACATTATAACAAAGTAAGGGGGGTAGAAGAGCATAAAAGTAGGTCTTCTCCAAGTACAACCAAGAAAATATCCAAAACATGCGATCTCAAAAATTACACCAAATAGAGATGAGAGAGACAAACAAGATAAGTCAGAATCAAAATATGGTGAAACATGTCACCAACTCCTAAAATATAACAAATCAAAGAATAAGAGTGCACATAATATACATTACAACCCAGAGTGCAATTTCTCATAAAACAACTACAAGACAAACCTATGAAAGCTAAAAACATAAAATAGTACAACTCAGATCATGTGCCCAGATGTATCTAATACAAAACAGCCTAGAAAGATATATATGATCAGCAAACTAGACTAAAAACTAAGAACATATAGATATCTAGGTCATCTATATCTACATCATCTACAACATCATCAGCATTATGCTCCTAGTCATCATCTTCGTCTGAAGGTGCATCAACATCGCCTTCATCACCAGAGTCACCAACAAAACCAATAGAGCCATCACCATCGTTAGATGTAGCACCATCATCCTTACCATCATCAGTAGCCTCATTAACATCAATAGTCTCCTCATCAACCTAGTCCAACATCTCCTAATCAATAGAGGGGTTGAAGCGACGACTGGGCCAACGAGCATTCCGCTCATCCCAAGTCATACTAAGACCAGAGAGCTCATTGGCATGTGGGAAGGAAGGAATAGAATCGCCAAGGCTGGAAAGTAGAGTGGCCAAGGGGCCAGTAGGTAGAGGCAGAATAACAAGAGTAGGTCCACACATAGCAAAGGGTGTGGGAGAAGCGGGAGGTGCATGTGCAAGTAGAGGGGTAGGGTAAAAGTGATTGTATGCATAGGATGCATAATCACTTCTCAGGTAGGACTGGTAGGCTGGGTAGGGATGTGCATAGGACATGTTCATATTTGACATGATTGAACATAAATCCCAATACAGGTGCTCCTGGACTTGGAGGTTGTATGCTTGTTGATGTATCATGTAACCCATGAGGGCTTCATTTGACAAACAAAATGAGGCACATGCAGGTCGGGTAGGCTGAGGAGGTGGAGGTGCTCGAGTAGAGGTTGAGGTAGGTATAGAAGCAGAAGTAGAAGCAGAGGCACCAGATGTGGTGGAGGAAAGGATATGCATAGACTTCTAAATGGTCGTCTCATTGATACATACTCTCTTTCGGGCATGTCTGTAATGCAAGTCATGAAAGAGAGATTTCTCAGTTGCAAACTAAAAAAGACCAAATATCAGGGTAGGGTAGGGAGGGTGGGTGCCATGGGTATTCTTTCCTGAGTCGAAACAAGTCATATGGTGGAGGATGTATCTAGACCACTTGACTTCAACATTCTCCAAGAGGCAGTACATGATTACCACAGTGTTCTCTGCAATATATGTTTAATTTTTCTTTAGATGGATGTTGCAGTTGACAACTAAGGCAAGGATACACCTCTTGAGATACAAGCCATAGGAGGGAAGGGTGCTCTTCATCTTATAGGGGAATTGAGGTTTCTTCAAGTAATGATGGATGTCAGAAAGAGTGGGATTGTATTGCTTGTAGAAGGCCTCGGGGTCAAGAAGGTCAAAATACTCATTGTAATCCTTACACCAGGTGTCAGTCTCATCGGTACCAGAGAAAAAGATGTTTAAGGTATCCTCCGAGATTCGGAATTTCTTGCCGGCTATCATAGATGTTAGGATCACTTGAGTATTAGGAGGGGGTGCAAGGGTGTCGTAATTCCTACATAAGTTTGCGTAGAATTTGTGAACCACTTTCGTTCTAGTCATGGAATTGTGGTAGCACACATGTTCAACACCTAGGGCAGAGAGATGGTGAATGTGTAACAACTTCGCAACTTGATCGATGACCTCTTAGAGTCTAGGGCTAGGCTCAAAGAGGGCACAAAAAGGGAAATGATTTCGTGGGAGGAGGTCCTTATACCTTTTAACAACCTCATGTAAGACAAAGAGAGTCTCATCAAAAGGGATCAAGTGGGAAGACGAAGAGGAGGATGGTGCATTGATAGGGGTGGCTCTCTGTCTTCTATTTGAAACCATAGAGATAGAATAGAGAGGAAGGAGAAAGCAAAAGCACAAAACACACCACCAAAAACGTTCACACACCTAGGTTTAGCAAGGGGGAAGGTCAAGGATAGAGAGCTTAGGGATACAAGAGGTGGAATCGGTCATCTTTTCTCTAGTTGAGAGGGAGAATAGTCGGATGAACCCAACTTATGTGCTTCAGCTCGACCATCGGTCAAGTTCTATGAACTTAGAAACTTGACCGATTGGATATTTAAAAAAGCTCTCGGCCATCGATCGGTCGAGTTTACCCTGGGGCAACTTGACTGATGGTCAACCTGACCTAAAACTGTGACAACCCGACATTAGATCAAGCTATCACTAGTAATAATTGTGAAATAACCATAAGCAGTAGATTAACAAAAATCACTAAAAATTAAAACCAATTTGCAAAGAGATCCCTTTCCAAGAAACTCTTAAGAAAAGAACTAAAGTACTATATATATCATGGTTCACATTGTACATACACAATACCATCTCATATCGAGGATAATATATAATAGTTACCTTTCCAAAACTATACATAAGAAACATAAACCTCGAGGCATACAAGACAAAACCTCAGATCTTTCATAACACCATTACGTACTGACTTCAAGGACCTGAGAGTATAGAGACGACACATATGACTTATATCTACAAGACACGATAGACAATACACTCAACCTGAGGTGCTACTACTGCCCCTGATGCTGTTATCCTACCTCTATAGTATGGTCTCTACCTCCTCGTCCGCATCCACCTAAAAATGTTGGGTGAGACCCATGTCCCAGTGAGAGACATAACTCTCCACCAACAATATTATTATTAGGGATAAAATATATATAACTGAGCAAAGGATTCTTTTACATTAATAAGCAGGATTTAATCACTGTTTAAGCAGAGTAGAGCAATATCACCTTCTAAAACATTACAACTACATATATGATAAAGTAGTAAACCATCTATTCATTTTATAAGGAATATGAAGAACACGTATAACATCTATCTATTTAAGATGCATACAAGAAATGTAACATCAACCAATGTTTTCTGTATTCAATCTTTAAGAAAATACACTACACAGCTGATTACATGTTTACAAACACACTTATGCCCTGAGGAGATGAGGTATACCGCTCATCCTCCAACTGACCACTACGAAGTCAAAATCGGTACCATACAAGGTCAATGGAAGAGCCAACTGCCATGACCTCTAATGTCTCATTCAGTGCAAGACCAATAGTAGGACGTCTCGTGTTAGCTATAATTAGCTTACCAGGGTATACTGGTATCTTTGCTATAGAGCTACAATGGCATCATGCACTCTCTTTAGGGAGATTTTAGTTATCCATCCCCAACATTCATCATCATCGGGAGATCATACATCCATCTTAGAATTATAATGAAGGAGATCTCACATAAATCCCTCATTAGGACGTCTGGATATCGACACCCATCGCCCCAACATATTCAAAAATATGTGCTCTAGGAAATCCCCTGGGAAAACCTATTTCACCATTCAACAGCTACTGACGCTGATGGATCTATGGTCAGGGCACTACATGATGAAATTCTACTTGATTAATTAGGTGTATTACAATATCTTTTAGCATCAACGAAGTTTCAAACATGAATTATTATAACAGATGCTACAAAGAAAGGTGTAATACATCTATCAAGTATTTTCTAATCTTTAGAACACATATAACATTCAAGATCTCAATCCCTTATCTCATTACAGGGAATTCTCATCCCTTAGCATTATCATTATCATGATTAATAGATATGGGTATTCAAACCCTTAGTTCATCACTGAACATTATTACCACTTATTAGGTAACTATTACCTCTAGGTCCTCAGACCAAGGTATACATGATACTTGTTACACAAGCATCTCACATGACTCACAAGGCCCATTTAAATTTGTATCACATAAAACATCATAGCTCATACATGTCTATGGTCATCATCTCATGATACCTGCATGGTTAGTATTTCATGATAACAACCATATGAAATACATATCCACACCATGCAATACAAAGGTAATACCATTATTTCAAAATTAGGGTTAGGGTTTCCCTTTCTTATCGATTAGGGTTTCAAAATCATACCATCACCCTTCATTAGGGTTAGGATTCCCCATTATTAACCATTTAGGGTTTCAAGATCATATTATCAAGGATCAAACCCTGATTCATACTGAACATATAATAGGAGTATTAATGTATGCTCATTACATGATTATCACAAAAGTATGAGTTTCTCTCTCATCCTTATTAGGATGTTGATTACTTCATACTTTATTAAGTTGGATCAACCTTTCCTTCAAGGTACATTAGCCTACTTAATCAATATTTGTGAAACTCCTTACATCTTAATGTATGACTTGATATAAGACACTTCATGTGTTACTCCATCAAGTACATTACATTTGAGGTGCTTTCCTTCATATGGGTTTTGAGGTGCTTCCACCATATAGAGAAAAGAGGTGTGTGCTTTCTACCCATATCACTTTAGAGGTGTATGTGTGCTTACTATATTGGGTAAGAGGTGTATGCTTGCTTACCATATCGGGTAAGAGGTGTATGCTTGCTTACCATATCGCTTTAGAGGTGTATGTGTGCTGACCATATTACCTTAGAGGTGTATTTGTGCTTCACACCATATCGGGCAAAGAGGTGTGTGTGTGCGTCACACCATATCCATAAAAGAGGTGTGTGTATGCTTCACACCATATCGGGAAAAGAGGTGTGTGTGTGCTTCACACCATATCGGGAAAAGAGGTGTGTGTGTGCTTCACACCATATCGGGTTAGACCCTTATGCTCATGCCTCTTCAAACCTTAATGGTATCATCCTACCCTTCACAATGAGTTAGGTGACATGCTAGACAACTGGTTAAACCTTTGAAAACCCATTGTACAAACCGATAGGGGTGTGGGGTTTCAAGGTATATCGGTTTTCATATCATATAGGGTTCCATCATCATATCGGGTTGGAGGTGTGCGCTTCAACCCGATATCAATTTACCCTTGATGATGTCATCACCATCAACCTCTAGAGACTTGTTATTACTGTTCTAAGTCATGGAAAATAGTACCATGAAACTTTTAGAACTCATAGGATCATCAATTATTCAAGAGAAATCGAAATTGCAAGTTGATCAACAAGTATGACAAAATTGAAGGTGCATAATAATATAATTGGGTTCAAGTTATATAACCCACCTCAAGAACAACTGAAAAGCTCCAAGATACAAAGCTTCACATTCCTAAGGTTAAGGATGAACTTCAAAACTCATCTATATGCAAAGAATCACCATGGATAAGCATTTGGTGAAGAAGAAAAGAAAGGAAGATCATAACCCTAGATTCATGCTTCAATCCAATGTTGAAGATTATCATGGCCTCACCTTAGGGTTAAGACTTGAGCTCCTTCTTGATCCTTAGCACCTTGCACGATACCTCACTACTCATGCACGATATGCCCTTACTTGTGGCCGATATCACCTTCACTTGTGGCCAAAATCACTCCACTATGGCTGATATCACCTTGTTAGGCCGATATCACCTTGCTAGGCCGATATCAACTTGCTATGGCCGACATACAAGGACCTATGCACAATAACACTTCACCTATGCATGATAAAAAGACCCTATGCATGATACCTTAGTGAAAAAGGGTGGTAAGATTCGAAAAATTTCACTAGTGGGTGAAAAGAAGGGTATACATACTTGCATTTTATGAAAATGTGTGTATATGAGGTGTCATCAATTTAAGCTAATAGGTGCCACGTGTCCATGCATGGTTGACACATGTACATGCATGCATTTATATTTATCTTGACATGAAAAACACTTGAGGATAATCTAGATATGAAATTTAGTCCATTACTTATCTCTTTGGATAAGATACATCAACTCAATCACCACTTTATTCTCAACCCGATACAACTTTTCTAAGGAAGTTGTAAACTGACACACTTCACCTCCTTGAGGAGATTTTTCCCATCATGGACTTTCCCAAGAGTCCAAAAACCGATATGAGACTGCCCCTATGGCTCCTTGGCCGATAGGCACTCATATATAAGCTTTTCAACTTGATACAACTCAAGTTAGTGTTTCACATTCAACCCTTTCTTGGCCTTTTCATCACCAAGAGTACCATCACTCATAATTGATCCAAACATGGTGTCTCCTTATTTATATCTCATCTAGATGATACTAGGAGGGAGTAGGGACACTTTATAGGTGGTAATTTGCATATTAACCCTACATTTTGGGTAAATTACAATTTGTACCAAAATTGGTGCACAATGCACTAACAATATTCAAACAAGTTTCAACTTGAAATTTAGGCTTTTCACAAGCTGCCCCTTAGCATCATTCTCTCTCTTATGATGCTAAAACACATGAGGTACATTCAAAATGTGAAATTTTGCAATATAGCCCCTCATATTAGGTAAATTGCACTTTATACCCAAACTATCATATAATGCACAAACAGTTTGCAAATATGCTCAAACTTGAAAATTATACTCGACAAGAGTCTTAATTACTTTTTAAAAGATTAAAACAAGTTTGTATATAACTTAATTAAGTAAAACATCTAGGGTTAAGCCATAACCCAGGTCATGGATGTTAAAATTATCAACCCCTAATAGGGATTTTGTCCCCGAAATGTGAAGAGAAAAGAGAAGGGTACTTCCTCCTCATCACTTCCTCTAGATCCCATGTGGCGTCTTCAATGCCACAGTGATTCCATAGAACTTTTACAAGAACTATGTCTTTCTTTTACAACTTCTTGATTCTTTTGTCAAGAATTATCATTGGACCTTCCACATAAGATATATCCTCATTTAATTCTACCTCTACAGGTTGCAACACCAACTCTATATCAGGATGACACTTTCTCAACATAGATATATGGAACACTGGATGTAGGCTATGTAGCTCAGGTGGCAACTCCAACCTATAAGCTACCTTTCCAATTCATGTTGTCACTGGGTAAGGTCCCATAAATCTAGGAGCTAACTTACCCTTTTTCCCAAATCTGAGAACACCTTTCTAAGGAGAGACTTTGAGATACACCCTATATCCGACTTGGAATTCTAAAGGTCTATTACGGTTATCAGCA
This sequence comes from Alisma plantago-aquatica, assembly GCA_963693085.1. Taxonomy (NCBI): domain Eukaryota; kingdom Viridiplantae; phylum Streptophyta; class Magnoliopsida; order Alismatales; family Alismataceae; genus Alisma; species Alisma plantago-aquatica. The sequence goes on along the minus strand of OY856412.1, from coordinate 659,347,887 downwards.
TAAGACTTCTATCTATCATGTGTAGCTTTTAACTGTTGTTGTATTACTTTAATCTTCTCAATTGTTTGTTGCACTAACTTATGACCCAGATGTTGGTATTCTCCTGTTTCATACCAACATAATGGAGATCTACACCATATACCATATAATGCTTCATATGGTGCCATATTAATACTAGTCTGGTAACTATTGTTGTAGGCAAACTCTATCAAGCTCAAGTGTATGTCCCAACTTCCTAAAAATTGAAGAACACAAGCTCTAAGCAAGTCTTCCAAAGTCTGTATAGTTCTTTCAGATTTCCCATCTGTCTGAGGATGGAAAGTTGTGCTAAACTTCAACTAAGTACCCATGGCTTTATGTAGTCGTTCCAAAAAATGACTTGTAAACTGGGGACCTCTATCAGATACAATTGTAGCTGGAACCCCATGTAATTGCACTATCTCATCTATATAGATCTGTGCAAGTTTCTCAATATTATAGGTTGTTTTCATAGGAAGAAAATGTGCTGACTTAGTCAACCTATCAACTATCACCCAAATGGAGTCATGACCTTTGTCTATTTTGGGTAAACCAACTACAAAGTCCATGGTCACGTGATCCCATTTTCACTATGGTATAGGTAAAGGTTGCAATGTTCTTGCAGGCTTTTGATGTTCAACTTTAACCTACTGACATACTAGACACCACATCACAAACTCAGCTACATCCCTTTTCAAACCATGCCACCAATACATATCTTTTATGTTATGATACATTTTGGTACTCCTTGGATGCATTGCATATATGGATGAATGAGCTTCATCCATGACTGGCTTCCTTAAGTCATTGGCATCAGATACTACCATCCTACCATGGTAACAAACTAGTCCCGTTTCTCACTACCATATTCTAACATGATCTGTTGAATCATAGTATCATCATGTTCTGCCTCTTTGATATGTTGTTTTAGAGTATGTTTCACATTCATCTAAGCTAATAATCCAACTAACAGGGATACTTTAAGCTGTACATTGTTTTAACTCAAAGAGACAAACATGTCTCATTTAAAGCATATTCATGAGTTCAACTGTGCTTTATCTATGGGTGGTGATGAAGATTTTCTACTTAGTGCATCTTCCACTACATTAGCCTTTCCTGGATTATATTCAATTGTACAATTGTAGTCCTTGATTAATTCCATCCAACGACGTTGCTTCATATTCAACTCATATTGTGATAAGATGTACTTTAAGTTTTTATGGTATGTGAAAATTTGACATGTTTCTCCATAGAGATAATGTCTCCAGATCTTTGACGCGTGAACCACTGCAGTTAATTCTATATCATGCGTCGGATAGTTCTCCTTGTGTTTCTTAAGATGTCGGGAAGCAAAAGAAACTACATGATCACTCTACATTAGCACACATCATAGACCATTCTTAGAGGCATCACAGAAAACAATATATCCCTTTCCCTACTCACGTAAAGCTAACACAGGTGCACTGGTCAACCTTTCTTTCAACATCTGGAAAGAATGTTGACACTTGTCATTATAGACAAAAAGAACTTCCTTCCTGGTCAACTTGGTTAGGGGTAAGGCTATAGAACTGAAGTCTTTAAAAAACCTCCTGTAATAACCTGCCAGGCATAAGAAATTGTGAATCTCAGTCGGTATCTTGGGATTTTCCCATTCTAAAATAGATTCCACTTTCTGTGGATCAACACAAATACCTAAAGCAGATATAACGTGTCCAAGAAAAGACACTTCTGACAACCAGAACTCACACTTTCTAAACTTAGCATATAGCTTGTGCTATCTCAACAATGTCAAGGCTTGACGAGGGTGTTGTTCATGTTGTTGACCATATGTACTGTATATCAGGATGTCGTCTAAAAATACCACTACAAACTGATCAAGGAATGGCCAGAAGATTCTATTCATCATCTCCATGAACGCAACTGGTGCATTAGTTAGTCCAAATGACATAACTACAAACTCATAATGACCATACCTTGTCCTAAAGGTTGACTTAGGTATTTCACTCTCCTTGATACGTGACTGATGATATCCTGACCTTAGATCTATCTTAGAGATTATCGTTGCACCATGCAACTGGTCAAATAGATCATCTATCCTCGGTAGAGGATATTTGTTCTTAATAGTCACCTTGTTAATCTGTCTATAATCTATGCATAATCTCGTAGACCCATCCTTCTTTTTAACAAAAAGAACTGGAGCACCCCATGGGGAAGTACTCGGTTGAATCAAACCTTTCTCAAGCAACTCATGTAACTGTTTCTTAAGTTCTTCCATCTCAGCTGGCGCCATCCTATAAGGTGTTTGAGCTATAGGTTGCGTACCTGGAATTAGATTAATCTCAAAATCAATTTCTTGAGGAGGAGGAATGTTTGGAAACTCTTTAGGAAACACATCCTCGAATTCCCTGACAATAGGAACTTCAGAAATATTAGGACTCTCTACTCGGCTATCTACCACATGTGCCAAGAATGCTTCATATCCTTGTCACATCATTTTCTCAGCTACCATTGCTGATTCTAGATAGGTTGGAAGAATCATTCTATCCCCCTAAAAGACCCATGTCTCCCCACTATCCGTGAACATAGCTTGCTTGGAACCACAATCTGAGACAACCTTATAATTTTCTAGGATGTCCATCCCAAGAATTATATCAAACCCATGCATCTCAAGTGGTATAAGATCCACCTGAATGCTGTGTTCTGAAAAGGAAAGAACATAGGGAGTACATACCTCCCACAACACCGTATTTATGACTAAAGGAGTTTCTAATAACAGATTATCTACTCTACAACTGATCGTCATATTGCAGTCATGAATCATTTCTTGAGTGATAAAGGAATGTATAGCACCTGGATCAATCAAAACAGATACGAAGCAAGATGAAGACATATCAGAATAAAATAATTCCATCTGAACTGTCACGACTCGTGGGTTGACCTCTGCCTCCGGCTGATTCATAGCATAGAATCTCACCATTGATGGTTGCCGACTACACATTCTGTTGTTGGGTGCAGATGAACCAATTTGGGATGCATGTCCACGTCCTTGTGTGCCACTGCTAAACTGTTTCCTCTAAGAGCCTTGTTGACTCTACCTCTGTGGTTGGGTTACTTCCCTATCTCTAACTGGGCAATCCTTCATCAAATGTCCTCACTGCCCACACTTAGAATAGCTTTTGTCTTCCCATCACGGCCTAGATGGTCGTGTTACTAACATTAATGCTCAGTTATGGGCTCCACTTGACAAAAAACTATGGCCTCTACCCTTGCTGGATGTCCACTGTGTCTGAGTACTGAACCTCTGTGGTGCTATTGGTGCTGGAAATATCAGTTTCTTAAAACTTCCAGACCTATGTCCCTGGAACTGTGCAAGTACCTTCCTATTGTTCGCCTCACGTTTCTCAACCACAGACTTCTCTATCTTCCTAACTGACTCCACAAAGGTGGCAAATCTCTCTCTATTATCTAGAGAAGATACAGGTGTGGTTAACTCAACGTTCAAACCCTTCTCAAAATGCCGAATTCTCTCCTCATCTGTAGTAGCCATGTGTGGACAAAACTGTAGAAGCTCCATGAACTTAGCTTTGTACTTACTAATGTTCATTGGTCCCTTCCTAATATGCAAAAACTATGAGATTTTCTCATCTAGATAAGTCTTAAGAAAGTATCTACTAACAAACTCACATTGGAACTCTCTCCATTCGACCTCAACACTTGGTCGTTTCTCTTCCTCAATGGCCCACAAGTGGCCAGTGCTTCCTTTTAATAGGTACATAGCATGCCTAACTTTCTCAGTTTCTGGAATGTTGAGGATTCTAAAGGCTTTCTCCAACTCAGTGAGCCCTGAATCTATGTCTGCTGGGTCAGCTGTACTGGCAAATTTGGTGGCTCCTACCAGGCATAACCGCTCAAAGGTCTTACCAAATCCATGTGCCTCATTGGGAAATGGTGCCCTAGGTACTGGTGCTGGCATCCGATCTGCCATATGCATCATCGTGTTCATGAACTGTCCAAACAGAGCATGAAAAGCTGGGTTTTCTAACGTATCTTGGTCAAGCTAGGGATTCTCAGGTACTAGTTCCTCTCTAGCATGATCCCTTGCACCTCCTCCTGGTGCAGCAACACTACTTTTAGCAGCATGTTCTTCGTGTGCTCAAGCCATATTTAAGCTTTACTTCTTCTCCTATATGAGCAGAAGTCACTATCAGATAAAATGGAGGACACTAGAACATACTCAACAACCTTAATCCTATGTCTCTGTAGACTCAAAGAACCTTAGGCTCTGATACCAAAACTTTATGATGACCCGACATTAGATCAAGCCATCACCAGTAATAATTACTGAATAACCATAAGCAACGGATTAACAAAAATCACTAAAAATTAAAACCATTTTGCAAAGAGATCCATTTCCAGGAAACTCTTAAGAAAAGAACCAAAATACTATATATATCATGGTTCACATTGTACATACACAGTACAATCTCATCTCGAGGATAATATATAACATTTGCCTTGCCAAAACTATACATAAGCAACATAAACCTCGAGGCATACAAGACAAAAACTCAGATCATTCATAAAACCATTACGTACTGACTCCAAGGACTTGAGAGTATAGAGACGACACATAGGACTTATATCTACAAGACATGACAGACAATACACTCCACATGAGGTGCTACTACCGCCCCTGATGTTGTTGTCCTCCCTCTATAGTATGGTCTCTACCTCTTTGTCTGCATCCACCTAAAAATGTTGGTGACCAACGGGGTGAGACCCATGTCCCAGCGAGAGATATAACTGTCTACCAAAAATATTATTATTAGGGATAAAATATATAAAACTGAGCAGAGGATTCTTTTACACAAATAAATAGGATTTAATCATTGTTTAAGAAAAGTAGAGCAATATCATCATCTGAAACATTGCAGCTATATATATATGATAAAGTAGTAAACCATCTATTCATTTTATAAGGAATATGAAGAATATGTATAACATCTATCTATTTAAGATGCATAAAAGAAATGTAACATCAACCAATATTTTTCGTATTCAATCTTTAAGAAAATATGCTACATGACTGATTACATGTTTACAAACACACTTATGTCCTGAGGAGACGAGGTATACCTCTCATCCTCCAACCGACCACTACGAAGTCAAAATTGGTACCATACAAGGTCAATGGAAGAGCCAACTTCCATGACCTCTTCCGTCTCGGTCAATGCAAGACCACTAGTAGGACATCTCATGTCAGATGCAATTAGTTTACCAGGGAATCTTGGTATCTTCTCTATAGAGCTACAACTGCAACATGCACTTTCTTCAGGGAGATTTCAGTTATCCATCCCTGACATTCATCATCATTGGGAGATCATACACCCATCCTAGAATTATATTGAAGAAGATCTCACATCAATCCCTCATTAGGACATCTGGACATTGGTGCCCATCACCCCCACATATTCAAAAATATGTGCTCTAGGAAATCCCGTGGGAAAACCTATTTCACCATTCAGCAACTACTGGCGCTGATGGATCTATGGTCAGGGCACTACATGATGAAATTCCACTTGATTAATTAGGTGCATCGCAATATCTTTTAGCATCAACCAAGTTTCAAACATGAATTATTATAACAGATGCTACAAAGAAAGGCGTAATACATCTATCAAGTATTTTCTAATCTTTAGAACACATATAACATTCAAGATCTCAATCCCTTATCTCATTATTGGGAATTCTCATCCCTTAGCATTATCATCATCATGATTACTAGATCTGGGTATTCAAACCCTTAGTTCATCATTGAACACTGTTACCACTTATTAGGTAACTATTACCTCTAGGTCCTCAGACCAAGGTATACATGATACTTGTTGCACAAGCATCTCACATGGCTCACAAGGCCCATATAATTTTGTATCAAATAAAACATCATAGCTCATACCTGTATATGCTCATCATCGCATGATACCTGCATGGTTAGTATTTCATGATAACAACCATATCAAATACATATCCACACCATGCAATACAAAGGTAATACCATTATTTCAAAATTAGGGTTAGGGTTTCCCTTTCTTATCGATTAGGGTTTCAAAATCATACCATCACCCTTCATTAGGGTTAGGATTCCCCATTATTAACCATTTAGGGTTTCAAGATCATATTATCAAGGATCAAACTCTAAATCATACTCTACACATATTAGGAGTATTAATGTATGCTCATTACATGATTATCACAAAAGTATGAGTTTCTCTCTCATCCTTATTAGGATGTTGATTACTTCATACTTTATTAAGTTGGCTCAACCTTTCCGTCAAGGTACAGTAGCCTACTTAATCAATACTAATTAAACTCCTCACATATTAATGTATGACTTGAAATAAGACACTTCATGTGTTACTCCATCAAGTACATTACATTTGAGGTGCTTTCCTTCATATGGGTTTTGAGGTACTTCCACCATATCGAGCAAAGAGGTGTGTGATTTCTACCGATATCACTTTAGAGGTGTATGTGTGCTTACCATATCAGGTAAGAGTTGTATTCTTTCTTACCATATCAGATAAGAGGTGTATTCTTGCTTACCATATCAGGTAAGGGGTGTATGCTTGCTTACCATATCACTTTAGAGGTGTATGTGTGCTTACCATATCACCTTAGAGGTGTATGTGTGCTTCACACCATATCGGACAAAGAGGTGTGTGTGTGCTTCATACCATATCGGGCAAAGTGGTGTGTGTTTGCTTCATACCATATCGGGCAAAGAGGTGAAACCATACCGGACAAAGAGGTGTGTGTGCTTCACACCATATCGGGTTAGAACCATATGCTCATGCCTCTTCAAACCTTCATGGTATCAGCCAACCCTTCACCATGGGTTAGGTGATATGATAGACAACTGGTTAATACAAACTGATAGGGGTGTGGGGTTTCAAGGTATATCAATTTTCATATCATATAGGGTTCCATCACCATATCGGGTTGGAGGTGTGTGCTTCAACCCGATATCAATTTATGCCTGATGATGTCATCACCATCAACCTCTAGACTCCTATTCTTACTATTATAAGTCATGGACAATAGTCCCATGAAACTTTTAGAACTCATAGGATCATCAATTATTCAAGAGAAATCAAATTTGCAAGTTGATCAACAAGTATGACAAAATTGAAGGTGCATAATAAGATAATTGGGTTCAAGTTATATAACCTTCCTAAAGAACTACTTCAAAGCTAACATCTCCAAAGATTCACATTCCTAATGTTGAATATGAACTTCACAACTCCTCTATATGCAAAGAATCGCCATGGATAAGCATTTGGTGAAGAAGAAAAGAAAGGAAGATCATAACCCTAGATTCATGCTTCAATCTAAGGTTGAAGATGATCATGGCCTCACCTTAGGGTTAAGACTTGGGATTCTTCTTTCTCCTTAGCACCTTGAACGATACCTCACTACTCATGCATGATATGCCTTCACTTCTAGCTGATATCCCCTTCACTTGTGGCCAAAATCACACCACTATGGCCGATATCACTATGCTAGGCCGATATCAACTTGATATGGATGATATCCAAGGCCCTATGCATGATAAAACTTCACATATGAAGGATAAAAAGACCCTATGCATGATACCTTAGGGAAATAGGGTGGTAAGATTCAAAAAATTTCACTAGTGGGTGAAAAGAAGGGTATATATACTTGAGGTTAATGAAAAAGTGTGTATATGAGGTGTCATCAATTTAAGCTACTAGGTGCCAAGTGTCTATGCATGGTTGACACATGTTCTTGCATGCATTTATATTTATCTTGACATGCAAAACACTCGAGGATAATCTAGAGATGAAATTTCATCAATTACTTATCTCTTTGGATAAGATACATCAACTCAATCACCACTTTATTCTCAACCCGATACAACTTTTCTAAGGAAGTTGTAAACCGATGCACTTCACCTACTTGAGGAGATTTTTCCCAACATGGACTTTCCCAAGAGTCCAAAAACCGATATGAGACTCCCCCTATGGCTCCTTGGTCGATAGGCACTCATATATAAGCTTTTCAACTTGATACAACTCAAGTTAGAGTTTCACATTCAACCCTTTCTTGGTCTTTTCATCGCCAAGAGTACATTCACTCATAATTGATTCAAACATGGTGTCTCCTTATTTATATCTCCTCTAGATGATACTAGGAGCGAGTAGGGACACTTTATAGGTGGTCATTTGCATATCAACCCTACATTTTGGGTAAATTACAATTTGTACCAAAATTGGTGCACAATGCACTAACATTATTCAAACAAGTTTCAACTTGAAATTTAGGCTTTCCACATGCCGCCCCTTAGCATAATTCTATTTATTATGATGATGAAACACATGAGGTACATTAAACATGTGACATTTTGCAATATAATCCCTCATCTTGGGTAAATTGCACTTTATACCCAAACTATCATATAATGCACAAACAATTTGCAAATGAGCTCAAACTTGAAAATTAAACTCTACAACAGTCTTCATTTCTTTTTAAAAGATTAAAAAAAGTTTGTAAATAACTTACTTAATAAAAACTTCTAGGGTTAAGCTATAACCTAGGTCAAGGATGTTACAAAAACCATCAAACTTAATTTCTAGCCTTTTGAGTGCTAATTTAATTTATTTTTCAAATCCATTATGTATATTGAACATAGTTAGGCACATCTCACTTATCATTGGGTACTATTTTGTGATAAAACATGTTTTTCTAAAAAATACCTAAAAATAAGAGAAAAATAAGGCAAAATGAACATAAAAAATGAGTTCAAGCATATTAGCAAGAAAAGATGATTCAAACAGAGACAAGACATATAGCATAGATAACAACTAGCTAGAAGGCATATCTGATTCATTCAAAATAGTTATAAGCAATTTTGATATAATAAAATTAAATTTCTCTCTATCTAGAGGTTTAGTGAAAATGTCCGCCAATTGATTTTCCGTGTCCACATGCGTGATATAGATATCCTTCTTAGAAATGTGATCACAAAGAAAGTGATGGCAAACCTCTATATGTTTAGCTCTACTATGCAAGATAGGATTGTAAGACAAGTTAATTGCACTAGTATTATCACAATAGATAGGAGAAGAATCAAAATGAATGTTAAAGTCTTAGAGCATTTGCTTCATCCATAGGACCTGGGCACAACAACTCCCGGCTGCAATGTATTCATCCTCGGTGGTTGATAATGCTACTGTGCTCTATTTCTTGGAGAACCAATACACCAAGCATGGTCCTAGGAGGAAATAAGTGCCATTTGTACACTTTCTATCAATCAAGCACCCTGGATAATCGACATTACTATAAGAAGTAATATTAAAGTCCCATGACTTGGGATACCATAGTTTAGAGTTTGGAGTTTTTCTATGTACCTTAGAATCCTCTTAACAACTATAATATGTGATTTCTTAGGATTTGATTGAAAGCGAGCACACAAGCCAACACTAAACATTATATCACATCTAGAGAAAGTTAAGTAAACTTTCAATCATACCTCTATAGAGCTTCTCATCTACGTTCTCACCTTCTTCATATTTATCAAGTTTGACAGTGTTTAACATAGGTGTGTCCATCGGCTTGGTTTTCTCCATCTCAAAGCACTTAAGTAGTTCATTTGTGTACTTGCCTTGGTTTATGAAGTTGCCATATTTTGTTTGCTTGATTTAAAAGACAAGGAATAATGTGAGTTCACCCATCATACTCATGTCAAATTCACTCTGCATATGATCACTAAATTCTTTGCAAAGATCAAAGTTAGTTCCGCCAAAAATGATATCATCAATATATGTTTGAATGATAAGAAAATTGTTAGAAGTGTGTTTTAGAAACAAGGTAGAATCCACTTTGCCCATGATCTAACAAAAAGTTCTTTAATTCCTCATACCAAATCCTTGGTGCTTGGTTGAGTCCATAGAGAGCGTTTTGCAACAAATAAACATGGTTAGGTAGATTATCATGTTCAAAGCCCGGAGGTTATGCAACGTACACTTCCTCCTCAATTGTACCATTAAAAAAATGCACTTTTAACATCCATTTTATACAAAAGAAATTCTTTATAACAAGAAAAAGCAAGAAACATATGAATTGACTCAAGTATAGCTACCACTTTGTCGCTTTCATCAAGTTTGTTGTGGTAGACCCATTTGGTTCCAATAATCTTTCTATCAATTGGTCTTGGCACGAGGGTCCAAACTTTGTTGTTCTCAAAATTTTCCACCTCCTCTTGCATAGTTAGGATCCATTCTTCATCCCTAAGAGCTTCCTTGACATTCTTAGGCTCGAGTTGTAAGATGAAAGTGTTGTTGGCTTGTTCTTTGTTGAATGCATCCCGCATCTTCACTCTTTTAAAAGAATCACCTAAAATCAGCTCCTTTGGATGATTCTTTGCAAACTGGGGGGTTGGATCCTTCTTTTCATAATCTTTGTATTCTTCTTGAGTAACCACCTCTTTTCCCTTTTGGGTGTGTTGATTTCTTTAAGGATAGGAATTACTTCACCTACAACATCATCATTTGGAACAATATCTTTGACTTTACCTTTCTTGTTGTCGCCAAATATGACCGATCCTCCTTTCTTTTTGGTGAATTTGTTGAAATGGATTATATCACCTATCATATTCTTAGTGCAACCACAATTAAAAACCCATCTTCCTTTTCCCGGCAAGAATGGAGAATGTCGGTTTCCAACTCAAACTTTGGGATCTGTAGTTAGCTTGGGGACCCACTTCATCTTTGGGTTGGTCCCTTTAGGCTTGTAAGGACAATAAGTAGAGTAATGATCATCACATTTGCAATAATAACAAACAATAGGATTCTTAGTGCCGAAAGACTCTCCTACAAAGAAAGAGGTCTCCTTGCTCTTTTTCTTACCTTTGGCTTTGTTTTTGCCTTTTGATGCTCCCCCTACAAATCCCAAACCACTAGTACCACTTTGTTTGGTAGAATGGTCAAGGATTTCATTTAGGGAGTTCTTTCCTTTAAGGAATTTCTTTAGGGATGCTCTCAATCTACATTTATCATCATTTAAAGAAACAATGGTAGAAGATAAACTATATATGTCATCCCTAACATGCACAAAATCAGCCTCAAGACATAAAGATTTAGTTAAATATGAGTCTGTTTCTAGAGATATAGAAGCAACATTAACACTAGAAAACAAAGGTCTAGAAGATAGATCATTTAATTGACCAAGTAACCTAACATTTCCAGATTTAAGCATTTAAATCTCTTTGAGATAGACATCTCTCTCTTCTATATGAGAATCAATAAGAAGCTTAAATTCAGCATTTTTAGTTTTAACCAATTCAAGCTCTTTAAGGCAATTCTGGTTTTCTTCCTTAAGATTCTCAATGTTCTTAAGGTAAACACCATTCTCAACTTCAACCCCATTGTATTAGAGCTCAAGATCAAGGTATTTCCCTTGCAAATTATCAATACTCTCAAGGTTGGTTTTCTCATTCAATTCAAGAATTTCTAGCTTAGCATAAAGATCGTCAATAATTTTTCCTAACCATTTTATTTTAGATTTACATTTAGCAAAAGATGAACAGGTAGAAATAAGCATGCCAATAACAACTTCCTTAGATAATTCATGCAAGATTACCTCACTTACCTCACCAATATCTTCACTAGTAGAGGCCATGAGTGCAAGGTGGCACTCTCCATTTTCTTCCAAGCTTGAGCTGCTTGAGGATGAAGCTTCCCAAGCTGCATTCTTGTGTCTCTTATCCTTCTTGTCCTTCCTCTTGTATTTTCTCTCCTTCTTATATTCCTCTTCCTTCTTTGAGCTACCCATGTGGTGTGACTTTCATGACATAGGGCATTCACTCTTGTAGTGCCCCTTTTGACCACACTTGTAGCATCTAGGAGTAGAAGAGGAGGATGCTTACTTTCCCTTGAAGTGTTTACCCTTGATGTAGTTGGATTCATGCTCACTAGAGCCTTCATCTTCACTAGAGGAGGAGGGAGAAGTCCGAAAAGCAAGTTGTTGTTGAAGGATGACACCCTCCACTTATGCTTTGAAAGCATTATCTTTTATCTTCTTGGCTTCCATATCTTCTTGCTTGGCTTCTTCTTCTTGTTTGTCAAGTCTAGGCACATGAAATTGAAGGTTGCCAATGAGTTCTTCAGTTGGGATGTCACCAAGGCTCCTCACTTCTTCAATGGAGGTGACCTTTGACTCCCATCTCTTTGGTAGAGTTCTCAAGATCTTAGATTTGATTACACCTCTATCCAAAGTGTTGCCCAATGCAGCTAGCCCATTGATGATGACATTAAGTCTTGAATACATCTCTGTAATTCCTTCTTTCTTACCCATCTTGAAGTTCTCTAGAAGGCTATTCAACATGTAGATATTTGCCTCCTTAACTTGCTTTGTGCCTTCATAGGTGATGTAAAACTTGTCCCAGATCTCATAGGTGGTGTCCCAAGATGAGATCTGGTTGAAATCCATAGGGGTTAGGGCTACATAGAGAGTGCTTATGGCCTTGGCATTGAGTTGGTCTTCTTTGAGTGCAGCTTCGCTCCATGTTGCTATAGCTCCGGCTGTCTCCTTGTAAGGTGTGACCATCGCTGTAAGGACCCTGACCCATGTTTTGGGCAAACCCTATTTGCTTTGCTTAAGAAAGGTGCTTAGAACCTTAATATAATCCCTCAAGAAGTTTTGATATCATGTCACAAACTTATGTTTCCAGTTTGGTCCCATTTGAATGTTGTTTGAGCAATGTTTGCTTGTTTTGGACCAAAGTGCAATTTACCCAAAGTAAGGGGTAATATTGCAATATGTCACATTTAGAGCATGAATTTAGTTATCTAGCATCATTGGAAAGATAATGATGTTGTAGGGTGCCTTTTGGAGTGCCTAAGTTCCAAGTTTGAGCTTGGTTGGATGATGCTTGTGCTTTATGTGCTAGTTTTGGTGTAAATTGCAAATTACCCAAATTGAAGGGCCAATATACAATTTATCAGCTCCAGAGTCTCCTCCCTTCTATTTGGCATCATATAGGATGTTTATGGAAGTTGGGGCACCTTGTTTGGATGATAGTTAAGGAGTGACATCACTATATGGTTTTTATGCCTTATATGTCACATGTGGTATCTTATCCTTTAGTGTATCGGGTAGAGTTTGGAGTAGGTATCGGTTTATGGGGTGTGTCGCCCATGAAGGGTGACTAGATGCACGATACACATCCTAGAGTGTATTACCAGTATGTTCATGTGGAGCTTGGGTGGCAACACGTGGCGTTAAGAGCATGAGCAAGTGGCATCTAAGTTTATGTGGTTGTGACACCTTTCCTTTGCTACCTGTCTCTTCCTTGGTGTATATAACTCCGTTCCTCCTTGCCCAAGTGATCCTTTTCGGCCACCTCTTTCCCCTTCCTATATGGGATGAGTTTGGGAGCTTTGGGAGCTAAAGGAAAGCCCCCATGGAGCTTGGTAGGCCGAGCTCCTTGCCCATGGAGATTTCTTGCTCAAGATCCGACCTTGGTGAGTCATGCTTCTTTACTAGCTTTTCATTGTGCTTTCTTCCTCACCTCCTTCCTCCCCTCTCAGCCATGGATAGACCTTTGATGTGGGTAGGCAAGACCGTGGTTCTATCCCTCTTTACTTCTTGTTGAGCTAAGCATAACCATGGCTTCTTCTTCTTCTTCATCTTTTATTTCTTGAGGTGATGATGATGGAGCCGAAGGCAAGTTTGGAGCCTGGGATGGATGATCTTCATTGTGAGGAACGTGGGTTTTCTGATTAAATCAAGAAGATTGATGTCTTTCATGGAGATTCTCTTAAGGCGGGTTACATAACTCTTAACCATCTCTGTTATATTCACTCTCCATATGTGCATACGTTGATTCTTGTCTTTAAATCGATACCCTTCTCTATGATAGTTGTGTATGTGGAACTTGAGATCTATTCTAATGGAAATGGTCACAATTTATTACTGTCCTTATCATGTTTTCCTTGTGTAAGTTGGTGAAGGGTGTCTTGAGGTTGAAGATGACCAACCCGATATGCATAAGTTGCCCGATATAGAGTTTTCCCGATATAGTGTTTGCCCAATATAGTGTTTGCATGACATAATGCTTTGCCCGATAGGTCATGCTTTGGTTGATGGATCATGAACAATACCCCTTTCTCTCCTTGTACTTGAGATGTGAGCCTATGCTCTAGTATCTTGGGCAAAACTCCTCTCTCTCCTTGATTGTTGAAAGGTGAGCCTATGGCCTAGATGTTTGGGCGATATGTTGAGTTGGTTGGCTGATAGGGTGTTTCTCTACCATTGTTGCCCGATATGCTAGAGGTTGTGAAAAACCCCTCTCACTTGGTTTTTGAGAGCTGAGCCAACACTCTTGGTATCCTTGGGTGATATGGTGTGGTGACCGATATCCTTTTTCCTACCCTAGGGTTAGGGTTTGGACGTTATGGTTGGTTGACACCTAGTTGGTCCCTTAGCCGATATAAGTGTTGACCTTAGTGTTGAAATGATGATCTACCCTAGTTGCATGACATGTTCTTAGGGGTGAACCCTTGGTTGGTACCTTGGGTGGTATGGGGTGGTTATGCCTTAGTGATGGGTATCCTTGGTTTGGTATAGGGAACCCGATATGCTGATCCTTGGTGAGGGTGATACCCTTAGAGGTAGTGCAACCTGATATCCCTCTCCTTCCTTGAGTCATAGCGTGGGCGATACAGTAGCATGAGGCTTGTGCGTTATATGGTAGAATGAATTGTTGATCCCTTACCTGATATGGTGCTTGATAGTTGGGTTAGTTAGGTGTTGCCCGATATGATGTGTGGCCCATTATGATGTGTTGGGCGATATGGCTTTGATGTGATTTGCACGATACATTGGATGAGATCCCTACCCTTGAGTAAGCTTTTGGGTGATACAAAGTATCCCTCCCCGATATGCCTTGGTTAAGGACCTAACCCGACACCCTTTCTTACCCGACACACATACCTATAGAGGTCTTGGCCGATATCTTCAACACTAACCCGAAATAAGCATGTTGTGTACATGATAGCTTGGGTGACACAAGGGTTGAGTGTTTGGCTGATACCCTATATGAAGTTATGATGCCTTTGCCCGGTACATGCTTGGTTACCCAACACATAGGGAGGTATATGCTATTTATCTCCGTGCTTGGATGATATGATGTCTAGGAAGACACATGTTGAGAGCATTGATGATATGGCATTAAATTTGAGATCCATATACTCATCCTTATGTAAATATGCATCCTAGGGTTTGAAGTTTATTGGCTTATATAGTATGCATAATAACAATGATCATGGACGAGGTAAAAGGGAGTTGACCATGCTGGGGTTGACCTAGAGGATACCTTAGTTACTATAAGGTTATGTGGTTCTTGGCTGACACGGTTTCCAGCTTGCCTTTCCTAATATGAAGTGAGATGTGTTAGATACATGAGTTGCCCGATATTCTAGAAGATGGTCCCTTGACCAGGATGGGCTGAGGTGTGTTTGAACAATATGACCTTGGTGGCTTCTTTGCACGACATGCTTTGCCTCATACCAGACATAGGTGGAGCTTTATAGGTCTTACTTGATATGAATCTTGTCTGATATCAGCTTGGGTTGTGGTGTTGAAGCTTTGTAGCTGATACCGACTCTTAGTGAGGGTTTGTTTGGTCGCTGCCTACTTTTGGTAAGGGTAGACGACACCTTTAGTGCAAGTTGTACCATAGCTTGATAACCCTAAGTGTTATCTTGAGCCCTAGATGTTAGTATGCTTATCTTGTTACCTTGGTCCATATCTTTAGTCATGATGATGAGATACAATGAATAGGTGGTAAACCTTAGTATGGTGGTTACCTATGGTTGACGATAGGTGAACCTTTGATGATAGATCATGGTTGTATAATCCTTAAAAGATGAATCCTTAGGGATGGTACTCATGGTGATGTGGGAAGTAGGGTATGGTGGGATACCCTTGGTATGGTGATAGTAATGTGTATTGTTTAATATACCATTTATGATATTATGCTCCATGTAATGGATGATGTCCAAATCCTAATGATGTGATAATCATGTTATTTTGTTGGTGATTAAGTTATATCTATTGATGTGCAATCTAACCATGCAGGTGTTACTAATTGAAATACATAGCCAGGAAAGGGCTATGATGCTTATGTGAATATGTGTCTTGTGTGGCACCTGGTATATGTGAAATATCTGAGTAATGATGATGTACCTTGTTGATAAGATAACATGCATCACCATATGATGAGATAAAGGCTAAGTGTCTGATTGAGGTGTTATCCTCTAGTTATGTTAAACCAATAGCTTTTTAATGCACTAGGTCATAACTTGTGATTACAATGAGATCTCTAGGAAAGTTTTCCATCCTGAGAACTGATATATCGCTTTGTATATCCCTACTAGCTAGAAAGTGACTAGATTCGTTTGTCTCTATATATGTGTGCCTAATGTTTAAGGATATCAATTAATCACATATTTAAACAAAGATCTTTGTAACCTCTCACATACCCTCTCTTCTTTACTCCTCCCATGAGTTTCGAGCTATCTGATTCAATGCTCAGGCTGTTGTATCCTCCCTGCACCATCATCTTCAGGGTGTCCCTCAATGCCATTTCCTCCTCCTTTAGCGATGAAGTTACTTATGATGTATTTCCCTACAACATAGCTTGTACTTGGCATTTTGCATCTCTAACGACTACACCCATCGATGCTTTCATTCTCGATTTCCAATAGGCATCCACATTGAGATTAAGGGTGTCCCCATTGGGTGGATTCCATTGGGCTCTTATAGGATGTTCTCACATGTTCTCTAAGGTGCATTTTGTCTGTTGATACTTTTTATAATCCGTTACCATGTACAGGAAACTCAATACTATGGCAGGTTCATATAATGGGCTCTCTTAAAAAATCCTTTTATTTTGTGATGTCCAGGCTATCCACATCACAATCTCTACTCTTTTTGCTACCTCTTCATCTTTGTGATTCATCAGCAGGCTTAGTAGGGATCATTTTGGTCAGCCATCTACAAGAGTCTCGTATTATCTTCCATTATACATGCCCACACTTCGTGTGCATGCGTGCACTGGAAGTTGCATGGTTTGTGTCATCGTCTACAAGTTTGCACCTCGAGTACAAGCTATTCTTCTAGACTCTCTTAGTTTGCAACTTGTCCATGGTAGGTAATATGTCTCTAAAGTATCACCATAGAAAATGTATCAATTTCGATGACCACTACTTCAACGACAACTTCTTCCATTCTCCATCTTTGCCTTGCTTGCACTGACATATTCCTCGGTCAGGAAGGCATATGTTGATCGGGTGTTGAACTCTCCTTTTGGGCCTGGTTCCTAAGCAATGGAGTCCCTATGGTATAATTTGCTCGCCAAAATAGAGAGAATGTGATCAACTACCTGTGGCTGTGTGTGGAATCTCACCTTCACTTTGTCGAATCTCCCTTCATCATTGAGGAAGTCCTCTACATTCTCAGGTCCATCAATGTTATTGGTTGTGATGTTTACGGGGGCATGCATCCATCGTACCAATCTGTCCTTGGAGATTATGATGCTTTTTCCATCCCTAATGCACCATATATATCATGCCCTTACCTCCCTTGTGGCTCCTTGTATGCTTCACATGTGTAGCTGGGACCATTTCTTGGGCTAGCTTCCAGTATTGTTGTTCTTCTATAATATTTTCCTTGAGTACCTTGCCCACTAGTGAATCTGGGTTAGTGGCTAGTCTCCATCCATATTTAGAAAGTAAAACCGTGTTAAAATCTTTGAGTTTGCCAAACCCCAACCCACCATTGTTTTTGGGTTCACATAATGAATCCCACTTGATCTAATCGATCTTCCGTTCTCCTTCTTTGGATCCCCACTAGAATCTTGCACTCATGTTGATGATGTCCTCAAGCATGCAGTCTGGATTTTTAAATACACTCATGATGTAAGTGGGGATTGCTTGGATAACATACTTTATAAGGACTTCTTTTCCTAGAGCATTTTTTCTTTTCATCCATGTAGTTTCTTCCATATCATGCCCTTTATGTTGATGAAAACTTGCTCCTTGGAGCATCTCATTGGTGCTGGTATACCCAGGTACTTTGAGTGTCTATCCACATCATTGACATCAAGGATGGTTTATGTAGTTTCCCTTCTCTCCATTTATATGTTGGCATTGAAGGCAAATTCTGGTTTCCCATAGTTAATCTTTTAACCTGACACTCTTTCATATTGGCTGATTATATCAGCTAAGTAAGATCACTCCTCTTGGGTCGCCTTCGGGAAAAGGATGCTATCATCTGCAAAGAAGAGTTGAGATATTCTAGGGCCATTGTGACTATCCTCGCCCCATGAATTGTCCCCTCTTGCTTATCTTTGAGCAGGGAATATGAAAAAATTTCAGTACATAAAAGAAAAAGATAGGGGGAGATGGGATCACCTTGGTGCAAATCTCGTGTTGGTTTTATAGGTCCTCTCCTTGCTCCATTGATGATGATTGAGTGTGAGATTCTCATAATGAATTCCATGACCTTTCTCCTCCATATGTACATGATTCCCATCACTTTAATAGTCTTATCCAAAAAACTCTATTCGACTCTGTCATAGGCGTTACTCATGTCTAACTTTAGTTTCATGAGCCCTTCTTTGTGTTTTCTTCTTTTAATTATATGGAATAACTCTTATGATATAAAGGCCTTGTCCATTATCAATCTTCCTTGGGTAAAGGAAATTTGATTTTCTAAGATCATATGATTGAGGAAAGGCTTAATCCTACTAGCAAGGACCTTTTTAATTATTTTTAGGATACATCGCATAGGCCTATGGGGTGGAACTCATTAATTATATTTTTTCTCTTCAAATTTGGGAATCATAATAATATTTGTCTTGTTGATCTCATCTAGTGTCCTATTTCCTTTTCACCATTATTGTCACGCCCCAATCTCACATTAATCACAAACCACGAGATTAGGACGCGACAGGATGGGATTACACGTAAGCCAACCACTCTTTCACTTTTTAAAACATTTTAAAGGACATTAACAGGATAATCTGGTTTATGCTGTAAAATGAAACAAAACAACTGCAGAAGCATCGTTATTAAACTGACTAATAATATAAACAGAGGTTACAGCATATTACATTATTCGGCATAAAATAAAGCATAACAGTTAATTTACATTCTTTTACACATTCGCCATACATACTCTCTCTCATCCACACCATGTCCCAAAGATCAAGGGGAAAAGACTAAGAGACCTCTAACTACTAACTACGAACCTTCTAACGACTAGGCGTAAGGATAAATCGATCCTTCTGATTTCCTGCTGCTGATGATAACCTGAAAATGTTTTGAGTAGAGGTATGAGCCTACTCGCTCAGTGAATAGTATTTCACTTAGCTATCACTAAACAACTCATCAGGTTTATAAACTGAAATTAAACATAAATGCAGAACTAAACAAGGCAGTTCTAATAACATAGCAGATATACAGATATTAATCACATTTCTAAGCATCAACAGATATTTCAGGTAAATAAACAGTTATATAAATTTACTGTTATCCTACTTGATTACTTATTCATATTGTTATTATGCCCTAATCATATGCAGTGTACTCTGCATATGAAGATCCGTAGCAAGTTCATGCTACGATCCCACCGTACAAGACTTAGCGACACACCCGGGAAATGCTAAGTCTGACTGCTGTCCTGGTCTGCTACAGGACTCTCAGGCTCACACGGCCTCACTGCACTCTCAAAAGAGTGTACTCTAGACTCCTCCTTGAACCTGAGCACACAGGCGGAGAGTCGGGGTTACCACCGTGACACACGCACGGATTATTGTTGAATAACCCCCATATATTCCAGTGCCACCGTGACACACGCACGGATTATTGTTGAACACTGCCTTTCTGCCCTCGTGCCACCGTGACACACGCACGGATTATTGTTGAACACGAGTCACCGACCATCTAGACACACGCTAGGTAGGTCGTTTCACCCCAAGGTGCAGACCTCACGAGGGGTTCTACGGCGTTAGGGCACCTAAGTCTATTAACTGATTAACAAATAAACATTTAAACAGGAATATCACATTTACTGATTTCGTATCAAATCACAATACACTGTCATTCTAAACCGACAGAGCAATATATTTCAAATCATTGTAATTTCTGATAAATTCTCATACCATGCATTCAAGCAAATTAGAAATGCATAAATAACCCAACTTATTTCAATTTGGCACATACATAGTGAATTTACGTAATTGAACATCTTATTGCACAAATTAAAGAAATTTACTTCACATATGAGAATCATACTCAACAATTATCAATTCTCTAAATTTCTCGAAAAACGTGCACATTAACCCAAATCCTGGTTTGTGCATCACTTAACTCAATTAAGAGTTAATTACCTATCACAACACAATTTAATAACAATACTTGAGAGTTTCTGGTAATATTTCAGAGAAATGTGCCATTTCATGTAAATATCAATTTACACATATTAACGTCAAAAGATATATACAATTTAGGGTTTTATTGCATATTTTATTTATTCATATCAACTTTGAAATCGTACATCTGATAATTTATCAGAAATCCTTATTGTCTGGGTTCATACCCAATCCATACCATTTTTAGACATGAATTTCTAATTTCAACATTTAAATAAGCAATTTAGGTTCCAATGAACCATATAAATCTACCGATTCAATCCACACTGATCAATTGCTAAATTTAATCATATAACAGCGTCTAGAAGCAATTTATGAAATAAAAAGTTGGGCGACGCCAAACGCTGCCCGACGCCTGATAACGCCTGTTATCAGCGTAATTCGCGCACATAACTGGAAATATTCAAACGCCTGAGTTATTTAATGATAAATGAATGAAATCCTACTCACAGTGATTTGGTCTGTCCGGATTCGTCTGGAAATGCGTCCAAAGTCCGGGTTCCGATGTTTGTTGGATTATCTTCAATACTGGATTTGCCCAAATTGAGTCTGCCGCTTACAGCAGCTCAACACACAAACGATCAGCTTGGAGAAGAGCTCGACTAGGAGTTGCTCGAGGCTTGGGGGCTGCTGAATCAAGATCGATCATCACGGTCGGAGTCACTGGCACCGTTTTCATGGTGTTGCCCGTGCCCTAGCAGCCTTGGCTGTTGCGGCGTAGTGGATGGAGCGCCGCCCCTACAGGTGGGCGCAATAAGGTGGAATAGAGGAAGGGAAAGGTGGAGGCGTTGCTTGCTGGTTTGAGGTGCTCTGGAGCCACCCTTCTCTTTCCTTTGTTGTTGGTCGCGCACACAGCTGCTATTGTGCAGCAGGTCGGCCGCCCTAGCTGCTGCTAGGTAGAGGCGTCGTCCCTTGGTGGTCTGTTGATGGCTTGCAGGTGGGCGAGGTAAAGGATGAGCACTGCTCCCTTTCTAGACTTAGACGGTTGTGCTTCCTCCTCTGCTGGTCGAGTACCTCCGTTGGGCGCCGCACTTGCAACAGGTCGGCCGCTCTAGCAGATCAAGCTGCTGCTAAGCGCCGCTAGGGCGAGCTAGGGGAAGAAGGAAGGAAGAAGAGGAGTGGGCGGAGGTAAGGAGCTGTGGGACGAAGCCAAGTGCCAACAATCGCCCCATCCTCCCCCAAATCGCGCGCCTAATCCTTCCCTGCTGCTCTGGGTCGAGCTACCTGGGCACCGCTTTTGCGGTCCTATTCCATCGGGGAAGGAGAAAGGATAAGCGAGAAAGGGAAATAAAGGCAAGGGAAAAGGTTAATAACTTATTAATGGGAAAATTGTAGAAATGGTCCAAAGAATATATAAATGCCATAACTATGGCCTCGGGGGTCCGATTGAAATGATTCTTCTTGCAACGTTTCAAGCATGAGGTTCTCTACACCTTCAGAGCATGAAATCATCCAAATTAATTAGTAACACATGATCAAAGTACTAACTGCATATGTATACTTAATTCAACTTAAATCATCATAATGATGTACTAATCGATGTGCTCACTAGTTAATTCAGAATGGGTCATAACAATCTCCCTCCCTTATAAGAATTTTGTCCCGAAATTCCTAAAAAGAAAAGGAAACTTGTTACACATCTCGGATTCAAGCTCCCACGTAGCTTCTTCTAGGTTATGATTCCTCCACAGAACTTTTACTAATGGTATCTCACAATTTGTGAGTTTCTTGATCCTCTGATCAATCATCTGCTTAGGTCCCTTAATCTAGGACACATCTGATCTGATTCCAGATCAACCAACGAGACATTGTCTTTTCGGAACTGTTATAACAGTATCCCAACTTATGGTAATTACCAAGAAATTATCATATTATTCATGCAAACAAACTAAAATTCTTTAATAAATAGAATGCATGTCAACTTGGTACTAAAATTAAATCATGCAATTTAACTGTTAAATATCACTACATCAGATACTGAGAATTGATATCAAAATACTTGATTCATCGTACACCCTATCCTTAGGGCTTCATTTGCCTTATTCATTCATCACATGCCAACACCCTACTCTTAGGGTTTCCTCATTCAGTAATCACATGGCAACACCCTACTCTTAGGGTTTCCATTATCTCATCGGTTTGATTGCAATTCAAATCACAATACGGTATCATTCTACAATTGGCAGAACAGTATATTTCAAATCGTTGTAATTACTGAGTAATCTTTATATCATGTATGCAGGCAAATTTAAAATTCATAGATATTTCAAACTCAATCAATTTTTGGCACATACATACTAAATTCATGTAATTGAACATCTTGCGACACCAATAAAAGGAATTTTCTCCACTAATAAGAAACCATCTGTAATATTTATCAATTGTCTAAAATTTCTCGAAGTACGTGCATGTCAACCAAATTCCTGGTTTATGCACCACATAACTCAATTAAGAGTTGCTTACATATCATAACACAAATAATTAATAGTACTTGAGAATTTCTAATGATATCTCAGAGAAACGTGTCAATTCATGAAAATGTTAAGTCATACCCATTAACATAACAGGAAGCATGCACTAGGTTTATTTACATATTTTAATGCTATCTTTCTAGCTTGAAAACATGCATCTAATGATTTACCAAATCTGTGTTTTCTGGGTTCATACTCAAACCGCACCATTATCAGTTGTGCATTTCTAAACTCAACATTCACACTAAGCAAACTCTATAAGACTTAAATGTTCTTCTCAACTTTCACTGAGACGCATAACATATGCTCTCAGCATGTCCTTAAGAGTCTGAATGGTTCTCTCAGACTGACCATCCGTATGCGGGTAAAAAGGTTGTACTGAATCTTATCTTTGTGCCCGAAGCACGATGCAACTGTTTCCACAACCTAGATGTGAACTTAGGTTCTCAAAATGACATGATTGAATCTGGATTACCAAGCAACCTAATTATTTTATCCACGTATCTTAGTCAAGTTTCGAGACATCAAAGGTCGACTTAATATGAAGAAAGCGAGCAGACTAAATTAGTCTATCCACAATCATTCATATCAAATCACAACCTCTAGGTGTCCTGGGTAATCTTACCACAAAATTCATTGTGATAAATTCCCATTCCCATTCAGGCATAGAAAAAGATTACAAGGTAGCTATAGATCTCTAGGGTTCAGCTTTAACCTACTGGTACACACTACTTCTAACCACGTACTCAGTTACATCCTTCTGCATATCTAACCATCCATTTCAACTTCTTGGATTTCATATACATCTTAGTGTTTCCTGATAGCATAGCATACATCACTACATGCACTTCCCTAAGAATTTTTTTCTTTCAGGCTTTTCCCCTTAAAAGAATTTTACTTTATCACAAGGTACACACAGCATGTCATGCTAATACAACATCTTATCATCTAAAAACTTAAACTCTAGTTTCTTTTCCTCATATCATGTCATGTATGATCTGGTTTGACTTACTATCACCCTATGGTAGTTCCTTGATACTGATCATAAGAGGTAGGCTTAACTTACATCTATACAATCAAATCACTTTGTGTTATTACCCCTAAGTCTAAGTTCAACCTCCACATTTCTACTAACAGGTCTCTATTGAAACCTGCCATAGAGAATGCATTAACTGTTGGACTTGACTTTCTGCTGAAAGCATCAGTCACCACATTCTCTTAACCAGGTTGATAATCTATTGTCACATCATAAAGATAGTGACGCCATGTCTTAAAAACATGAACTACATCAACTATCTCCAGATCATATATCGGATAATACTCCGATTTCTATGCTACTTACTTATTGTTACATTTTAGGTTTATGTCTTACTCATTCCTCTAAATCATTTCATGTTGTTCATGTACCGATCAGATTATCTACTTCAAAACCCTAGATCACTATCAAAACCAGTTTACTTTTCATAGAA
This sequence comes from Alisma plantago-aquatica, assembly GCA_963693085.1. NCBI lineage: Eukaryota > Viridiplantae > Streptophyta > Magnoliopsida > Alismatales > Alismataceae > Alisma > Alisma plantago-aquatica. Next base: position 659,323,414 of record OY856412.1, on the reverse strand, counting down.
CATATCTCAAGATCTTATTTTACAAAGTTACTAGTATTCAAGGTTACATCACTAATGATATCCCTTAAACTACTACAACTTTAATCATTCTAGGGTTTGATCCTTTATTAATAGCATAGCATTATTGTGTGTGTGTGGTCGATTATATAAATCAAATTGAGTTGCTTGAGTCAATAACATATTAACCCAACACTCAACTTTAATTACATTTAGCTGAAAATTCAGTTTTATAATAGTTTCTGTAATTCGTTTATTAAACTGTAAACAGAAACTCCAAAAATTTTGAAAATTTTATATGTTGTGCCTAATAAAGTTTTAAACCTACAGTAAAAATTTCAGGTCATTTCAAGTTACCAATAATTAATTAAAAATCGAACCGTGCACTGCTATATAGCAGTCTGCAGCAGATTCGGTCGAGTTGCAACTCGACCGACACCTTACTGTAGAGATCAAAAGTCATCCAAAAATTACGCCAAATTAATAGAGTGTATAAAATTTGTGATTTTCAAACATAGTTAAAATTTGAGATCAATTGGATATACCAATAAAAAGATAAAATTCAATTACAACACTGCTATATAAATCTGAAAATGTGATCGGTCGAGTTTTGAAACTCAGCCGATAAACAGGTCAGAACATTCTTCAAAAATTCTGATATCTTCTAATGTTGTTCACATTTTATATATCCAATTCATATCCCAATTTTAACCAAATAAGAATTACGCATAAAATACTAAAATCATTTAGTGAGACATCCTATTTATCAAATTCTGTATGCATGTGTCATTTAAATCATAATTTGGGCCTATTAGGGTCTATGCTCCTCAAACCCTAATTCTCAAGACAAAAGAACATTTAAACTTCTATTCTTAATTTACTTGTTAATAGGAGTCATTAAATCCCAGTAACGCATCCTGCCAGCCGGACCAGGCCGAACCTGTAGTCCTGAAGCCAAGAGCTACTCGGGATTAATCAACCCCTATTAATCTTAAACATGTGGAATGAACATTCACTCAAAGCAAACTCATTTAATCATAAATTTGGGTCTACTTTAGTACTAAGAAAACAAACACTTAACAATTCACTACATGACACAACAATATAAAAGGATCATGTTTACTTTACAAACTGCAAATTTCATTTCATGCATATAAAACATTTCTAGTGATCTTTATATCAAATAAGCAAAATCAAGTAAGAGTTATATCACATCCTTTATTTAACCTCTTATTCCTACATTATTTCCTTATTTCTTAACCCTAAGATTTCTAGGGTTTTCTCTCTAGCCTATCCTTCCTCTGCATACCTGGCCAGGGCATCCAGAGAAGAACAGACAGAGTAGCGTGATACTGGTCAATCTAAGTATTCAGACACCTGGCCAGGGTATCTAAACACTCAGACCTTCCAGAGCTAAAACACATCATTCATTATTCGCCTTACTTATGACCTTATCTTTTGACCCTAATGATTCTTAACGACTCATCTTAAGCTCATTACTTGATTCTCGTGACCACATCCTCTTCCTGCTATCTGCAATAGTATAACAGAACATTTCCTGTTATAAAATCACAGTTAGAAGAAAGACACCTAAGTCCTAATCCTATTGGTCTCTTATCGTCCCCTGACCTTGAGTAACTATGTACTCAAACCAAAGCTCTGATACCAAAAATTGTCACGCCCCAATCTCACATTAATCACAAACCACGAGATTAGGACGCGACAGGATGGGATTACACGTAAGCCAACCACTCTTTCACTTTTTAAAACATTTTAAAGGACATTAACAGGATAATCTGGTTTATGCTGTAAAATGAAACAAAACAACTGCAGAAGCATCGTTATTAAACTGACTAATAATATAAACAGAGGTTACAGCATATTACATTATTCGGCATAAAATAAAGCATAACAGTTAATTTACATTCTTTTACACATTCGCCATACATACTCTCTCTCATCCACACCATGTCCCAAAGATCAAGGGGAAAAGACTAAGAGACCTCTAACTACTAACTACGAACCTTCTAACGACTAGGCGTAAGGATAAATCGATCCTTCTGATTTCCTGCTGCTGATGATAACCTGAAAATGTTTTGAGTAGAGGTATGAGCCTACTCGCTCAGTGAATAGTATTTCACTTAGCTATCACTAAACAACTCATCAGGTTTATAAACTGAAATTAAACATAAATGCAGAACTAAACAAGGCAGTTCTAATAACATAGCAGATATACAGATATTAATCACATTTCTAAGCATCAACAGATATTTCAGGTAAATAAACAGTTATATAAATTTACTGTTATCCTACTTGATTACTTATTCATATTGTTATTATGCCCTAATCATATGCAGTGTACTCTGCATATGAAGATCCGTAGCAAGTTCATGCTACGATCCCACCGTACAAGACTTAGCGACACACCCGGGAAATGCTAAGTCTGACTGCTGTCCTGGTCTGCTACAGGACTCTCAGGCTCACACGGCCTCACTGCACTCTCAAAAGAGTGTACTCTAGACTCCTCCTTGAACCTGAGCACACAGGCGGAGAGTCGGGGTTACCACCGTGACACACGCACGGATTATTGTTGAATAACCCCCATATATTCCAGTGCCACCGTGACACACGCACGGATTATTGTTGAACACTGCCTTTCTGCCCTCGTGCCACCGTGACACACGCACGGATTATTGTTGAACACGAGTCACCGACCATCTAGACACACGCTAGGTAGGTCGTTTCACCCCAAGGTGCAGACCTCACGAGGGGTTCTACGGCGTTAGGGCACCTAAGTCTATTAACTGATTAACAAATAAACATTTAAACAGGAATATCACATTTACTGATTTCGTATCAAATCACAATACACTGTCATTCTAAACCGACAGAGCAATATATTTCAAATCATTGTAATTTCTGATAAATTCTCATACCATGCATTCAAGCAAATTAGAAATGCATAAATAACCCAACTTATTTCAATTTGGCACATACATAGTGAATTTACGTAATTGAACATCTTATTGCACAAATTAAAGAAATTTACTTCACATATGAGAATCATACTCAACAATTATCAATTCTCTAAATTTCTCGAAAAACGTGCACATTAACCCAAATCCTGGTTTGTGCATCACTTAACTCAATTAAGAGTTAATTACCTATCACAACACAATTTAATAACAATACTTGAGAGTTTCTGGTAATATTTCAGAGAAATGTGCCATTTCATGTAAATATCAATTTACACATATTAACGTCAAAAGATATATACAATTTAGGGTTTTATTGCATATTTTATTTATTCATATCAACTTTGAAATCGTACATCTGATAATTTATCAGAAATCCTTATTGTCTGGGTTCATACCCAATCCATACCATTTTTAGACATGAATTTCTAATTTCAACATTTAAATAAGCAATTTAGGTTCCAATGAACCATATAAATCTACCGATTCAATCCACACTGATCAATTGCTAAATTTAATCATATAACAGCGTCTAGAAGCAATTTATGAAATAAAAAGTTGGGCGACGCCAAACGCTGCCCGACGCCTGATAACGCCTGTTATCAGCGTAATTCGCGCACAAAACTGGAAATATTCAAACGCCTGAGTTATTTAATGATAAATGAATGAAATCCTACTCACAGTGATTTGGTCTGTCCGGATTCGTCTGGAAATGCGTCCAAAGTCCGGGTTCCGATGTTTGTTGGATTATCTTCAATATTGGATTTGCCCAAATTGAGTCTGCCGCTTACAGCAGCTCAACACACAAACGATCAGCTTGGAGAAGAGCTCGACTAGGAGTTGCTCGAGGCTTGGGGGCTGCTGAATCAAGATCGATCATCACGGTCGGAGTCACTGGCACCGTTTTCATGGTGTTGCCCGTGCCCTAGCAGCCTTGGCTGTTGCGGCGTAGTGGATGGAGCGCCGCCCCTACAGGTGGGCGCAATAAGGTGGAATAGAGGAAGGGAAAGGTGGAGGCGTTGCTTGCTGGTTTGAGGTGCTCTGGAGCCACCCTTCTCTTTCCTTTGTTGTTGGTCGCGCACACAGCTGCTATTGTGCAGCAGGTCGGCCGCCCTAGCTGCTGCTAGGTAGAGGCGTCGTCCCTTGGTGGTCTGTTGATGGCTTGCAGGTGGGCGAGGTAAAGGATGAGCACTGCTCCCTTTCTAGACTTAGACGGTTGTGCTTCCTCCTCTGCTGGTCGAGTACCTCCGTTGGGCGCCGCACTTGCAACAGGTCGGCCGCTCTAGCAGATCAAGCTGCTGCTAAGCGCCGCTAGGGCGAGCTAGGGGAAGAAGGAAGGAAGAAGAGGAGTGGGCGGAGGTAAGGAGCTGTGGGACGAAGCCAAGTGCCAACAATCGCCCCATCCTCCCCCAAATCGCGCGCCTAATCCTTCCCTGCTGCTCTGGGTCGAGCTACCTGGGCACCGCTTTTGCGGTCCTATTCCATCGGGGAAGGAGAAAGGATAAGCGAGAAAGGGAAATAAAGGCAAGGGAAAAGGTTAATAACTTATTAATGGGAAAATTGTAGAAATGGTCCAAAGAATATATAAATGCCATAACTATGGCCTCGGGGGTCCGATTGAAATGATTCTTCTTGCAACGTTTCAAGCATGAGGTTCTCTACACCTTCAGAGCATGAAATCATCCAAATTAATTAGTAACACATGATCAAAGTACTAACTGCATATGTATACTTAATTCAACTTAAATCATCATAATGATGTACTAATCGATGTGCTCACTAGTTAATTCAGAATGGGTCATAACAATTATTGTATAAAGTGAACCAAAGATCTTTACACAATATCCCAAAATTTTAGATATAACACTACCTTCATGCCATCGGGTCTATGGATTTGTTTGGATGCATATGGTTAGTTTCTCTTCATATTTCCTCTTCAGTGGGCTCTGCCTCCAAATTTGCTTCCTCTTCACTGGATATGACTCTGGGAATGTTTGCAAATGTGCTCTTTATCTCTTCTAGATAATATGGGGCAAACAGTTTGGTAAAAAAATTTACTACTACGCCTTCTATTTATTTAGGTTTTGTTTTCCATTGATCATTTTCATCCATGGTGTTTTCCCTTCTTTGACTTTCTTATGGTGGAAGTAGCTCATGTTTTTGTTATCATCCCTCATCTCATTTGCTTGAGCCCACGCATGCCAGTAACTTTCTTGCAACTTTATTAACTCGTTGACATCTTCTACATATTTCTTGCACACATGTAGCATATTTTCATATGGTGGTCTATTTTGAGCCTCTTGGAGATTTTCTTCTGCCTTCTACAATCTCTCTTAATAGTGGGAAATTTATTTTTTGCCCATCTTTCTAATATTTCCCTGCATATGGTGGTTCTTTGATGTCACCCCGTACCAAGTTCCTCTCTCCATGCCTTCTCTATTACCTCTTTGCATTTAGGTGAGAACAACCATCGAGTTTTAAATCTAAATATTTTCTCGTGTTTGTCTTTTTTCAAAGAGGTGACTGTGAGTAGAATTGGTGTGTGACTGAAATATTGGATTGGGAAGTTTCAGGTCTTACCATATTGGAATTTATTACATCACCCTTAATCTTCCAAGAACCGGTCCAGTCTTTCCTTTAGTCTATTTTCCTTCTGCTTTATTCTCTACCACGTGAAAATATTTCCTATGAAGCCGAGGTCCTTTAGATGATAGTCATCAATAGCTCTCTTAAGTTCTCGATCTACCATTCTTCTTGTGGTTGTCTCCCAGTCTTTTCCCTATTAGAGGTGAACTCGTTTGAATTTTCTTTTGCCTTTCTTCATCCTTATCATCTTCCTCTACTCACATACACCTTTGCAGAACTTCCTCATATCTTCGATTGCATTCATGCTCAATCCATTATTTCTTTGTAATTCTGACTAGTTGCCCTTTTTACAGAAATCATACTCTTCTATTTGATCCCCAAGCATGCTATTATCCATGTTTTCACTTTCCTCATAGAAAAAGTTCCCCAAGTTGTCTATCTCCATTTTGTGGTTTCCTTCAGCTTTGTCTGGTGATGGATGTTCTGGGATCTTCACTGATTTCTTCATGTTAAGATTCATGCCCTTCTATTTCTTTTTCTCTAAGGCTTTCTTCTATTTCTCCTCTCATCTTATATAGTCTTGACCAACAAATTCTCTCCATGCCTGGTTCATCATCTCTTCTGTTGGCCTTCCTTCATTCCTCCTATCTTTTCCACTGTGTTTTACTTTGTCGCCTTGTATTCTGGTGGTTGTCTTCAATCTTTTTTGTTCTTGTTCATTTTTAGGGTTATCATTCACCTTGTCTTTCTCATGTTTCTTTGTCTTTCTATGATATATGTGCTCTTATCTTCCTTCTTCCTCATTTCTTCTCCGTCTTCAAGCTTCTTTATGAATATGATAGATTTTTGTATTTCCTTTTTCCCCATCAGGTCTTCTACAATAGGCTTGATCTGTCACTTTAATGTTGAGGCATTCACCCATGACCCTCATTACTTTTGTTGATCAAAAACCTCCTCTTCCTTCTCACAGTCTTTGTCTTCATGTTTTATTAGGCCACATAAATAGTAGTATATCGGAAGCCACTCATACTTTATGTCGATCTTCACTAGCTTACCATCTTTGTCTATGATCTTCTATAGTTTCTTGATTGGCCTTATGATGTTTATCCTGATCTGTACTCTATAACATGAATCCCATCCTAGGTTGATGTGATCCATAGAGATAAATTCTCCCACCTTTCCAACAAAAAGACACAATGCTTCCTTTGATCGGTAACCTAGGAGTAAGTTATAGAATCTAACCCAGAATAGGCATTGCGGAATATTGACTTCCATGAGTGTATCTTCTTCCCTAATCTCCTTTGTAATCAGGAGATTATTGTTGAAATTCCATGGCCCCTCTGCCATTACTTTCTCTCTGTCATGCCAATGCAAAAATTGTATAATGAACATGTTGTTAGCAATTTGTCTGAAAGTTGTTTCCTTCCAAAGAGCCCACATTCTGATGAGTGTTCTCGACATTGTAGGGAAATTATAGGGGCGTGTCGCCATCAACTTCCCGATCATGGCCAGTACCATGTGGTCACTCTTTGTTTGTAACAACTTTTTACCAAAGTCGATTACCCCCTCATCATTCCCGTCGTCCATGGTTATGTTAGCGCATCTCACACTTAGGTTATCCTCCATCAGAGGTGGATTAGAACCTGCAAAAACAACACAATGCTATTATGGTGATCGTGGAGGAAAACTCACACGGTGGCATTCTCTCTTCTATGATCACCTAGAAACCCTAGCCAAGAGTCGCACCTGACGAGAGTTTATGCACATATATAGTAAGAGTAATGATACACATACCTTCTCACAAATCTTTAGACACATCCACTTTTTGGGATAAGGAACACCCATATATAGAGGCAGAGTCTATAGTAAGAGTAATGATACACATATCTTCTCACACACTCACAGACACACCCACTTTTCTTTGAGACAAGGAACGTCCATATACAGAGGTGGAGTCACGATTTAAGGGTTTGGTTGACAAATATGTTTTACATAATTGAGTTGTTAAACTTAAAATAATTGAGAGAAAACAAATAAAGTCACACCCAAGAGGAATTGAACCAATGACCTCACTCTCAAGTAGAATCTTGTTGCACAACTCAAGAAGTAGGCCACCCGCCATTGTGCCAGACACATTTGTGATTGGTTATGCATCGAAACCTAATATAGTTTTAATTTAAGATAAAAAAAACGTGTATATGTGTGTGTATATATTCTTTTTTTTGGGGGGGGGAGGGATGCCCCTTCTTACCCCCTTGGCTTCGCCCTTGCCCATTTAGCAGGAAAGCGGAAGAGGAAAGGAGAAGTAAAAAAAATAAAAATAAAAGATAAACTTGTTTTGAGTATAACTTACGGTCCGTAGCGAATCTTAGGCAAAATATTTTTTACTAAAATACTTATAAAAATATATTCCAACATGACCAATGTTGACATTTTTTGAAAAATTATATAATATAAAAATTAGTATTATCTTTTAGAGATAATACTAATTTTTTAAAGTAACACACCATATCAAAAATGAATATTGTATCTTGTTCTTTTACACATTTTTCTATCATTATATTTTATAATAAGCATTAAAATTAGTAATGTATTATATTTTTTAAGACAATACTTATTTTTTGAGTAACACACTAACTCAAAAGATGAGTATTGTATGTCACTTTTTGATATAGTACTCCTTTTTGAGTAAACAAGAAAAATCAGTACTATATTAAAACAACAAAATGCAATACTCATTTTCAATTAGTATATTGTTTAGAAAATGAAAATATCCTCAAAAATATAATGCACTACTCATTTTAATATTTATTTTAAAATACAATAGTATAAAAATTGAGTATTATACTAAAATAATGACAATAATTTTACATTTAGTGTGTTATTAAGAAAATGAGTACTATCATTTATTACTCATTTTTATGTGATAATATTTTTCTTAAAAAAATATCGACATCAGTCTTATCAGGATGAATTTTTATAGAGAATATAATTCTACTTATTTCATTCAAAGATATACTGCAAATTAAAAGTTATGAAAAATAAGTTTCTCTCTCTTCTATTTTTTATCTTTTCCGTGCTTTTCTTCTAATACTTTTCTCACTACAACAAAATCCAGAATAAGTCAAGGTCAAGTAGTCAGGGATACTGGCCCTGACTAAGATTCACTTAATTCTGAAGGCCTCTCCCTGACCAATTTATCCGTAATCCCTGACCAAAATCGTTTTTTTAAGTTAACCAGAATCGTTTATATCACTCATTATAACCCCTCACCCTCATCCCCTAGCGCCAGTCTCGTGACTTTTCAGTTCTCACGCCACCGACCCGATAGCACTGAGCATCACACTCCCGATGGCGGTGGCAATGCTCCGAACACTGGATAGAGGGTACTGCTCATCCGGCGTCACTTTGGATCTGGTTGTGCTTCATCATTTCTCCCATGACAAGTGGACCTCTTCATCTGCCTACTACTTTGTTGTGCCTCCGGCAAACTACTCCATGAGGTACAGATCTATTCCGCCTCGCTACTTGCTTTCTCTACCTATTCTTCTTAGAAATAGATCGGTGTCTTCGAAACACTCGCTCAACTGTAAACCTCTTCCAGTTCAAGTCCACCAGCCCTATCATGTCTGGACGCGGCAAGGGCGGCAAGGGTCTCGGCAAAGGCGGTGCCAAGCGTCACCGGAAGGTCCTCCGCGACAACATCCAGGGCATCACGAAGCCCGCAATCCGGCGCCTTGCTAGGAGGGGAGGTGTCAAGCACATCAGCAGGCTTATCTACGAAGAGACCCGCGGCGTGCGTCTCCATTTTCTTTCTTCACTGGCTGTTTCTGTTGATCCGTAGTACTGACTGTAGAAAGGGCATTGGTCACATCTTGTGTCCATCCTACTAGTTGTGCGTTTGATCCTCCTGTGTTTTGGATCTTGGATCCCAGAATAGTATGAACCTCATTTTCTTGCACGAAAGTCGTTTGATAAAATACCATGCTTTGAATAATTCCGTTAAAAAAAGAAATTCTAAACGAAAGCAGATCGATGGTGCCTATCTTGCACACCTTCTTTTCCTATTGATTATTGACCTATGCAAGATGGCGATGAAAATTATTATAAAAATTGATTGCTAGCAGATTAGGTGGTGGAAAATTTTCTTAGTAATCTCGTGATCGATTCATTTCCGTGAAGACTATGGTTTGGCTTTCATAAAGCTATTTTTTATTACTTCGTCACGGACACTGATTGGGAGAGGATCAAATCGAGGTATGTATATTTTTTATTTGCTTTTTTTTGAATGTAATTCATATGACGTACATCTGCTTTCCTTTGTATTGTCGTGATCTTTTTACTACTTGTGAATAACTTTGTATTTTTATGGTTATTTTGTATTAGTTTTCATATAAACCGTGAATAAGAGACTTACTCATTCAAAGATGTTGCTAGTTTGAACTTTTAAAATGTATATTATAAGAGGATAATACAAATTATTTTGTGATGCAGGATGTTGATTTTAACCATACAAGGTAAAAGGACTGGTGAATATATAAAAGATAGCCCTTGGTGAGGAAGTAGTGGAAGTATTACAAAGAACATGCATAAAGCAACTTGCTTGGTGGACAAGAATTCTTTTTTTGTTTTTGGAAAAAATGTTTAATAGTACGTATCACATATGATGTATACAAATATTACATCAATGTGTTTGTAAAGGATATGAGTCGTGTTTTTTAGATAAAACGTGATGCTCCAATCATGTGTTTTGACTGTTTTTGGTCACAATCATGTGTTTTGATTATAGACACATTTGAATATGAAATGAAATACTATCATATGTTTGATTTTATTTGGTCTCATGTGAAGCATGATGCGTAATTTATTATGGTGTAATTATATAGAATGTTGTATACATTCAAATGTAAAAGTTTCAGCTCTAAAAGTTACGGATGATTTAAAACCCAATGATGCTCATTTCTACTCAGGGATTTTGTTTGTATTGGTCAGGGATACGACCTGACCAACCATTATTAGTCACCAAGCTTTTGGCGAGGGTACGTTGGTCAGGGATTTGCCCTGACCGCCGCCTATTGGTCAAGGATTCAGATTTATTGGTCAGGAATTTAGCCTTCGGCTTTGATGAATTTTGTAGTAGTGATCTCTCTTCTTGAGTGGAGATATCCTATTGGTTCTAAATATGTGGAAAGAAGGTAGTGGATATCATGTACAAAAAAAAGATACAAGTAGGACGATACATATCATTTTCCATATAATAATTATGACCACAAGAATCTCGTGTTCTAACTAGTGTCCTGGACATAAAACTCACACGGTTCACTAAAACTTATGCAATGATAGTGTAGGAGAAAAGAAGTGTTGAAATAGTACGAAATGAGAGTAACACACTATCACATAAGCAATCTGCATTTAGGTAGTTGTTGACAATTATTAATAGTCCATTAGATAAGATTTCAATCTAGATACTACCATTCATAATAGATATCGAAAGGCGAGCTCACCTCATTTCTTGAAAAGATCAACTTTTGGAAACTTTTGGAAACATTTGTAAGAGAATGGAGTTGTTTGAACATGATCTTAATTGGCTTTATAACGGAGGAGTCAACCCAACTACAAGTTCCAAAAGAAGAAATTGAAGTGAGTTGTAGTTTAATGGGTTTTTTTTATAAAACACTGCCATTATATTAAGAAGAGACAAAAGGCATTTACAAAGATCAGACATCCATACAAGTTTGATAACCCTGTGATAAAAGGTACAATGTTAAAAAATAAGAAAGATTGGATCAAAGTAAGACACTTCTACATGAATTCCTGCCTGACATGCTGGACCAAGCAGCATTTAAACGGAATCGCTCCATGATCAAGGGTGGCACTTGCATCAACATAACCCCACAGGCAAAGATCCAAGCCGACAGAACAAAAATCCTAGTAAGCATCTTCAGCCATCCCGTAATAGAAAGGTACAACAAGATCACTACCCTCATACCAGATGGAAATAAGGCTAGACCTGGCCACAAGCAGCAATAGCACTAACAGATATACACTAAAGACTCCACAAGGACACAACAAAGTAAATAAACAAACAGATTACCGACATCTTTGGCACATGCTACGGATTTGATTTATTTTTGTTTGGCATAGCAGAAAATCTGTAGCTATTTATCAAAATTGTTATTTCTCAATGTAATAAAAAACAAGTTGAAGCATAGATACTGCCTCGGCTGACGATAGAAACAAATTGGGCCCGAAACATACACAATTCATTTTCAACAACACTATGGGGTTCCATTTCCCGCTAAACAAACAAATCGTATTGTACCAAATGACACAAGTTGAAAAACTAAACCAGCTTCATTACTTCCGTTTACGTTCGAACCAAAACGGGGCAAGCACCCCTAGATGAGTGTAGCATGTGCTCCCGAGGGACCGCAACAAGGCCCTTCTCCTTCAAGAATTGCCGCGGCGAACAGATCCGGATCGACGAGTACTACGAGAGAGCCGAAAGGAGGAGGAAGGACAAAGGCAACCACTTCGAGGTTGTCATCTGTGTTGACGGAGGTCTAAGTCTCCGGTGGATGATGTGGCGGTTGCGGCCATGTAGATGGTCAGCGACCCAAAGGTCTTTTTTTCATCCAAACATATTATTGTACAGCTCGGATGGAGGCGTAGATGAAAGTTTGTAGGGGCGATTGTTACAACTTTTTTTACACTGCACCTGCGACGGCAAAAGAAACACAGAAAGAAGTCACATCATTGACTCTTTTCGATCAATCCTTTCGGCATTCAAACAACAGAGGAAACCGAGAATCGATGGTGACAACTTCTAGTTGAAATCACAATTTTGTCAAAGGGTTTTGTCCTAGTTATAATTAGATTACATATATAAAAAGGAATTGTGGCCTTGCGCAGGTTCTTCATACATGAGGTTTCGAACTTAGAAATAATCTTCAGTTTTGTTCTCAGCCACTTGGCCAAATTTTGAGTTTTCTCTAATTGATGATTAATTCTATGTTAGGAGATCATACCGAATATATATTGTTGTGTTGCTATACTCTGTACACGTGTCAGTACACTGATGCCACTTTACAGTCTGCAAAAAAAGATCTTTGTAGTCTTCTTCAAATCCCCGAGACAGTCTAGAGGTGATTTTTTGGATATATAGTACGAGTAATGATACACATACCTTCTTTTACACCTACAGACACATCTGCTTTTTTGGGATCAAGGAAACATCATTGTAGCATGAAAGAGAAAGAGGAAAGAAAAACTAAAAGAAAGAAAAAATAGGGATAAATTTGTTTTTCTTAAAACTTAAAATTCATAATGAAGTTTTTGACAAAAAAACTGTTAAAATTTTATAAAAAAATATATATACTGAGTAATCAACATACTATACATGCAGGCAGACTAAAATTCTTAAATAAACAGATTTCATGTCCACTTGGCAGATACACACTAGAATCGTGCATATCAATCCAAATCTTGAGTTGTGCATCTAATAACTCAATTAAGAGTTAATTACTTATCATGACAAGAATTATTAATAATAACTGAGAACATTGATATCACAATACTTGATTCATTGAACACCCTACCCTTAGGGTTTCATTTAATCACCACAAATGCTACAAAGAAAGGTGTAATACATCTACACTACACAGAAAATACTTTTTAACGGGAGATAAACAACAGTTCTGATGATTGTGTTGTAGTTAGCATACTTATCACAACAAGCCCATTTTTGTATTGTATATTGTATATTTTATACAACACAAGTCATTTACAACATGACAAACCTGTTGTAGTATAGGGGGATACTACAACAACTGCTAAAGTGTTGTAATAGGTTGTAGTATCACAACATATTCAAAACCGTTGTAAAAGATGTTATTTACATAACATATTTTGACCTGTTGTAATAGATCATCATTACACAACGCAGACTCACCCGTTGTAGTATGTATTAATTATACAACATGCCTTTACATGTTGTATTTGGTACATGTTGTAATAGACCACCATAATACAACATATTAAAACTCATTGTTATATCCCAACATGAGACAACAAACTCCAACATGTTGTTATATATTATAATTACATAACATGTTGTAACCTATTGTAATATCCACACATAAAACATCATTGTAATAGACCTCCATTACACCACGTAAACTAAACCATTGTAATATATTATTATTACACGACATAGTATCAACTGTTGTACTAGCTACATATTATAAAAGACCATAGTTAAACAACACGTCGTATTCACATAATTCTCTGAAATTTTCAATTATTCGCGTATAATATGAATTTTTTTTATTAGACGTATGGTACACCTGAATTTCGTATTAAACTTGTATTTTCCCCAAATTTTACAAATTATTCGTGTTTTATTCGTCATTTATGCATTTTCACATATTATCCCGAACAAAACAATTTATTTCCAAATTGTTTAAAAAAAGACTCACTTAGTATTGTTTCATATTTCGATATTTTCTAAAGACTATTTCCCCTCAATCACTACTACAAAACTCAACAAGGCCGAAGGATTTTTCCTCAAGGATATAATCCCTGACAAGTGTATAAATTTTTACGAAGGCTTATCCCTGACCCTTGTGATGCTATCCTTGATGAGTATATTAAATTTTCCCAAAGGCTTATCCCTGACCTTATGGAAATGTATCCCAGACTATTATTTAATTTACCCAAGGATTGCTCCTGACCCTCATTAACTTTTTTCCTAACCAATATTAACTATATTAAACCAACCATTATCTCTTTTACTTCTGTGAAGAGGATCCATTTGATTGTGGACATTTATCCTTTTCTTTTTAGATAATCATAATTGTTTAAATGGATCAACCGTTGATTTTAACCAATAATTGTAGTTTCCTTTTTTGTACCTTGTTGAATCCTAATTCATTTAGATGATGGATTACTTTCCAATACATGCCTCCCTTCTGTTCTATATCTACCACTCTGAAAACAAAACAACGGCGCCAAACCCTCGCTCTCGCTCTCGCTCCCACTCCGGAAATAGAATGACATCAAAGTCCCGCCTCCAAAACCAGAACAAGCACTCCCTCTCCTTGTGTCGCTGCAAGTCTTCTTCTGTCTGGTCTCCCATTGTAATAGCTACATGTTGTAATAGATCATAGTCACACAATACGCTATAATCCATTGTTATATGCCAAGATTATACAATAGACTCTGACTTGTTTTATATACCCGGAACCGAGCTAAACCCAATTTCTTATTAGAGAATTTTATCATGAACATGTAATCAAATAATTATTTTTTAATATAAAATTATTGTCAAATATGGGTCGTTCTCAATTGAGACACCATTCGAACAATTATAATCTAGTTTTGCATTTGGGTCTGACACTGACAATTGAACTCTCTAACTGGGCCATGTTTTGTCCCAAAACTGACTGACTCGAACCAATTTTTAACACCCTATATGATATTATAACAGAGTAACTAATCAATCTCTATATTTACATGTTATATATGTGTATCTACTATTTTACATACAAATTAGCCTTTGAATTATTTTGCTAAAAAAAATTCAATTTTAGATTGGGTCCGAGATTGACAATTATACAACCTGGGCCGGTTCATTTTTTTACCAAGAACTAACAATTATTTAACACCCTTATGTGATATTATTGTAGAATAATTATTAACCTACATGAATCATATATACTGCATATATGTACATGTACATGTATAGTACATGTATAGATCTAATTAATAAATAGGTGTCACATAATGCTAAAACAGTTCAACACCCGCACTTCCTCTTTTCCTCTGCGTGCCCATTTCCCCCAAAATTCACTCCTTCCTGCGATCAACAGTTTCCACCGCAAACTACCCACCGTAGAGCATCCGTACTCCTGCGATCAGTAGTTTTCACCACAAACTGCCTTCACATCGCCGCCATCCCAGAGCATCCGTACTACTTTTTTGGAAAGCGCTACCTTGGAGAGACCGACGACGACTCGACTCTACTACCCTGGAGAGACCACTGACAACGCCTCCTCATTCACCAGAAAGTGCTGCTGTCCTCTACAATTTCTTCGCCAGAAAGTGTTTCGCACCCACCTATACTTTGAGCTCCCTTCAATCCAAGGTAACCTCCTGGCCTGTCAGTTTAATGAACTCCTTTAAGAACTTCATCCTGATCGAAACTTGGTATGTGGACGCCTCCCCAAATAGCATCAGGTCACTAGGAAATCAAACATGTGAGATTTTTGGTCGTCTTGTGGTGACTTTCATAGATTTCCACCTCCCCTATTGTTATTCTTTTATAATAGCTTGATTAAGATGATCTCGACACAACACAGAGATATATTGGGAAAATAGATCACACTGGGGAAACGTGGGTTTGAAGGTAGGGAGAGTTTCCCTGTTCAAGAGGAGTGGGGTTGCTTTTTGTTTAGGAAGGTTGGATGCTTGGCGGCTTGTGTTTTGAGAACTGTATTTTTGTTGCTCCTGGTCTAAGTGTTTGTAAGAACAACCATTCAATGTTGGTTATACTCTTTTGCCCCTTCATCTACCATATGGAACTTCAATAAGAACATCATAGGGGTTTTTCACAAAGACTTAGGTCCTTTGAGAAAGCCATCGATCCAGATGGTTGTGAAATAACACATCATTCTATTAGGGACACACATGGCCTAATGTGCATATCACTTATTATTTCAATTGGGTAGATGTGTAATGGGATTTAATAAGTGGAGATACCTAGGATTCGACCAAATCACTTCTTATAGATCTTATGTTAGACTTATAGTCACTAGGTTATGGCTCCCGTTTCATCCACGATTTAGGCTCAATTCTTTTATGATGGACGAAATTGTATGGTAATAGAGCTGAAAATCATGGTAGAGTCATCTCACTAAACCCTAATGGCGATGATAGTTAAAGAAAGGGAATCTAGTCATCCTAGGATAGTGGGTACATTAGTAGGGTGTATGTATGACCTAGGGATAAAGAACAACAAATGAGATGAGAAACATTTGAAAACAACAATCAATTTTAAAAAAATACTCATAAAGACTAATGAATCTGAAAAATTTAAGGCAATTGAGTAGTTAAAATTAACTAATACATTGATTTACTAAATTAAAATTTAAAATCAAAGGCCAATATTATTAACAACTAATAAACATAACAATGAAAATTATTATCAACAGTTTTATGTACAATGTCAGTGTCTATAAATAGTTAAGAAGAAGCAATAAGGAAATGGAATGTCATTGTCTTATCTAGGTACATAAGAAAGATTGGATCTCCTTTTGACTCTTTCATGAAAGTCAAACCAGAACTTGACTTCCAGCCGCATCCATGTCATCCAAAAGATCTCTGATACAAAATAGGGAGAGGAAAATAAGTAACTAAAAATTTAATACAGAACAGGCAATCCCAACGAAACTGAGTAAACATACTCTAGGTATCAAATCCAAATCCACTATCATTAATTGCCAACCTAATCTAAATTCTATATAATAAAGAGCATATCTACTAAGTAGTAGATGCCTAATGAGTTGCAAGGCCATAGGATGGTAGCCTTATTAGAAATTACCTGCCCAGATTTTTGATCTTACAAGATAAACATAAATTCTGGTGCAACATTCCTAGGTCCTACAAGAGTTAAACACACAATCATCTTCTCAACATGATAATTATTGTTGAGTTGTTTATCCATCTGATAATCACTTTCATGTATAACTTCCTTCAAAAGTGATCCATTACCAACTAGACTGTCCCTAATCTCAAGTTTCCTTAGTTTTTTACAGCCATTAAGTACATATAGCATGCACTTGTGACTATCACCAACAAGTGAAATGAATAGCATCTGCTTCACAAACTAATATCCTAAATAAATCATTTTAGAAAGCATTACATGTTTATTGAGAGGCCACATAATCCTTCCTCTGACCTATTACAGTCATATCATTTTGTCAAGAAAAGAAGAAATACATGATTGTGTAAAGTCTAATGTACAAATCACTATAATAGACATAATGTAGCTAAATTAGGGGATTCAAAACCTATATTTCTTGTCTTACTTGGTCATGGAAATAGCAATTGAAGTCTAGATGATTTAGTATGCTGCCATAAGTGGAGGCACTACCACTGATAGAATTAAAAAAAATGACAGCTAATCTTCAAGCTGAATCCTTGCTTCTCCACCCTCTTGTCTATCTTTATCCAACAACAATTTTCCTGTTCAAGTAAGTAGAATATGTCTAGGTTATTCGTGTTTTCAATGAATCTTCCTATATAATTATGCATGGTTTCTATCATGTATCTCTATACAAAAGTTATGAGAAGCCTGACTAATTCTGAACTCGGTTGTTTTTGTTTTTCCACCTATTAGACCCTTTGACATTTACATACATTTCTACCCTTGGCAGCTAAAATCATGAACAAAATACATTTCATGTTTTTATCAAGATTTCTAAACTTACAATTCCATGTTTCCAAACTTAGAAATAATATAAAGCATGCACGTTTAGAAGAGAAAAGTAATAAAATGCTTCCCCAGTCACCTGTGGATATCTAAAGAATAAAAATGAAATCACATGTTCCTACTATGTAGTGGAATAGGAAGCAGATGCTCCCCTAGCATGGTTCTTGATTTCTAGAAGTACCTTTCCAAGAGCAAACTTGGATTCAGGGCCAACAACTCTTCCTCCATCCACCATTTGATATTGACTAGTAGGCATTGAAAGATGTTGGTACCTTAGACCACCACTGTGACAACAAATAAGTAAGCAATATGAAAGAGCAAAAGAGCACATCCATCATTCAATTTTATTTCATAATAAAGGTAACATCTAAGATAATACAATATTTTTTGACGTGCAAGAGAGCCAGGGTCAAGTCAAAGTACCAAGTCTGTATGTGTTATCTTATCTAAACAAAGAAAGAGACTAGAGAGAGACAACCCCAATGAGGTTACCTAGGAGAGCAAGTGCTTTGCACAATAATTTAACACATAATATCAAATTTTCTAAATAATGGTACTCATTTTGATGGTTAACAAGTTATAAAACACATATTTATCTAGGAGAGTATGCTAAACACTACTACTCAATACAGAATGCAGGACTAAACATGACCCACATCATTTCACATGTTGTTTGAGTCATTGCTCGATGACTGAGCAATGATAGCTTGCCTCTCCCTATTTGGGGAAACTAGGTTTTCATCAATACAAGGTACAAATTCAATATGCTTTGTAGTTTAATGAAAGACGGGATTGTTCATCACCAAGATACTTTGACCCACACATAGTTATATGAGTGCTCGCCTAGGTGTCCTAGGCGGTCACATGGCTTCCAAATCCTAGGCACCCAACCTAATGCGCTCTTGGGCGCCTACTGGGTCTAACATCTGAGCTATTTTTTTTCTTACCTTTGTTTTCATTTCTTTTGATTTTTATTCTTCCTCTTTAATCTTTCCTATTGTTTTTTCTTTTCCCTTACAACTCCATCAAGCAACAAGGTTTCTGCAATGTTACTACATTCCTCTTTATTTTAGTTCTGGTTTTTGCTTGACAACCAACAAATTGCTGCTCCATTATAGAGTTACTGCTGTTGTACTATTATGGTATTAATCATTTACTGCTGCCCCAGTTACCAATTTACAGTGTATAAAAGTGCTGCAATGTCCAAGGATAGTTCCATAATGTTTGTGTGTGTAACACCTTATGCAGTTGATAATCCATTATGTGCAGTAGCTGATGGAAGGGTGTATATATCTACTAGATTGTAGCCATTATATTTTTGCTAGTAGATTCAACTATAGTAGCCATTATATTTTTGGCCTGACCACATTATGGTTGATCATTTCTTTATATACCTAATTCACTAATACCCCAACATCCAACCTGTGGCAACACATCCCATTATCACACAGATAACGAGGTGTTACGCGAAAACGTATGGAAATCACCATAACCACAAGTTATCAAAAACACGGGTTAATTAAAACCGATTGCAGAAAACTGATAAACTGAGAAACATATTATATTCCAGTCCATATCCTGCAAGAAAACATGTTATATATATATTCACACAAGCCTGGATATATGTCCACAGCTTAGAGCAACAACTGTCCTGTCATAGCCATGAGTTCACCACCTGATCATACAAGTAAAGGCCCACATCCGGCCAGCAGCAGGATATACAAACGTCATCGGTCGTACATCGTAAAACAACGTCAAAACACCACCAAGGACCTGAGAGTACAGGGATGACTCTAGACTCTACAACAAAACATCCAAAATAGCAGCATCTCCAAAGCTTGCCTTCTACTGATCTTCTCGCTGCTCGGCCGCAACCCCGCGACCACCACCACGACAAGATAGACCACCTAAAAAGGGTGCAAACCAGCGGAGTGAGACAATTAAACATTGTCCCAGCGGGAGGCATAACTCCGCGCCAAAACTACAAAACCTCAGATAAGATACAGCTTAAACAGTAGATTACTGATAAGGAATATAACAGAAGCAATTTATGAAAAACAAGCCATCCTCCATCAGACTTATCAGCTGTACCAACATATTTCCCAATGGAACATGATTGACAAGATAAGAAATATATAGGAAACTCACCACATAGGAGTAATGTACAGTAACTGTAAGATAATTAAAGTTAACTACACAAACAAGGCCTCAACCAATGTTTCATGTTTGTCTTAAGCAGTATATACTAAACGGCTGGATTACATTTTATTATGCCCTGAGGAGATGAACTGTACCGTTCAAATCCAACCTTCGGCTGTGAAGCCCATAGCCGGTGCCATACAAGGTCAATGGAAGAGCCGGACTGCACGACTTTCTCCGCCTCATGGTCAGTACATGAGTATAACATAAGCAGGACCGCAGTCTCATGCTGAAGTGGTCATAGCCACAGGGTCAGCTCCTCATGCTACCCTCTGCCTAGCCCGCCTCGGTACAGGTCACGGCGCTAGAAACTGAGCCACAGGTCTAAACACCGTGCTCGGAGCCATGAACGCATTCATGCTCAACATATCACATATCTGGAGCCATGGACCATGTTCACCATGCTCATCACATATCCGAGTCTGCAACCGCAGCTGCACTCGTTTCACCTCTCTATTTTTGGCTAGGAGAAACCTCGCATATTCAAAAATATGCACTCCGGGTTGACCCGCAGGAGAACCCGTTTCATCATCACCCTATCCTGACTGGTGATGAATCTATGGCCAGGGTAGACTACATGATAGATTCTACTATGGTTAATTAGTATCTTTTAGATGGGTTGCAAGATTCAACCAAGTTGTATAACATGCAAGATATAACAGAAAGTAAACAACATAAACTCAACATTATGCATTTTCTACAATTTACATCACACTGATCCCTCACAAGGATCTCACATCACATGTTATCACTTGGCATCTTGCCAACCATCTAGATCCATCTCAAAGATCATCACATATCATGGGATCTCAATCCCTCATCACATAGTGCCATAGCCTCTCAAGGCTTTCAACATCATTATGGAACATCATTCGTAATACACCTGTCATCACAGTGTTCTCATTAACCATTTCTCATAGCCTTTCATTTGGCTAAGCATTACCTGCATGGTTAGCATCATTAAATAACCATATGAATAATCAAGAAACTATTATTATTACCATAAGGTGACAATTAGGGTTAAGTATCTTGCCAGCACAAAGTGACAATAATAATTATATTCGTGCCTCATCTTAAGGTCACACATGTAAGCACATTATCAAGAAAACCTAATGCATGCTCAAGATTACGTTGGCATTAAAGAGATAGAGTAGTTACATTCATACACATGTGTTTAGCCATAAGAACATAAATATCATTATTAGGCAAAGAGTCACCATAAAATCATAGCTTAACATATCACTTTTCCATAACAGATCATGCCCTTTCAAGAGATACCCAAAACCTTCACTAAAGATCACCCCGGGCAGAACCCCTTTCCTATCTAACCCCTATCGAGCTACAGCCCTAGCAGGCGTGCAGGGTGTCCGGGTGAGCAGGTGCATCAGGCGAGACAGGGTGCTAACTGGGCATGCACGGTTTAACTAAGGCGTGCAAGATGAAACTGAGCGAGCAGGTTGATATCGGGCGTGCAAGGTACACATATCGAGCGAGCAGAGTACTACGGGCATGCAAGGGAAAGCCAGGCGAGCTACTCAAGCGTGTAGGTATGTATCGGGCGACATGGGTACCGGGTGAGCAAGCTTGGTGTCGGGCGACACAACTAGTGTCAGGCGAGCCAGGTATCGGGCGAGCAGACTTGTGAGGCGAGCGAGCAGAGCAGAGTATGTCGGGTGAGCAGCCCCATCGGGCGAGTAGCCTGCCGGGCAGTGTGGGCACAAGGCGTGCATGGTCAGGTTGCTCACCCGCCCAAGGAACAAGAGAAAAGCTTTTCCCACTCAAACCGTGCAAGGGTAAACTAGGGCAAGGGCTGTCGGGCAGCACCTCCCCAAGCACATCGCGACCAAGGTGTAAGTCAAGGTCATCTAAACGAGCTCACCATCTTGCCCAAGGTGAGATGAGGGTATTGCTCGAGCCACTAGGTCACAAACTCACCTCAATCGGTTAGGAAGGAGGGGTATTGCTCATGACACTAGGACCCAAGCTCACTCATCTAGACCAAGGGGAGAAAGGAGTATTGCTCCCTAAACCCTAGATCTTAAGGATCGGCCAACATGCAAGCTAAACAAGAACCAACTACTAACGTGCAAGGGCAAGATCAAAACAATATATATGAAAAGACGGTAGAGTAGTTAGGGTTAGAGTCATGCAACCTGCCTTAAGCTCCAAGGAAGAAGATGTACTTTGAGCTCCAAGGGTTGTCAGCCACCAAAGCTCCTCCAAGGGGGGGGGGTGTATCGGCCTCCACTGTTCTTCTCCAAGGGTGTGTCGACCTCCAAGCTCCTTCTTCAAGGGTGTGTCGGCCACCAACCAAGGGAAAGAGAGAGTGTGTCGTGCACAAGAAGGAGAGGAACTAAAGGAACCTCAAGCTAAGGAAGGGACCACCTATATAGAAGGGAAGGGAGGAGAAAACAAGGTAAACTCTTGCTATGTGTCGCCCACCCAAGGGACACTTGTCCACAAACGCAAGCCACCACTCTTAGCAAGGTCCAAGACACTTGTCCAAGGCATGCACCATGTGTCCTCCAAAAGTGATCAAGGTTGGACCAAGCTTCATGGGCAACACACCAAGCTCACTCTAGGGTGACACACCTCCTCTCTAGGCCGACACAAGCTCTACTTGGCCGACACAAGGCCCAAGCAAGCCCAAAAAAGGAACTCTAAGGCCCAAACAAGCTCAACAAAAGCCCAAAGAACTCAAACAACAAGCCCTAGCCTTCCTCTCAACCCTAGAGGAAGCAAAGAGAGAGAAGAACACCTCTCAAGGTGGAAAACTTGCACACAAAACCCTAAACTTGGTTTATTTGCAAGTAGCACCTCCAACTCTCAACAAAGCACAACCAAACCCTAATCACCACTAAAGGTGATTAGCAAACATCAAACCATCAAGGTTAGGCAAAGCAAACAAGGTAAGCCCTAAACACAGGTCAGGGTCCTTACAATCTAACCCCCTTTAAGGGATTTCGTCCCCGAAATCCGAAGAGAAAAGCGAGGGATACTTCCTCCTCATCTCTTCCTCAAGATCCCATGTGGCTTCCTCGACGCCACGACGCTGCCAAAGAACCTTCACAAGAACCAGATCCTTCCTCTTCAACTTCTTGATCCTTCTATCAAGAATCGCCACAGGACCTTCCTCGTAGGTCACATCTGCATCAAGCTCAACCTCAACTGGATGTATCACTATACCTGAATCTGGATGACTTTTCTTTAGCATACTGACATGGAAAACTGGATGCAACCTATGCAACTCTGGAGGCAACTCTATCTCGTAAGCTACCTTTCCAAAATGAGCTGTAACTAGGTAAGGCCCCATATACCTGGGTGCCAACTTACCCTTCTGTCCAAACCTTAGCACACCCTTCCAAGGCGATACCTTAAGATATACCTTGTCTCCTACCTGGAACTCCAACGGTCGTCGGCGATTGTCTGCATAATACTTCTGCCTGTCCTGTGCTACTTTCAACTGTTGTTGTATCACTTTGATCTTATTTGTTGTTTGTTGAACTAGCTCAGGACCCAAAAGCTGATATTCACTAGACTTGTACCAACACAAACGAGATCTGCACTTCCTTCCATACAGATCTTGATAAGGAGCCATGTCGATGCTTCGTTGGTAACTGTTGCTATACGCAAACTCTATCAAACTCAGATGTACATCCCAGCTTCCTAGGAACTGTAAAACGCAAGCTCAAAGGAGGTCTTCCACAATATGAATAGTCCTTTCAGACTGTCCATCTGTCTGCGGGTGAAAGGTTGTACTGAACCTCAACTGCGTGCCCAACACTTTGTGCAACTGTTCCCAAAAACGACTCGTGAACTGGGGACCTCTGTCAGATACTATCGTTGCTGGCACACCATGTAAACGGACTATCTCATCCACATATACTCGAGCGAGCTTCTTAGATGTGTATGTCGTCTTCACGGGCAGGAAATGGGCAGACTTCGTCAATCTATCCACTATCACCCAAATGGAATCATGATTCCTAGTTGTTTTGGGTAGACCAACTATGAAATCCATGGTTATGTGATCCCATTTCCACTGCAGTATTGGAAAAGGTTGCAACGTACCTGCCGGCTTCTGATGTTCAGCCTTCACTTGCTGACATACCGCACATCTTGCCACGTACTCAGCTACATCTCTCTTCAAACCGGGCCACCAATACAAGTCCTTTAGACTATGATACATCTTGGTGACACCTGGATGCATGGCATACATCGATGTGTGTGCTTCCTCAAGCACCAACTTCCTCAGATCATCAGCATCTGGAACCACCATCCTATCACGATAGAAAACTAGTCCATCCTTGGACTCATGAAACCCATCACGCTTGTCGCTGCCGAACTCTGATTTGATCAACTGTACCATATCGTCTGTCTGCTGTGCATCCTTGATCTACTGCCTCAACGTAGGTTTGACTTGCATCTGTGCGAAGAGACCAGATAACAAAGAAACTTCCATCTGCACATTCATCTGTCGCAGAGAAACAAACATATCCCGCCTATGGAAAACCAGGGAACTCAACTGTGCCTTCTTGGAGGGAAAAGAAGACTTTCTACTAAGCACATCAGCTACCACGTTCGCCTTACCAGGATGATACTCGATAGTGCAGTCGTAGTCGTTGATCAACTCCATCCATCGCCGCTGTCGCATGTTCAACTCATGCTGCGTGAAGATATACTTCAGATTCTTATGATCCGTAAAGATCTGACACACTTCTCCATACATATAGTGTCTCCAAATCTTTAACGCATGAACCACTGCTGCCAGCTCCAAGTCATGAGTCGGGTAGTTCTCCTCATGCTTCTTGAGCTGTCGCGAGGCAAAAGAAACCACATGATCTTCCTGCATCAACACGCAACCTAAACCTTTCTTGGAAGCATCACAGAAAACAATATAGCCTTTTCCAGGCTCTGGCAAGATCAACAGTGGAGCACTGGTCAGCTTCTCCTTCAACCTCTAGAAAGCTTGCTGACATCGATCATCCCAAACAAAAGGTACATCCTTCCTGGTCAACTTCATCATCAGTAACACGATCATACTAAAGTCCTTGATAAACCTCCGGTAGTATCCTGCTAGACCAAGGAAACTACGAACTTCTGTCGGCGTCTTCGGCTGTTCCCAATCTGCAACAGATTCCACCTTCTTCGGATCTACCTTGACTCCTTCAGCGGATATCACATGACCCAAGAAAGTCACTTCATCCAGCCAGAACTCACATTTACTGAACTTGGCATACAACTGATGTTGGCGAAGGAGAGTCAACGCTTGACGAAGATGTTGCTCATGCTCTAGCCTGTCCCGACTATAGATCAAGATATCATCTATAAAGACTATAACAAACTAATCTAAGAACGGACGGAACACTATGTTCATCAGGTCCATGAAAGTTGCAGGTGCATTGGTTAACCCAAACGACATAACCACAAACTCATAATGACCATACCTTGCCCTGAAAGATGACTTTGGTATGTCATCCGCCTTTATTCTCAACTGATGATATCCGGACCGTAGATCGATCTTTGAGAACACTGTAGCACCACGCAACTGATCGAACATGTCATCTATCATCGGAAACGGGTACTTGTTCTTGATCGTGACCTTGTTCAACTGACGGTATTCTATACACAACCGCATCGAACCATCCTTCTTCTTGACGAACAACACAGGAGCACCCCAAGGTGACGTACTTGGTCGGATAAAACCTTTATCCAGCAACTCTTGCAACTGTTTCTTCAACTCTGCCATCTCTGCTGGAGCCATTCTGTAAGGTGTCTGTGCCACTAGCTGTGTTCCTGGAACTAGATTGATCTCAAAATCAATCTCTCGGGGTGGAGGAACACCAGGAAACTCCTTAGGGAACATGTCTGCGAACTCACGAACAACTGACACCTCCTCAAGGCTAGGACCCTTCGCCTTGGCATCCACTACAGTATCCACTATGTGAGCTAAGAACGCCTCACATCCTTATCGTAACAACTTATCTGCCACCATAGCTGATACTAAGCATGTCAGAAGAATCTTCCTATCTCCTTGGAAGATCCACTTCTCTCTAGCAACATCAAACACTGCCTTCTTGGAACCACAGTCCAAAACAACCGTATACCTCTCTAAGGTATCCATCCCAAGGATGACATCAAAACCATGCATATCAAGTGGTATGAGGTCCACTTGAATGCGGTGTCCCGAGAAAGACAAGACACAAGATGGACACTCTTCTAGAAGCAAAGAGGAACCATCAAGAGGGGTTTCTAACAACAAGCTATCCTTCTTACAGCTAACAGGTAAGCGACAGTTCTCAAGCATACTATAGGCGATAAAAGAGTGCGTAGAACTCGGGTCAACCAGAACAGATATAAAGCAAGAAGAAGACATATCAGAATGAAATAACTTCATCTGACCTGTCACTACTCGCGGGTTGACTACCGCCTCCGGCTGATTCATAGCATAAAATCGAGCCGTTGCTTGCTGTCCACGACCTCTACTTCCTTGAGCAGACGATCCAGCCTGAGACGCTTGACCGCGTCCTCGTCCTCTGCTACCACTGGGCTGTGGTCTCTCAGACCCCTGAAGGTTCTGTCTCGACTGCTGTGTCACTTCATCATCCTTGTAGGGACAACTTGACCTGATATGTCCTGTCTGACCACAGGCATAGCATGTCCTAACATCATCTCGAGGCCTAGGTGGCCCTGTCACTGCTACAGAAGCTAAACTTTGTGCCTTAGATGGTGAAGAAACATAGACCCTTCCTCTACTCATGGACCACTGAGACGGCCTACCAGAACCTCTCATCGCTGCCGGTGCCAAAAACCTGGGCTTCTTGAAGCCACCAAACCTCTGACTCTGGAACTGAGCAGGTCTCTTCTTAGACATAGACTCTCTCTTCTCCCTTATAGAACGTTCAATCCTCCGAACAGATTCCACAAACATAGCAAACCGTTCTCAGTTCTCCAATGCAGAAACCGGTGTCATCAGCTCAGCACTCAGACCCTTCTCGAAACGCCTGATCCGTTCCTCGTCTGTCGTCACCATGTGAGGATAAAACCTCAACAGATCCATAAACTTGGCTTCATACTCGGTGATGTTCATCGTTCTTTTCTCAAACTCTCGAACTGATGGATCTTCTCATCCAGATACGTCTTGGGAAAGTATCTGGCGATGAACTCACGTCGAAACACTTCCCAACAGATCACCTCACTAGGCCGCTTCTCTTCCTCGATGGTCCACCAGTGACTAGCACTACCTTTCAGAAGGTAGACAACATGCTTTACTTTGTCTGCTTTGGGGATGTCGAGGATCCAGAAAGCCTTCTCGAGACGTGTCAACCACAGATCCGCATCCGCTGGATCAGCCGTTCCAGCATATTCCGAAGCTCCGACTCGGCGAAGCCGCTCGAAGGTCTTCCCAATACCCGATGCATCTCCATGGGGAACCTGTGCTCGCGGAGGAGGCACTGGTAATCGCTCAACCATGAGATTCATCGTAGCCATCATCTGCCCCATCAGTTGTTGGTAGGTAGGATGTTCAAGAATGGTTGGGTCAGGTTGGGGGACCTCAGGCACCTGATCTTCATGTGCCTGTCCTTCTGCTCCATCAACAGATGCATCATCATTAAGCTCATGGGCATGTTCTTCATGGTTTCCAGACATCTTGGCTTTTCTTCCGCTGAGGGCAGAAGATTTCTATGAGAAAATCTGGAAAACACATAAGAACAAACACAACCTAGTCCTAGATCCTTGTAGACTCAGCGAACTTAAAGCTCTGATACCAAAACTTGTGGCAACACATCCCATTATCACACAGATAACGAGGTGTTACGTGAAAACGTGTGGAAATCACCATAACCACAGCTTATCAAAAACACGGGTTAATTAAAACCGATTGCGGAAAACTGATAAACTGAGAAACATATTATATTCCAGTCCATATCCTGCAAGAAAACATGTTATATATATATTCACACAAGCCTGGATATATTTCCACAGCTTAGAGAAACAGCTGTCCTGTCACACCCATGAGTTCACCACCTGATCATACATGTAAAGGCCCACATCCGGCCAGCAGCAGGATATACAAACATCATCGGTCGTACATCGTAAAACAATGTCAAAACACCACCAAGGACCTGAGAGTACAGGGATGACTCTAGACTCTACAACAAAACATCCAAAACAGCAGCATCTCCAAAGCGTGCCTTCTACTGATCTTGTCACTGCTCGGCCGCAACCCCGCGATCACCACCATGACAAACTCGACCACCTAAAAAGGGTGCAAACTAGCGGAGTGAGACAATTGAACATTGTCCCAGCGGGAGGCATAACTCCGTGCCAAAACTACAAAACCTTAGATAAGATAGAGCTTAAACAGTAGATTACTGATAAGGAATATAACAGAAGCAATTTATGAAAAACAAGCCATCCTTCATCAGACTTACCAGCTGTACCAACATATTTCCCAATGGAACATGATTGACAAGATAAGAAATATATAGGAAACTCACCACATAGGAGTAATGTACAGTAACTGTAAGATAATTAAAGTTAACTACACAAACAAGGCCTCAACCAATGTTTCACGTTTGTCTTAAGTAGTATATACTAAAAGGCTGGACTACATTTTATTATGCCCTGAGGAGATGAACTGTACCGTTCAAATCCAACCTTCGGCTGCGAAGCCCATAGCCGGTGCCATACAAGGTCAATGGAAGAGCCGGACTCCACGACCTTCTCCGCCTCATGGTCAGTACATGAGTATAACATAAGCAGGACCGCAGTCTCATGCTGAAGTGGTCATAGCCATAGGGTCAGCTCCTCAGGCTACCCTCTGCCTAGCCCGCCTCGGTACAGGTCACAGCGCTAGAAACTGAGCCACGGGTCTAAACACCGTGCTCAGAGCCATGAACGCATTCATGCTCAACATATCACATATCTGGAGCCATGGGCCATGTTCACCATGCTCATCACATATCCGAGTCTGCAACCGCAGCTACACTCGTTTCACCTCTCTATTTTAGGCTAGGAGAAACCTCACATATTCAAAAATATGCGCTCCGGGTTGACCCGCAGGAGAACCCGTTTCATCATCACCCTATCCTGACTGGTGATGAATCTATGGCCAGGGCAGACTACATGATAGATTCTACTATGATTAATTAGTATCTTTTAGATGGGTTGCAAGATTCAACCAAGTTGTATAACATGCAAGATATAACAGAAAGTAAACAACATAAACTCAACATTATGCATTTTCTACAATTTATATCACACTGATCCCTCACAAGGATCTCACATCACATGTTATCACTTGGCCTTTTGCCAACCATCTAGATCCATCTCAAAGATCATCACATATCATGGGATCTCAATCCCTCATCACATAGAGCAATAGCCTCTCAAGGCTTTCAACATCATTATGGAACATCATTCATAATACACCTGTCATCACAGTGTTCTCATTAACCATTTCTCATAGCCTTTCATTTGACTAAGAATTACCTGCACGGTTAGCATCATTCAATAACCATATGAATAATCAAGAAACTATTATTATTACCATAAGGTGACAATTAGGGTTAAGTATCTTGCCAGCACAAAGTGACAACAATAATTATATTCGTGCCTCATCTTAAGGTCACACATGTAAGCACATTATCAAGAAACCCTAATGCATGCTCAAGATTACGTTGGCATTAAAGAGATAGAGTAGTTACATTCATACGCATGTGTTTAGCCATAAGAACATAAATATCATTATTAGGCAAAGAGTCACCATAAAAGCATAGCTTGACATATCACTTTTCCATAACAGATCATGCCCTTTCAAGAGATACCCAAAACCTTCACTAAAGATCACCCCGGGAAAAACCCTTTTCCTATCTAACCCCTATCCAGCGTGCAGCCCTAGCAGGCGTGCAGGGTGTCCGGGTGAGCAGGTGCATCGGGCAAGACAGGGTGCTAACTGGGCGTGCACGGTTTAACTAAGGCGTGCAAGATGAAACTGAGCGAGCAGGTTGATATCGGGTGTGCAAGGTACACATATCGAGCGAGCAGAGTACTACGGGTGTGCAAGGGAAAGCCGGGCGAGCTACTCAAGCGTGTAGGTATGTATCGGGCGACATGGGTACCGGGTGAGCAAGCTTGGTGTCGGGCGACACAACTAGTGTTGGGCGAGCCAGGTATCGGGTGAGTAGACTTGTGAGGCGAGCGAGCAGAGCAGAGTATGTCGGGTGAGCAGCCCCATCGGGCGAGCAGCCTGCCGGGCAGTGTGGGCACAAGGCGTGCAGGGTCAGAATGCTCACCCGCCCAAGGAACAAGAGAAAAGCTTTGCCCACTCAAACCGTGCAAGGGTAAACTAGGGCAAGGGCTGTTGGGCAGCACCTCCCCAAGCACATCGCGACCAAGGTGTAAGTCAAGGTCATCTAAACGAGCTCACCATCTTGCCCAAGGTGAGATGAGGGTATTGCTCGAGCCACTAGGTCACAAACTCACCTCAATCGGTTAGGAAGGAGGGGTATTGCTCATGACACTAGGACCCAATCTCACTCATCTAGACCAAGGGGAGAAAGGAGTATTGCTCCCTAAACCCTAGATCTCAAGGATCGGCCAACATGCAAGCTAAACAAGAACCAACTACTAACGTGCAAGGGCAAGATCAAAACAATATATAT
Source organism: Alisma plantago-aquatica (assembly GCA_963693085.1). NCBI lineage: Eukaryota > Viridiplantae > Streptophyta > Magnoliopsida > Alismatales > Alismataceae > Alisma > Alisma plantago-aquatica. Next base: position 659,292,503 of record OY856412.1, on the reverse strand, counting down.
GAAAAGACGGTAGAGTAGTTAGGGTTAGAGTCATGCAACCCGCCTTAAGCTCCAAGGAAGAAGATGTACTTTGAGCTCCAAGGGTTTTCGGCCACCAAAGCTCCTCCAAGGGGGGTGTATCGGCCTCCACTCTTCTTCTCCAAGGGTGTGTCGACCTCCAAGCTCCTTCTTCAAGGGTGTGTCAGCCACCAACCAAGGGAAAGAGAGAGTGTGTCGTGCACAAGAAGGAGAGGAACTAAAGGAACCTCAAGCTAAGGAAGGGACCACCTATATAGAAGGGAAGGGAGGAGAAAACAAGGTAAACTCTTGCTATGTGTCGCCCACCCAAGGGACACTTGTCCACAAACTCAAGCCACCACTCTTAGCAAGGTCCAAGACACTTGTCCAAGGCATGCACCATGTGTCCTCCAAAAGTGATCAAGGTTGGACCAAGCTTCATGGGCGACACACCAAGCTCACTCTAGGGCGACACACCTCCTCTCTAGGCCGACACAATCTCTACTTGGCCGACACAAGGCCCAAGCAAGCCCAAACAAGGAACTCCAAGGCCCAAACAAGCTCAACAAAAGCCCAAAGAACTCAAACAACAAGCCCTAGCCTTCCTCTCAACCCTAGAGGAAGCAAAGAGAGAGAAGAACACCTCTCAAGGTGGCAAACTTGCACACAAAACCCTAAACTTGGTTTATTTGCAAGTAGCACCTCCAACTCTCAACAAAGCACAACCAAACCCTAATCACCACTAAAGGTGATTAGCAAACATCAAACCATCAAGGTTAGGCAAAGCAAACAAGGTAAGACCTAAACGCAGGTCAGGGTCCTTACACAACCATGCTGATGGTGAATTGGACTTTGATCCATAATGGGGGTTGTGACTTTCATTTTCCATGCATTTGCTAGCCATGTTTCTATTTTTTATATGGGTCTAATTTTCCATATGGTATGAATTCCTTGACCATGCAGTGTCATATGGTACTAATTCCTTGACCATGAAATGCCTAGATTGATATGCGTTCATTGATTATTGTGGACCTAGGATTAATCTATTTGATATGGATGTCGATGGAAAGTTAGTCAATTAACCCTACTAGGGCCTGACATCCAGTTGCACTAGCATGTTACAGATTAATACACTTCTTATTAGGTCAATGGTTATTAGACCTAGTCTAACAAATTCTAAAAAAGTAATTAAAATCTAAGCCCTATAGTGGTACGCCTTTCCTTAACATTAACTCATTATTGGTGTATACCTATCAATTTTTTCATCCTTTTTTCCAACATACATTCTAGTTGGGCTCTAGTTAAGGTCATTTGTCATTAGTATGAATCTAGCTAAATATGTTATGAATTTATTCAGGTACGCAAAAACCTTCTTATTTTATTTTTTTACTAATTCGTGTTACCTATTCACTATGGTTGTCCTGGCATGAAGAATTCCATGGGAATGTCATACTATAAGTGGATCTTATTATTGAGGTATTCCCATTAATTATGTACATACAGAAAGATCATGCTTTTCTATCCATGTTTGCATTAACTGTCCTTTGTTGAGACGTGCCCATTTAATTCAGCTTTTCCCATTGTGTCTTGTTAGCTATTCTTTTTGTAGTAAATCATGGACACCATGCAATGTTTGTGACGTCTAATTGCTAGGGGACAACATGTCATTGGTTGATTCAAATTGGTTTTGAGCCAATTATCCTTCACAATGTGTCATTGGATCCAAAACACAAAAAAATTGGTGGGAAACTTGGAAACTCATATAGAACTTGAAAATTTGGTAGGAAAGTAATAATTTGAAGGGAAGACTAAAAACTTAAGGGGATGATTAGAAACTTGAAATAGCACAAGGTTAAGAACCAGAATGTCAACTATGCCTTCCTGAAATTTTGCCCCATGCGCCATAACACAGATTTGAATATCAATCCATGTGTCTTGCTTCCAACTATGCCTTCCCTACAAGAACTATTCACATATTTGTACTCACCCCTTTTATCATTGTGCAACAATGGATCGAAAGTGCATGTCTTCAAATCGCTTATCTGAAGAGTATGAAAAAGGAGTGGATGAATTTGTAAGGTGTGCAATTGAACATGCAGGAAATGATACTAGACTTCTTTGTCCTTTCACAAAGTGTGATTTCAGTAAGCGGATTAACAAAGATGGATTGCGTCATCACTTATTTCGAGACAACATTGATACGACTTACACGCGATGGATACATCATGGCGAGAGGGAAGATTTTTATATTGTAGATCAGAGTGAACAATTTGAGGGAGGCGAAGGAGACACATTGCAGGACATGGCTTACCATGTAGAAGAAAAGATACGAGACTATCCTAAAATGTTTGAAAGGTTAATGACTGACTCTGAAACACCATTATACAATGACTGTGTCAAGTTCACCAAATTATCTGCTGTTTTAAAGTTATATCACCTGAAGGCGAGCAATGGTTGGTCTGATAAAAGTTTTACGACCTTGCTACATCTCTTGAAAGATATGCTTCCTGAGGATAATGTGATTCCTCGTCGCACTTACGAGGCAAAGAAAGTGCTTTCATCCATGGGCCTTGATTATGAAAAGATACATGCATGCTCCAATGATTGCATTTTGTATCGAAATGATCATGCTTTGAAGGATAGTTGTCCAGTCTGTGGAGAACCACGATACAAGAAGGATGTCAACCCTAGTAAGGTGTTTTGGTATTTACCAATAATATCGAGATTTAGGCGCTTGTTCAATAATGCTGATGATGCGAAGAAGTTGGTTTGGCATGTTGAGGATAGAAAAAGAGATGGTTTTCTTAGACACCCTGCAGATTCTCCGCAATGGATGACAATCGATAATATATTTCAAGAATTTGGTCGTAATCCTAGAAACTTAAGACTGGCACTTTCTACAGATGGAATGAATCCCCATAATTCCGGAAGTCATAGTACATGGCCTGTAATTTTGGTTATATATAATCTAAATCCATATGTATGCATGAAACGCAAGTATATGCTTTTGACTTTGCTGATTTCAGGACCAAAGAAGCCTGGAAACGATATTGACATTTACTTGGCTCCACTTGTTGAAGATTTAAAGATTCTATGGGACAAGGGTGTTGAGTTATATGATGCATACCGCAAAGAGAATTTTAATATGAGGGTGATGCTATTTTGTACGATAAATGATTACCCAGCATATGGTCTTCTATCTAGGTACAGTATCAAAGGACATCTTGGTTGCCCTATCTGTGAAGATGAGACCTCTTTCTGCCAACTGAAACATGGGAAGAAAATTGTTTATCTCGGACATCACAGGTTCTTGCCTAAGGATCATCATTATCGTAGAGTGAAGAAATCTTTTAACAGAAAAGTAGAACTACGAAGAGCTCCACAACCATTAACCGGTCAAGAAATCTTCACTAAGGTGAAACAATTTAAAGTAAAATTCGGAAAAAAGAATAAATCTCCAATTCTCAAAGGTCTCTACAAGAAGAGGTCTATATTCTTTGATCTTCCTTATTGGAAGTCTTTATATGTGAGGCATTGTTTAGATGTGATGCACATAGAGAAGAACATATGTGATAGTCTGATTGGAACATTACTTAATATCCCATGGAAGACAAAAGATGGCCTCAAGGCAAGATTGGACATGGTTGACATGGGTATTTGAGATAGATTGGCTCCACAAATGAGGGGAAGTCGGACCTACTTGCCCCCAGCATGTTACAGACTTTCAAAGTCGGAAAAAGTTGTATTTTGCGAGTTCCTAAAAGGAGTTAAGGTTCCAGAGGGATATTCTTCAAACATGAGTAGATTTGTGGATATGAAAGATTTGAAACTGTTGGGCTTGAAATCACATGATTGCCACATCTTAATGAAATAGTTTTTGCCGTTGGCTATCCGTTCCATTTTTCCTAAGTGGGTTAGAAATGAAATCACTAAACTTTGTATGTTCTTCAACGCTTTATGCTCAAAAGTCATTGACCTTGAGACGTTAGACTCATTGTAAAATCATATCATCATCACTTTGTGTCATCTTGAGATGTACTTCCCTCCTTCATTCTTTGATGTAATGGTTCATTTAACTGTGCACTTGGTTAGAGAGGTCAAACTATGTGGTCTGGTATTTTTACGTTGGATGTATCCGTTCGAGCGATATATGAAGCTATTAAAGGGGTATGTGAAGAATAGATATCGACCCGAGGGTTGTATGGTGGAAAGCTACATAGTAGAAGAGGCTATTGAATTTTGTGTGCAACATTTATCCAATGTTGAAGCAATTGGTCTTCCTAAATCATGGCATGTCATAAAAATTGATGGACAAGGCAGTATAGGATGCAAGTTTGTACGACTTTCAACTGATGAATTACACACAACGCATGTGTATGTCCTTTGTAATACAACCGAGGTTGAACCATATGTTAAAGAACACATTGATTATTTACAAACTCGTTACCAATCTAAGAATGAGAAGGATATAATGAACTTAGACATCCATTGTTTTGCCGACTGGTTAAAGAATCGTATTAGTGAACAGATTGATCATTCACCAAATTCTATTTCAAAGACCTTGAAATGGTTATCTGTGGGGCCTAAATCAACCGTGTTGTCATTTGCTAGTTATTTTAGAAATGGATACAATTTCTATACAAAATGTCAAGATGACAAAAGCACGATGCAAAACAGTGGGGTGTCTTTGGTATCTGAAGGTTTGCACATTCCTAGTGCTAAAGACAAAAATCCAGTCTAGTGTGACAAGTCCTATTATGGTGTGATCCAAGATATATATGAGTTGGACTACAACACGTTTCGGATTCCTATTTTTCGTTGCAAGTGGGCTGAAAATGATAAGGGTGTACGCATAGAAGATGGATTGATCTTAGTGAACCTAGATAGGGAGGGATGTAAACACGATCCATTTATAATGGCATTACAGGCAAAACAAGTTTTCTATGTGATAGACACAGCTAACAAGGGCTGGTTTGTAGTCTTATCTCACAGAAGAAGGCCCCATGAAGGAGATGATGATAACGATGACATCATTTTAGAAGAAGAAACTTGTTTGTATTCAATCATTCCATCTATGTCTGTAAATGATGATCTTGTTGTTGAAGAATAAGAGATATGTGCTCGAGAAGATCATAATGACGGGACATTTGTTGATGATGTCAGTGTGCATAAAAATAAAAAATAGCGTACGCATAAGTGAGAGTAAGTATTAGCATTTTCTTGATGAGCACTAATATTTTTCTGTAATGAATGTAAATATGTCTTAAATTTTGTAGGATTTTATTATGTCGTTTTATATGCAGTTTGCTAATATATTTTTGTACCAAATTTTGTTGTAGATGTCTTCCAATGAAGACGACTCAATGACCACAACGATTAGTAGGGGCCGTACCACAATGCCTAAAGTTTTGAGAAAGAGACATAAAGGACAAAAAATTCAATTGGAATGGAATTTAGAAGGATAACCAATTGGGAAAACCCGAAACATTTTTAGTAGCTATATTGGAGTCGCATCCCGAGAGTGAGTTCCAATCAACATCGATACTTGGAATGATGTGGGAGAAGGTCTCAAGGACCTTATTTGGGAAGCGATTGAGGTGAGTATGTAGACGTTAATATTTTTTGTATAAAAATATTATATTATATTTTATGTGTATGTGATTTTGTTATTTGTAGGGTGTTTTTTTGATTCCATCTATCAGAAAGCAGTGGGTATTACAAAGAGCCAATGATAGATGGAGGGAATTCAAATCTCGATTATCAAGAAAATTCATGAGGGATGAAGATGGAAACATATGCAAACACCCACCCAAAGAATATCATTTTATATCTACAGATCAATGGGAGGATTTTGTCATGAGTCGATTGACCGAAGAATTTAAGGTGATAATATAAACTAGTGTACTTTTGTTGTTTTACTTGTAAGACATTTAAATATATTTTAATATTTATTTTTCGTAAAAATAACCACAGAAGAATTAAGGCTGGAACGGAATTATCGTTAAAGAATGAGTATTGGCCTAGAATTTCTTGTGAGGGATACGTTGGCCTAGAGCAAGAAATTGTAAGATTTGATTCATTTTAAAGCTATTTGTGAAATTTCATATAGAGGTATAAAAGTATTGTGGTTTTATCATATTATAAACAGATCAGTGAGAATAGTTTAGATCCAGTTATTTCAAAGATTTCTAGAGCAGAATTATGTGAAAGAGCTAGAATGGACAAAACTGGTGTTGTTACTAGTGACAAGGTCAAGGAAGTGGTGTACAAGATTGTAAGTTTAATTTTTTATCTCGTTGATTTTTCATCACAATATATATTTTTTATTATTTTTACATATGTATGCTTTATATTTTGCATGGATGCTCTATCTTAGGAAGTTTCTGAGGGACTCGTTAGTGAGAAGGGATGTAATGATGTGTTAACAATGGCATTGGGAAAAAAGGATCACCCAAGACATGTGAGACCAACCGGACCAGGAATAACAATTACAAAATATTGTCAAAGTGTGGCTCAAACAGATGATCAACCATCCCATATGTTGTTACAAATGCAACAGACCATTAAAGCTTTGTCCATGAAGATCAAGTATCTTGAAGGGAAGAATACGAGCAAGGATCTTGACAATGTTGGGGATACAGACCAATACCCTACTTCCAAATCTAATTGTCCACTTGCACATTTCTCACATCACCTGAGGTAATCAACAAGTCTGTTATGTAGTAAATGTTAGAGATAGTGATTTCTCATGTTGACAATATCTATATTTTATTTTTGTAGGGCTATCACAAGTGTATTTTGATGCTGGATAATCCATTACGTTCAGTAGCTTATGGAAAGGTGTATATATCTCATACAAATGAGCCAATTATCCTTCACAATGTGGCATTGGATCCAAAATACAAAAAAGTGATAATTGATACCCCATTGATGCCTGAAGAAAGTGTGCCAATACCTTTAGATATGGCTTAAGTTTATCAAGTTTGTCAAGGCATAGGCACCTACCTTCCTTGGCCTGCAAAATTGATCAAAATAAATATGAAGGTATATGCGATAACTTGACAGTGTTTTTATTAATTTATTGAAATGAATCATGTATATTAATAAACTATATTTTTTATTTTTATAATCATATGCAAGGAATCCCACGACTCATTGTCTCAAAGAAAAGTGAGGGAATCAATAAGCACAGAAATAAGAAATTCAAAAACTAGAAAAAATTGTGATGAAGTCTCAAGTCATGTCAAGCCAACATGCAAAAAGCCACCAACAAAGCTGAAACTGTTGATGGTGTATGTGGAAGATGATGAGAATCGTAACATCTCTCTTTAGATGTCTGAAGATGTAGTAGGTTACACACATGAGCTGATTATCACACCGGAATTTGTTAAAATATGCCATGATAAAGACAAACTAGAAGCCTCGCACATATCAGTGTACATAAAGTAATTTTCTATACGAGTAATATGTGTTTCTATACAAGTTTCTATACAAGTACAAAGACTAATTATGTGTGTCTATACAAGTACAAAGACTAAATATGTGTTTTTTTGTAGGCATTTGTTCAACAAAATGACCTCGGGAAATATATTTAATATATTTGGATTTATATGTCCACATTTTATAGATCCGTTATACAATGATAAAGTGGAGACTCGGATGCATTACATAGCAGATCAGTTCATTAGAGGGAAGAAACCAAGATTAGAATTGTTCTTTATACCTTATAATGTGGGGTACACATACATTTTGTCGATTGTCTGTTATTTGTTTACATTAAATGTTGCTTAAAAATACATTAATCTTAAAATGTAATACTCATGTATGCGTAGGGGACATTGGATACTTTGCGTCTTCGACCCTATGTGGGGTAAGTGCCACTATCTTGATCTGTTACGAGGAAAGTTAGGTGGGAACGTGAAAAAACTCATGGAGTTATACGTACTTCATAAAACAATATCAATTACATAATACATGTATTGAAAGTTTCATATATAGTAACTAATGCATAGAATTCTTGATATGAATTTGAATAGGACTCATTAAGTTTATCAAAAAAGAGATGTGCAATATAGGAAGAATTTGAAATGGGAAATTATCAAGGTAACTTACCATTTTGATCCAGAAAAATACTACTTTCTGATTCACCAATAGAAGTGTAGTTTTAGTTTCTTCAGATTCTTAAACTTGATTTGATATAGTGTTATTTTTACAAATGCTCTTATTTGTACATATATCAATTAGATATTCTTTGGGTCAATATCATCAAGGGCATCCAAGGGCAATTGTTAATTGTTGTATGTGATATTCTTAGGTGTTTCTTCCTTCACTTCATAGGACGACCAGGAAATTATCAAGTGTCATGTCACTTCTTAATGTTTTCTTTTGGTATCACAATTGTTTTGGTATTGCATCACTCTTCGGTTCATACTTATATTGTGGCCATACTCCATATTATAGTTTATGTCAAATACAACTTACTAGACCTTTTCTCATATTGTTTCACCTATTATATGATATTACCTGTAGGCTATGCTTTTCTTGTAGCCGGCATGGGAAAAACAAATTGTAGTGGTGTTGTAATTTATAATAGGTTCATGGACTTTCACCATTTCTAGTATTGACCCACTAGTAACTTTTTCAACAACTTGTTTGACCAAAACAATTATTTCTTTGGTACAGCTCCAAGTCACTCCCTTGATTCTAAATTTTCTTTTGAAGTAGTTGTTGTAGCTGTTGCATCATCCGTGAAACTCAAATTATGTGAAACTCAATATCATATTAATTTGCAACATCCATTTCAATTTGTTGTTGGAAAATTGTCGATATAAATGTGTAACTCTAAATCAGTTATTGTACATATGTATTCCATGTTCCAAGGAAAGATTCCTAGATCTACCCAGGTCTTCCTACTACACTTCATTCAAAATAGGATTTCAACATCCACAGTGTACTCCACTATCTTTCCATAGAATAGCTTTCCCTTCTACTGATCATATCAAAGAATAATACCATTAAACTCCACTGCTGGAACAATAGGCTCTATGTCAACAAAATGAGCTATCTCTTTCTAAATGTAGTATACAGAGTGGATGTTGAGTCCACAGGACAAGGGCCTACAATGCAATCTTTAGAAAATTTGATGAAATCCCCAGTAGGTTCATTCATGCATCTTCCAACTAATCCATCGAAAGAGAAGCTAGGATACCCACAACCTTGCTCACCTTGAAAGGGGATATGAGAGTGATGATATATTGGTGAACTATTTCCCTATCAATTGTACTATATGTTGGTGAAATCCCCAGTAGGTTCATTCATGCATCTTCCCTATCAATTGTACTAATTTTATGCTATGATAAGCTCTTAGAAATTTAGAACCTGGGTATTACAACACGAAGAAGCTTACATATTACACCTTTAGTCTAGCCCTCTGTTTTACTAGATCCTTATGATTTCATTATACTCCATAGATAAAAAATGGAGATCTACTGATTGGATCTATTCTCTGGATTGTCTCGAGGGTGACACCCTTTTATAGATTTAGCTTTGTGCACATTCCTCTTTAGTTTGAGCTGTAGATTTAGTCATTTACCAAGTCAAACTTCTTCATTGGAAGATGTTGGTTTATTTTCTTACAATTATAACATATAAATATCCACTTCATAAGTGAAAATTATGATGAAATTATCTCTCACTGATAAAAATAGTCCATGCAGGTTGCAGGATCATGTCTGACCTGTCTTTCTTTTTTAACCAGATAATTGGTGGCCATACTAACATTATGGAGCTGGTAATAGATGTATTCCAAGCACACAACGAAACAATATATGGGAGTTGTATTGTTATTTATAAGGATAATAGTCTTTCTAAGCATAGTGGCAGCTCAGGTATTACTAATCATACCATATATTATGCACTAGAAGATAAACTAATTACAACAGTGTAAGTATATAGTATAAGAGCAAAAAAACTAACTATCATTTCATTATAGTTCTTCAAGTGTAGAATATATTTGGGCACTTCAAAAATAACAAAGTGGCAGGATAAGTAGTATGTATGTTATTCCCTGTTTCATGATAAATCCCATAATTTCCCTATTTGATAGCCCAAAACTCTTTTTTAAAGACAAGGGGTACATCCTCCATGGCTAGTAGCTACTAGTATAACCTGGGTCTCACTAAACCATACTGACCCACCCACAACTCAATATAGTCACAAAATAGCCATGAACAACACCAACAGTAAGGGTCTTCACCATCTACAAGAAGTCTTACCCTAGGTAGAAAGGCTGGCCCAAACCAGCCTACCACAAAGCCAGGGGAGCCCCACTTGTAGGAAATTGTGATGAAGTGAACTTTTAGAATTTTGGATACTCAGTTGGATACATGAACTATGGATTTGAGAATTTGAATGGCCAATCATTGGAGTTCACACCTCAAATTTGGCAAGAATGTACTTTAGAATATTATGAATCTAGGTTTGAAGCTTAATGTCATATGAGGTTGTCGATGAACGATATATATAATTATAGATTGAGGAAATTAAAAATTAGATATGTAGTTGAGGGGTATAGTCTTCGATGAATTAATCAAGGCCAAGATTTTGATATATCATGCAACTAGTTGGTTCGAGTTGCATGCGAGGCCCTTTTGTAGTGTTGATCCGGTTGCTTCATGTGACTCAGACATCAGCAAGATAAGTGCCATGGATAGGATAGTGTAGTGGTGAATAGCATCCTTTGGATGTAATCAGATGGCTGCGGATGTCTTCTTGACAGTAGTTGAGGTGAACATGCACCCTCTTGCAGCTGATCCCCACGTCAAGGTCGTGGCCCTGGAGAGGAAAGTATGGGTAGTTTCCTTCGCCCGATCGTGGTCTACATACTGAACCCTCTCTCGGGGCATATGCAAGCCAGCAGAGAGAGAGAGAGAGACCTCCACACATACCCCAGTCCCTCCATCACCTACCACAGTAGAGAAGAGAGATGGAGAAGGACTAGCACTCGACGGGGTGGAGGCTTAGGAAAGAGACTGGTCTGTCGTGATGTGGAACATAGATACCAACAGCCATCAGCGATGGCTCACAGACTAGGAGCAAGATGTAAGAGTTTATCTCGCATAGAGTAGATCCCAGAGAGATCCACCCATCCATCTATGTTGATTCTCCACCACGAAGAGCAGGTGGTGGTCGGAGGACAAGTAGCTTGGAGAAGCAACATGCCATGGTTTCCTCACTGGAGCAGAGCCCAACGGCAACACCATAACCTCACTGGTGGCGGTGAGTTTCTCCAGCCACGAGGAGCCGCCACAATGGAGGTGGCTGACCCGAGGTCATTGAAGGAGAAAATAGGCGGGCGTCGGATGGGCTGGCGACGTGCCGTGCAAGATGATGATCTTAAGGCATCGATACAGGAGGGAGTACTAGGATTCATCTGTACGTCGTGTGAGTTTGGAGCATGTTACTGCCGGAGGAGAGAGTAGTAGCGGCGGTCCTATTATAGACTCACGTAGAGTCGTGACCGTGATGAGAATGCAAAAAGGAAGGCATAGAGACCTACTCACCAGAGAGAGAGAGGGATCACCTTGTCCAACACAACATGCCTCACATCCATGGAGAGGAGGAGAGGCTCGACGATCGATTGCACACCAGGAAGGTTGACTGCAGCGGCGACCACAGAGATTCACGGGCGGAGTTCACGTGAGAAAGAAAGGGGAAAGCCCTAAACCAACCAGCGAACCTAGCTGAACCAATTAAGGACCGACCGGACCAAAGGTGAACCAGGCGGGTCTAGGAGAGAAGATGTGCGCCCTTAGACGCCACGTGGCAGCACACAGTTGGCCAAAAGGTAAACAGTTTCAGTAAATGAGCATATCTTCAATAATTCATAGAAAATAGTCTGATTATAAGAAAAATACAAATAAGGTACCAAAATGTTCAAAAAAATGAGTAGAAAAACATGGAACTATAATATCAGGCTTTTGATGCTCAAATATTAGTGATATCATGTAAGGTGTGTAATGCCTTGTTCTTGAGTAATAAATATTACATGATGACATAAAATTATGGAAAAATGTCAGTAACTCCATAATAATTTTATAATTCACCTGATGTCAATGATGATCATGTTGATGCACTAAATCATGTAATTTGCTTAGAATGTCTATCTAGGGCTTGTAACCCTGATTAAAATGTAATAAATACATACATGCTCAATAAATGATGAGATTTACAGAAAAACCTCATATATGTAACTGGAAGATAATATGTAAATCTGAGATCATCTATATACACGAAATTCATGTTATATGAAGAGAACCCTTAATACATGTGATGTAACCCTGATATGGTTAATGAAAGTGACATAATGTTAAATATGTTCACATAATAATGTGACCCATGAGTATATCTAGTTGATGAACTATAATCTGGAATATGACATCAGTGAGATAAATATAAGGCAAGAATACAAGTAATCATGAGAATATCCTAATGAGATAAGATAAACCCTAATGAACACGATTAGGGTTAAGATGAGATGTAAGATGATGAGAACCTGATGATAGTATGTGATCTTGTCTTAATCAGGGTTGACCAAAGATATAGATGACATGAGGAATATGTGATTAAGTTTATCTCTTGATCAAGGTACGCCATTACCTCTTACTTGGCTTATTATACAATATGCTTGCATTATATGAGTAGTAAAATACTCGGCATATGGTATTGGTTGAAATGATTGTTCTTGTATGCTATGTTGCTTGATTCTCCATAGTTATTTCTATGAACACATCAAACATAATATATTTGTTCCATTATATGAAAGCACTAATTCTCTTTGGTAGCATAGTGCTGGAAAGTGATCATTCTCTTTGGTAGCAGATCACATTGTACAATGATCTAACTCTTTGGTAGTAGATCATAAGGCCTTACATCTCATTCTCGTTGGTAGCAGAGATGATGCATTATTCCCTCAGGTGGAAAATGCATGGATATATAATGGAAAATGTGCTTAAAATATGTGTTCTCCTTTGTTAATGAATATCTTTATACAAGTATATGCTTTTCTTATATTCTTCTGTTACTGCCAAGTATTAGTTTTATCTTATTTCCAAGATATGATGAGAGGTATATAAAAGACACATAGGCATACTCAGTACAATATTCTTGAATATTGTGCTGACGTGTACCGCATGTAATCTTTTGTATAGGTTATGGTTATGCTCTTGAAGATCCAGGATAGTTGAGAGTTGTATAGCGAGTTGATGTACAGGTGGACCTGTTGTCTTAAGATCCTGTTGTTTAGATGTAGTACATGTATATGTATAAGTTTGTTGTTCAATATGTAATATCAAATGTTGTAATAATTCATGTTGTAATTATATGTTGAATGGTGAACATGTGTTGTGGTTTTATTATTGTTCATGTGCATGTGCTACTGTGTTTCCTTCTGACTCCCTTGATTTTCTCTTTCTTAGCCTAGTGTGTGATGTTAAAATTGGGATTCTCGCTAAGGTGAGTGTTTCAATTTGGACGTCACACATCAGATTAAGTTTTAGAAAATCTGGGGATGTCACATAAATTCTCAATATTCACCCATAATGTATTGGAAGGTTCCCCAAGAAACTGCACGGCTGCGACACCCCCTTGAAGAAACATTGAAGAAAAAAGTTTTGCAGAAGAGTATTTATATGACAAGTTTATGAAGGGAAACTAAAGGAAGTCAAGACAAATTCCCTCTATTCAAAGTAAATAGCGATTGGTGTATAATACTCCAATCTCCAAAGTCTTTCAATGAGAAGATTACAATCAAAACTTAGAAACAATACAAACATATATTGTGATTAGCTGATAGTGTTGATAGTGTTGACAGATGTGATGGCATCAAGGCCCAACACCAACAAAATGTGAATGATGACAGCAAGACTAACCTACACGAGGGAGGGTCAAGAGTATCAGATAAGGATCATGTAGTATAAAACAACCACAATAGCAAAGAGAATGGTATAGGTGTAGAGGTAAGCAAATGATGATGGGGGCAATTAGGATTAAATTAGGCTACAAATTCAAGCCATTATAGATTCAACATGTGGAGTTGATAGAATGTGGGACTTGAAAACTTCACAAAATTACATTGTAAGTGCTAACTCTTTTCAAATGACACCTAATAATAACCAACCTCAACATCATTAACTCACTAGTGGAATCTGTATGATGCACAAGCTTTCAAAAATTTAGAGATCAAAACCATGTAAAAGTGATTATTCTACATAGAGATAAAAGAAAAACATGTTATTCCTATTTCCTACTCTTCCAATTTATAAGATCATCACTTGGAATATCATTTGACCAAGCAATAAGTATGAGAAATCATAAAGATTGGATGTTCCAGGGTGAGTTATCCCTGAAAGAAAGTGTGCAAAGATAGTTCAAAAAATATTATTGTAATAATATATCTGGAAAATAATACTCAATGATATGTATTTAGAAAAGCTGCATGGCTTCAAGGAAATTTGGCAGATCACACGTCTAAGTATAGATTGACACATATAGAATAACACTAACCCTAAATAGAGCACACATTATAAAAAGCAGTCATTTGCTATTGAGAACATATCGTCCTATGTCTGTCAACAACTGGTTCAAACCAAGTTTTACTAGAAAACTAATGGAAAGGTTATCAAACATCTTACCGTTCTTCCAACAAAGATAAGTGCAATGTCAGCAGTTGTCTATGTAGTTTCCCTTGAACAGTAGAGAAACACAAAATTAGAAAAAATGACCTATCTGTTCTCATTGAGAGAAATTCAACAAAACCACAAGAAATAATGGTAGAGATTTTAGTCTCTCCTCATGAATTGAAAACATACCACCACATTTGACCAGCCACCTTTAGAAATAACTAAACTTGCTAATTCCTTTGTGATGATAGCACGATAGTCAACATTTTCACTGGCTCCTATAGCTGATGGCTTGCAGAACCATTGGTGGAATTCCAGGTTGTAACTGATAGATTCGAGCGTATAGAAAAGAAGCAATTTCAAAAGAAAAATAGGCTCTAGGAAGAGATATCAAGAAAAGCTAAAGTTATTATTTCAGGCAAAGGGTGGAGCTCGAATCACATAATACTATAAGGTTCATACCACTGGGGCCTACAGAGACTGCTATTGGAGTAGATATACTTTTGTTTAGTCAGCAAGTTCATGCAGTTTGAAAACGTTGCCCATGATATTACTGTAGGCATGTTATAATGGATTTTGAAGTATAACTAAGGGAAGAAATGATTGTACTGCTAGGATATTCTTCGGCTGCATACTTGTTAAGGCGGTAGAGATGGACGCCTTGTGCCAAGGCGCAAGTAGGCATCCCTAGGTAGCTTTAAGAGAATTAAGTGTTGTGCAATTTTACTATATGTGTATACATGTGTAATGATTTTTATCATATCCCGCTTCATATATATGTTATTTTTACCTATATACATACACATGTTATGATATTTATATCATTTCCCCCTTCTTATATATGTTACATTTCAGATATATAAATGTATGCCGTTCCATAAAGTTATGGTGAATCCACTGATATACATGCCTTATGGGAAGATAACATATTTTATTGTTATTGAATATAGATATATACATATTAAACACAACTAAATCTAGATATATACAATTTTATTGTTGCATACGTAGATATACACAAAACTTTAAAAGTTATACTTGGATGCATATATGTAACTGTGGTAATATGGGTATTTGAGGTTCCACTAATACATAGACAGACTCTTATGTAAGTTATGTAATTCACTATACATCAGTTTTACACCTAGTAAGGGGTTAAAGAGAGCAGTGCTTTAAAAAGCAGCAGTAGATAATTTTGTTTCAGTAGATAATTTTCATTAATTTAGGGTTATTTTTAGCTTATATACATAGTTTTTGCAGCTAATATGGCTTCTTGAAGTTCCTAAAGCAAGAACGAAGGGATGTAGTATAAGTAGCAATGTACTGATATTGCAATTGGCTAGCTATTCAGGGGATGAAAATACCTCAACATAAAGATCAGATTCAACCAACTATCAAATAAATAATAACACAAATATCAAGAGTATTATCTAGAAAATAATGATAGTGTAGAACAAACATACATACATATACTTCATTTGTATATTACAACATGTGTATAGAAAATAAATACATATATATAGGGTCAAGGGTCCATACAAATACTTAAGGTGTCATATTGGCCAAGGCACATGTCAAAGTGCACCACCTTAGGGCGCCTTTTCGCCTAGGCGCTCCCGTTGACAAGTCTGTTCGGCTGTTTGTAATCTAATCTCTTTTTATGCTTGTTACAGTACAACTATACTTAGTACTCAACAGTAAATAGTTACTACATACATACAAACTACTAAATATATTCGACTTCAGTCATCAGTTTGAATGGTCAGTAATCCCATTGTCAGTAGTTATTCTAAGAAAATTATTGGTTTTGATACTTTTTATGCAATAATACTATGACAAAATTCCATTCTGAATTTCAATAGCATGTATTGAGTTCTCGTGGCTTCTAACTGTCAAATTTCAATTGAATCTCCCTTGAAACACTGGTATTTCCCACAAATTGCCATAAAAATGTTCACAAATTCCATTTCCACGGGTAAATCAACATAATGATCCTTGATAGAGGACAAACGGGCATACCCTACCCATTTACAACCCTACCATAGGAGTAAACCTTCATTAAACCCTACCATAGGAATAAACCCTACCATAGGAAGAGAAAGGGAGAAGATGCTCCATGGACAATTTTCTCAGACATGTATAGAATTATACTACATGGAACATTCAAAAATCTATAGTAGCATACTCCCAGCTATTCATTAAACCTAGAGATGGCGACTTATTTACCATGTAAGTAAAAATAATAGTAAGAAGTACTGTATTATCTAAACTATCATTTGCTATCTTGCAGAGAGTGTTTGTCTTTGTATATATAATAGTAAGAAGTACTGTATTATCCTACCAAATTATATATATACAAATCACTACATCAATTTATAACATCACTATAATTTATTATATATGCTACTCAAAAAGTTATAATGCAAACCTGATAACAATCTCCACGGCATGCAGCACATTTATAATACAAATTGCGGTCAGCCTAATGAGTGACCAATCAAATAACACTAGTTACCATCTGTAACGAAGAAACATTTACCCCATTGGCTGCTTCAGGTAGACGATCCTTGTGGGTGCTTGTAGAAGGTACTACATTTTGAAGCATAGGTTTTCCATCTAACCGTCTTGCAGTACCAGTGAAAGGGTTAAATTTGGGTCCTGTGTTTTCCGAAGCTTCAACTTTAGATGCCTTACTAACAGGAGCGGGAGCAACAAGACACTCAGGTTATATAATGTGCTTGGTTTCTATAATGTCTATGTAGTATTTTTTATTGTTATAAGCTACCATGATACTGTCTCCAGTTGTCAAACACGAGTAGTTCCTGAGAGTTGTTTCAAAAATAGCTTTGGGGTTTGATATATCTAAGAAATCTTTCGTTTGAGGCTGTAGTTTAACAAAGGTTCCTTTTGGAAGGGTGGCATTCTTCACTCTTACAAAATCCCCCTCTTGCAAGAGCAAGTTTTGCATCATCCAATATGGCATATAAACCATGCCTTCTTCAACAATAAAACATGCCTTTTTCACTCTTATAGCATTTTTTATTCTGTTTACACATACCTTTTATTAAGTTATCTGACTATTTATACCTTTCCATCCTCTTATTTGCTAACAAGTTCTCACAATTATTTGGATAACAAATTAATATTTATTTTGTATAGTGTCTAAAGCAGCCGAACAATATAGATTGTGGGTATTATGTGCTGAAGTATATGAAAGACATCTTTGATATGAGAAATAAAAATATTCCTGAATGTGTAAGCTACTTAACATTATATTCTTTTAGTTTGTTCAAATTTCTAAATAAATTGAAAAAATCACAATATGTTGATATATTTGTCATATGATTGCAGTATTATTCGAAGTATATTGGTCGTTGCTTCAACCAAGAAGAAATTGATGAGGTCCGAAACGAGTGGGCGACATGTGTTCTTGAGCACACATAAGATTATGTGACATGTGGGGGAGACATTTGTTCTTTACCACAAACCAATGTGTGAAACTTTTTTAGTTAGTTTTCAGTTCAATTCTAGAGTGGATACTCAGTACTTTGTATTATTGAATCATTGTATGGATGATTTAATATTAATTAAATTTAGTACGAGTTTCTTTCAAGGTTTGATGGAAATTTTGTTCAACTATGTGTTTGTTTGTGAAATGAAAAAGTATAATTGCATATTTATTATAATTTATTAATAATATGGTTAATTTGATCAATATAATTGGTTCGATATATGACATGTCAAACTCTAATCAAAGACAACAATTAATAATATGTTGTAAAATGTATGATTCTACAACAAACAACACATGTTGTGTTATCCACACCTATTACAACAAGTTTGTTAGGAAAAAATACACCTATTACAACAGGTGTTTCTAGTGAACTACAACATGCATAACATGTTGTATAAACTGTGTATATTACAACAGACACACACCATGTTGTCTAAAAAATCTTATTACAACGGTTAAATGTATGGAACGTATGGAAATACACATACTCCAAATGTTGTATAAACATGTATACTACAACAGGTGCACTGCATGTCATAATAGACCTACCTATTACAACGGGTGTGTTTAGTGAAGACAACATGGTTCGACTGTTGTATAATATATATTACAATGGGTAAACCGCATGTTGTAAAAAATACCCCTATTACAACGGGTGTGTTTAGTGAAAGACAACGTCGTTCAACTGTTGTATAATATATATTACAATAGGTGCACCACATGTTGTGTAAAATGCCCATATTACAACAGGCCATTCCTTAAAAGACAACATGTTTCAACTATTTTATAAAATACATCTATTACAACATGCGATCACATGTTGTGTAAAGCACCCCCCCATAAGACTACGTGATCTAATACAACGGTTAACACCTGTTGTAAATTGAGAAAAGGAACTTTTGTAAAAAGCATTTTCTGTAGTAGTTCTATCACGTACTTTTCAAATCTTTAAAACACATGGTACCTGGGATCTCAATCCCTTATCACATTACTAGGAATTCTCATCTCTTCACATCATTATCATGATTACTGGATCTGGGTATTCAAACCCTTAGATCATCACATAGCATTGTTACCTCTGTAACAGGTAACCATTACCTCTAGGTCCTTAGACCAAGGTATTGATTTCATTGGTTGTACAAGTATTCTCATGGCTCACAAGGCCATCACACATCTTGTCACCTCTCATTAGGCAACAACTTATTCACATGCACTACTATAGAAAATGCTTTTTACAATGGAAAAAACACAACAATTCTATTGGTTGTGTTGTAGTTAGAATATCTTTTACAACAAGTCTATTTGTGTGTTGTGAATTATATATTTACACAACTCAAGTTATATACAATGGGCTAAACTCGTTGTAGTATATGTGATACTACAACAGGTTCTAAATTGTTGTAATAGACTGTAATATCACAACATACTCAAACTCGTTGTAAAAGACCATAATTACACAACATGCTCTAACCCGTTGTAATAGTCATGTATGCTAACTTGTTGTAATCGATCATCATTACACAACATACTCTAAACTGTCATAAGAGATCATAATTACACAACATGCTCTAACATGTTGTATTAGTCATGTATGTTAACCCGTTGTAATAGACTATCATTACACAACATACTCTAACCCATTATAAAAGATCATAATTACACAACATGCTCTACCTATTGTAATAGTCACATATGTTAACCTGTTGTAATAGACCATCATTACACAACATAATATAACCCATAGTAGTATACTATAATTACACAACATGCTTTCACCTATTGTAATAGTTACCCGTTGTAATAGATCACAATCACACAACAAGTTTGCACGTCATTTGTTGTATATGTACAACAAAGATTATATGTGTTGCATAAAATGAAACTAGTCCCGGGGTTTGAGATGTGCCTTACTTTCAAGTGGTCTCAAGTTTGAAACCTTGTGTCTAGATGTATTTTCCTTTTGTCTCAACATGTTATATACAACACCCCTATTACAATAGGTGTGTTCAATGAACTACAACATATATTAATTGTTGTATAAAATACATACATTACAACATGTGCAACACCTGTTGTATAAAGAAGCCCCCATAAGACCACGCGATCTAATACAACAGTTGACACCCATTGTAAAATGGAAAAATGAACTGTTGTAAAAACCATGTTTTGTAGTAGTGATGGCTCCCATAAAGATTTCATGCGACATAAACATTCATTGAATAAAGACTACTATCAACAAATCATATAAAATCAATATATATATGAAACCTTGGAATTGAGTTGAATTTGGGTTTCCATGACATTCACTATGATATCATGCATCAATAATAACATCGAATAAATAAAGTCTATCATGTCAAGAAAATCCCTTCAAATAGATTTCACGATATCTATACGCAAATATCCAACTTTCCTCGCATCTAGGGTTTCACCCTCTTTACTGAGATATCAAACAAATACTATTCACTTTGAATGAAATCTAAGATAGTATATGATATGTATGTAATATGAATTTAGATAAACAATCATTCATAACCAAGGGGATCTAGATAAGCAATTTTCTCTATTTACTTATACATCAAATTTTAGTCATAGACAAATTCCCTATATTTCAGTTTACTCTTATAACCTCTACGAATAGTTAGGGAATTCTCATTAGGATGTATTGTATACATTTTTAATATGATTTTATCATCTAAACTTCATCCAAATAGAGGAAGAATCCATTTCATATCATTTTACAATAACTTAGAACAAATAGACAATTCAGGGTTTGTAGTCGCATACTAGCAATTAAAGATTATAGATGAATTAAGCAATTTTTGTAAAATATACTGTTTAAATGTGGCTCATCCTTGAAAATCTCGATCTCATATCAAATCCCTAGTAATTCACCCAATTCTTCTTCCTTTCAACTCAAAAACCCTAAAAATGAGGGATTATGAAGAAAGAGTGAGAAAAGGGGAAGTTTTGATACCATTTTGGATCAAATCAGAGGGGGGACAGAATTTAGACATGTGAGAGAAGATTCACCATAAAACTATATCTGAAGAAGCTAAACTTACATGATTTCATCATTCCTCAGACCGCAAAACCCTAGGTCAGCATCTCCATCAATTTCTCCTCTCAAACCCTAACTCTCTCTCTCTCTCTCTAGGATTTCATTTCTTTGGATTGAATCAAGAATTATGAGAGATCCTTGTGTGTTAGGTTGACCATATAGAGCAATTGAGCGGCTTGGGTCAATTGCACTTTGACCCCTTACTATACTTTTTTCTTATTTCAGCAAATGTTTTTGTCATAAAAAGGTTTCTATAAATTCGTGTATTTCTGATACCAAACCTTCTCCAAAAATTATTATAATTTATCATGTTCTGTATAATTAAGTTTAAAAGCTTTAGCTAAAATTGAGATCATTTCAAGCTTCCATTAAATAAATAAAAACCGAATAGTGCACTACTATCCATAATTCTACAGAAATGTCAGTTACTGTAATTCGTCTACTGATAAGGTCTAAACGCATCTAAAATTTATGAAAATTTTACATGCTTTTTAAAATTTAATTTCATATCTCCATTTAAAATTTCAGAACATTTGGAGTTACCAATAAATAAATAAAAATAAAATACTACACTACTGAAAAGCACTCTGTCAGCATTTTGGTCGAAGTATAGTTTGACCGAGAACAACATTCAAAGAACACTCAAATATTTTGAACATTTTCTCCAATATGCATGATTGACTTATCCATATCATATCCAAAATTCAATTAAATAAAAAGTTTGTTGAAAATATGAAAAATCATTTACCACACTGCTATCCTAATCAAATTCCATACTCATGAACCATCAAAACCCTAATTTCAGCCAACTAGGGTTTATATTTCTCAAACCCTAATTTCTCAAACAATAGAACACTTAACGTTCTTATTAGGTTTAAAATATCATAATTGAAATATCATTATTAATTAGATTTAATCCAATTAAGTATATAATCATCCAGGTAAACCCTAGTTTACCAATTATGCTCAGATGCGGTCATAACAATAACACATTAATAATATTAGTAAATATTCATATAATAATATTTGTTAATAGATATAAACATAAAAATTTACTCAATTTCATAATGCATTTTTATTTACATGTCCCCACTGTCTACTTTGTCACCATTAAGATCAAGATAGTACACATTTAGTACCACAGGGACAATAACCAACAACACCCAATGGTTACTCCTGAGTGAAAAGTAAACAAATTAAAACTCAAAATCCACAATGAAATGTAATTCTTAAGGTAAAATTATAAGAAAAATAACTAAACTTAGTCAACATTTAAAAGAGCTATAATCAGATAAAAGTAACTAAACTTAGTCAACATTTAAAGGAGCTATAATCACGCTCTTTTTTGCTTTACCAAAATATTTAAATGCACTAGATCAATATTCAAAAATAGATGTAGGGTCTTTAACTACATGACTAATCAATGATAACTATAATTTCCACATGGAATAGTGTGAACTCTATGCACACCCTATGTAAGTAGCTGCAAAATATATATCATGTATTCATTAATATATTAAAAATGGATCAATATATATAAAACAAGGTATTTTGCTATATAAGATCTCACCATATCCAAAGTTCTATCATAGATGTGTTCAACCAAGCATTAATAAACATCTCTAAAACATCTTAACAAATATAGTAGTTCCATGAGGTTGACCTACAACATCCTCCTTGATATGGACCATCATATGAGACCCTTCTTTAAAGTTGTCTATCCATACTACGAACCCCCTGCAATTAGGACCTAGCGAGTCGAATTGGTCCTTTGTAAGCCAACCAGGTAATTGAGCAGGAGATGGAGGTGGAGGATGAGCTATAGAGGGTTTCTTAGGTATTGTATCATGCATATATATATATATATATATATATATATATATATATATATATACACACACACACACACACACACACACATATATATATATATGTATTCTCATATCAATTATCATATATATACAGATATATAAATAATGTAATTTATCATACATCAGTATAGAAAACTTCTACTTTGGGCCATGCAACCACACCGCCTTCTTCATCACCTGTTGTCTCATTCTCGGGGTGGTATTATAGCAGTGCAGTATGCTTCCAAGGGTGGTAGACAAGCTTCGGCATCATGCAAATTACATTGGCGGGGAACAAAGCACCATGAATCATGTCACCTTCAAGGCATGGCTAAGTCATGTTGTTATGTATGCCCAGAGAGCCAATCATATGATGATTGTAATGGAATAATTTATATATGATTTGATTAATAATAAAGGTAACCTTCCAATTTATTTTGTTTTATTCAGTAATGAGATAATGAAGCAACATAATGAATGTCTAAAGAATGATATTATTAAATGAAGTATGTCTTTGGGTTGAGGACCTGAACAATGATATCGTACAGATGCCAAGAGTATATACATTCTTGCTATGTTCTTAGTCAGATGCTATTGTGGAAGGCTGATAAACAATAGTAGCACATAAGACTAGAGTGTGTGTTGGTTGATGATAGAATTTCATCAATCATGATAGGTGATATCAAACCAAACATATAGATACTTGTTGGAGAATAGTGTGTGAGACAGACCCACCATGAGAGTGAAGAGTACATACATTCTTGATATGTCCCTAGTTGAATATTATTGTGGAAGCAAGATAGACAATAATAATACACAAGATTGGAGTGTGTGTTGGTTGATGACATAATCTCATTAGTCATGATATGTGATATCAAAACAAGCACATAGGTACATGTTAGAGAACAGTGTATCAGACAGACCCACCTTGATTACAATACATGAAGACCATAGAATGGTAGTTAGAATCAACTCTCATAGTGATAGTGGTGATTATGTTTCTTTGACCTGAAGTCACTGCACTCATCACAAGTCATTCGATGTATTTTGACATTATAACCCTAAAATATTGGTGATATACTCAGGTAGATAAATAAACAGGGCACAATATGCATGATACAGAGTAAGTTACCCCTATTTTGGGGTATAATATGAATATTTACCTGCTAATGTACTATACTCAAAATACGGGTATTGTACCCAGAACATGTGTACGGTATCCAAAAATACATATACTATATTCTTTTCACATTATGATTTTTTTGAAGTATATCAACACTAGTCTTGTTGGGAAGTATATTTTACAAAAAGTTCAATGTTTTTTAATTCATAAAAAAATATTTTGTGGATTGAAAGTTATGAAAAAAATGTCTCCCTTCTACTTTTCTTACTTTATTGTTGTTGGTTACACGGGACAAAATATCCACTCTCATTCTTAAAAATTGAGTAGGCGGACAGGTATATAGTTAATTATGTCTAGAATTTTTCGAGAAGATATTAGAGTGAAGTGGCAAACTTTTCTATACAAGGGCATAGCCCCTGTTAATACATTAAAGTTGTCGTTGCAATCTAGATGTTCATACGTTTGCAAAGTTGTTTTCTGTACGAGAAACCACCCCAAGTTTTGGTGAACCCAACCAATCGACACCTCCAACATCATCACCACCTTCACCCAAACTTGGCCTCCCCTCCGTTCTTAGGCCCCATAAAGCCAATTACCCATCTTCTCAAGTCTTCACCAATCCCTAATCAACACATAAGAGAATAGAAGAATTGGAAGCTAAAGAGTCAGCAGCAGAACAACGAGCACCGCTCTATTTATGGAGGGGACACTTATTTTAATAAGTTTGGTTAGCATGGGAGGGGAAGGGGAGAGAACATAAAAAAAACATGTAATCTTTTTAACAAGTCATATTATTCCAAACTGTTACATACACATAATACATATAAGTACATAAAAATCAAAATAAAATAAAATTATTCGTGTAATTATTTTGTTAATGAATAAGGTATATTTTTTATGTCTAATGTGATGTAAAACATTATTGGTGCAAATAGGGACTACCAATTCTCTTTTTATAGTCATTATAGTTATATGTGTACTTCCCTCAATATTTATAACTTTGTTCAATTTATTTAAGTTCCCTCCATAACTTGAGAGTTCCCTCCACTCCACAATTTCCTCCCTTTTTCTATTTTTCCTTATGTGATTATGCTAAAAAGATTATTTATCTCAAACATTCCGGATTCTCTACCAATATTTTTTCTAGACATTCTAAAATTTTTTAACTGTGCTTACCTTTATTCTAGTTTCCTTTTATTTTTAATTTTTCCCTCTATTTTTTCCCTCCAACTCCCTCCCAACAACTTGTATTCCCTCCAACTTGATTCTTTCCCTCCATTCCCCTCTATTCCCTTTCCTTCCCCTTCACCATGTGCAACCAAACAGTTAAACTTTTTCTCCTCCCTTCCCCTCCCCTCCATTCACCGCATACCACGCATACCAAACATGTTGTAACTCCGGAGTAACACTGGTTTGGAATCTGTACGGGGCTTGACTCAGACGAAATTCCCTGTATATTGAGGGAGCTGAAAAGTAATTTTGTCTTGATGAAGAATAAAAAGTTGTCAACGCAAGCTTTCAAAGTTTAAGAAGAAAAGAAGAAAAAGACCAAAAGAAGAAGAAGAAAAAGTCAAAAGAAATGCACCTGAAACCACTTAACTGTCGTCCTTATTTTGGGATTTTCATTTTGCTTTGAGTGAATAAATATTTTTATACGAGAATTGTGTTTTCTAATTTCATAATTGAGACAAACAACTAACGTCGCCAGTACGGGATCTCAATTGCTGCAGATTGGACGCGTCCAGAGTTAACTGCTTGGTTTGTTCGTCAATACGGTGTGCACCTTATTAGTACTCACTGTCAGCCAGTAGCGTATATTAGACTTTTTTTGCGCTTTATGACGGTAACAGCTACGGTTGTGAGCTCGTATCGGCTGTGGCAGGCCAGTCTTCCTTGCCAATGCCAGCCACAGTCGTTGTCACGAAATGTGTGAACAGGTGACTTTTGATTACTGATAATGAAATTTACTCCTTGTCTTCATGGATTATTCGTGATACGTTATAGCGATAGGAGTTTGACAAGGAACGAGGTATCCGATTTCGATACCGTTTCGACAGCATGGAAATCGAAATTTATGGAAATTTCGACAAAAATTTCGATAAATGCAATTGTGCCCGTTTCGACGCAAAAATGAATGAATTAATTTATGAAATTTTACAAGTGTGATCTCTACACCTAAATGCATCGTTTTATGCAATAAAATTTTATGTGGGGGTAGGTTAGGGAGGGGGTCCTTCATGTGGGAGGTAAGGGAACTGTCCTGTTTCTTGAGGATTTCGATGACAAAATGTAGGAATTAAGTTATGCAATTTTGTAAGTATGAGCTATATACATGCATGTACTTGTTCGTGTTATAATATCAAATATTGGATATGTAGGGCATCCCACACATTTTACTTGGGTTTATAGTTTGTTGATGATATTGACTCAATAGTCAACCATTTCATTGGTCCCAAGAATACTAGTGCAATGTTTCCAAGCTAAATCATCATTTGTTGGTGTGGTTGGCTTCCTAGCACCCTCATTGTCTAATAAATCACCACTAGGATACATGTCATCCACATTGCAGAAACTAAAATAGCATGCATCACATAAGTATTTAATAATTTGAATAGCAAATATTAGAGAAATGCAATGCAATTATGATATACTATAACTATATACTATGTATGAGTACTAAATGGTGAAATGACTCCAATCCCCCTTTGCTCCTCTTCAAAAATCAACAAAAACAACAAGGATTGTAATTATCGAAATTTTCATCGAAATTTGGCGAAATTCATCGAAATTTGGCGAAATTCATCGAAATCGTCGAAATTTGGCGAAACTCATCGAAATCATCGAAATCGAAACAGTCGCAGGTTTCGGTACCACATAGCATCGAAATCGAAATTTCGAGCGAAATTTCGATGATTTCGACGAAACCTCATTCCATGAGTTTGAGACGATAGTGTTTTTGTATATAAATAACTAGACACATAGTTAGGTTTTTAAAAGAAAAAAAAAACTAGACACATAGTTATGAAAATCTACTATATTGATAGACTAGGTAAAGATTATTCTTTTTCAATAGTGTTTGGGGATGGGGTAGACAGTTGTGCCGTTGCTTTAAAGGTGTTTTAGATGCAGGTCCTAATTGTGGATCTCCCGCAGTAGAAATTCATCTCCGACAGTTAAGATCAATGCGTAGAAAAAAAAGTAATGGTAGAAAAAATGATTCCAGATTAGGAGCAAAAATTCAATGCTATTGGAAGTAACCGAATCAAGAACAACATTTCAATCACATCAGAGTATATCTGAAGTATAAGTAGCTCAAGTAGATAGTTATAAAAAGGTATGAACAGCTATGCAAATTAGAGCAGTTATTTTCAGATATCGGATCTGTTATAAGTAGTTCGAATTACAATTAGACAGATGGAAATGATCATGCTAGAGGATCCTTCCTCTAGCCAACTAAATAACGGAAAAGTAAAGTAGGGCGGTACTTCGTTCTCAAGGTTTATGAAAGTCGAAAAGGGCACAAAATACAATGGATGGCAATCTATTTATAATATGGTATTCGGATTTAGGGGTTCCTGGTGGATGCTTGTCGAATTGTCGAATTGACAGTGGATTGCTGCCATTCTTGGGGCGAACACATGGCACATCATGCAGATCCGTCACGTGGTGTCTGATGGGTGGCTAAAATTCACTGGGTTTCCCTGGGCAAAGAAGAAAAACGAGTTCTTTTATCCAAATTTTTAATATTTTAGGAATCTCTTAGAGATATCGTGGATAAAAATAATTGGGATTGTAGGATTGAGTCACACGTGAAATAAAATTTGGTAAAAGAATGAATCAAGATACTCCCAAAAAATGATAAGATAATAGGACAACTAATGCAACTTCGACTCACTAATTAAGTTGAGATTAGACTAACTATCTACATTTAATCACTAACTAGAAAATCAAGTTTAAAAAATGTTCCTTAAATTTATAGAACTAATGAAATATATTACAAATTTAAAAGGTAACATCTAATTTAAGAAGAAATACCATAAGTTCACAACTGAGTTTGACGTATACAACATAATCAACTGAAGAAATTAATTTTGGATTTTATATACGTCACGTACTACTCATTGCAGAACTGTTCTCAATTTTATCTTTCAATTTTCCAAGATTAGAGGAAGAATAAGTTACCATCTAAATAAACTAGTGATTCCTCTAAAGTCCTCATTTGATCTACTCCTGATGAAAATTATCTTCTAACTCCTCATGCATTGTACCTGTACCTGAAAACTATTTCGCTAGAATTTATGAGCTATTAGGTCAGTGTCGGGAAGTCATCAAGAAACCATGATAATCTAGTATATATTGTTAATTGAATTAAATATAGAAGCACATAAGCATTTAAGTTGAAATCCATAAAGCACATAAAATGACAGGAGTTCTATAATAACTACAATAACTAAATCAACTAAATTCATTCATTATCTTTTAATTCCTTTTTATTATGCCCTGGACCCACATGATGTGCATTACATCATGAGCAAGTGTCATAGCATCATATAAGACTTAGAGTAGACTCAAGACTCTGAGTCTACTAAACTAGCTCCCCAACTTGCAATGTGGATCGCAATGTCCAGTCTCAATGGCTAAATAGCTGGAAAATAAACAGAGTTCCTCCTCTAAATTTGAGTACTGAGATGGAGAGTCAAAGTGCATCATTGGTTACACAAAGGCTGACTCACGGAGTAGTATTTGAACTAACTAAATTGCAATGGGTATGTGTTCCAGTTGATGTTGGGTACTATTCTAAGTAGAATGTCCTTTCTAATCTTAGTCCCGTGTACCTCTAAGCCGCAACTACCTCATCATGGACTTTGTCAATCACTAAGCATGTTTCCCCCTTCACAATGCACGCCTTTGTGATGGAATCTACAATATTCTAAACATCTAATATTTCTTGATTCTTTAGTTCCATTGATAGATTTAATACTTTATTACTCTTACCTTAACTCTATACTTAAGGCTTCTATTATCATTTTCTAAATATTGAATTCTATCTGAATTATTGATATTAATAAAGTGAACTACTTGAACCAAAAAATAGAGCATAAATACTAGAATGAACTACTATTTTTACTTCATATGCATCAAATTGGAAACAAATATTTTCTAGATAACATATCCACGATATGGTTCATTACTGTAGAAATTAGGACAAACTCAAGATTCCAATACCTCTAAGTATAGAATTAATTGTTCATCATAACTTCATAGCTAACTTATTTTGGATCTGGATGCATAAGAAAGACATCACAAATATACTAAACAATCAATCAATCAAATGATCATATTTGGACTCAACCATTCAAAATAAAAAAATCAACATAGAAGGTTGTACATACTTCTTATAATTCTTAGCTTGATTTCCATAAAATCAAGGTGAAAGAACGATTTTCCACTTACCTAGTTCTGATCCTAGCTTACTAATCTCAGATCTAAGCTTGTTATGTTTGGATTTTGGCCTACTCAACTTGGTTTTGAGCTAAAAGCTTCAAACAACATGATGTTATGTTTGTTGCTCGGAACAGAGCCCAATAGAAGAAGGAAATGAAGAGGGGAAGGAAAAGAGAATCTTTGATGGGTCATACAATTGACTTTAAGTTAAGAAAAGAGCAACAGAGAAGGATATACGATGAAAACTAACTCACCACAATATATCTATGGCGAGGTCCTTTGTTTTACCCTACTCTTCATGTTCTTCTCCAAAGTTTCCCTAGAAATCACCTTTTCGTTCTCTTTTTCTATGGTTAGGGATCCTATTGTGTGGAAAAATGAAATAAAAATCCAACAAAAAACTTTCATCAAATTCTTAATGTATATCAGAGGTCATGGTTTTTTTGTGATTGTATGTGCTAGGAGGAGGCCACAACTCATTTCCATCAGTTGGTGGGCCCATCATTTTGTTGCCAATTGGTGGATGGACCCATACATTGATGGATTGCCAGTTGGTGGCTTGTCATTTGACGGCTCCTTCGGTTGATGGCCTATGGGTTAACTGCACGTCGGTTGACAATCGATGATAGTTTTGTATTATTACTAAAAATATCATATCTCTCTCATTTAAACTTTGATTTTGTTCATTCTTTTTGAATTAGATTCACAATTAAACTTTCTAAAATTTAATAGTATAAGTTTGACAAAACTATCAAAGGATGATTATGTTATTAATTTATTCCTCAAGTATCTTTAAAACCATTGTAACAAACATATGTTGGCTATCACTATTACAAAAATTACCTCTATTGTCGGTTAAAATGATCCTATAACTTTGGTTTACTACCAAAGATTAAGTGGCTGACACTACAGTCACCACTACTACAGAAATATCGTTCAACGTCGCTTTTAGAGGCGTCGGTTTTTTAGTAAAACCAACTCTATTAACATTCAACGTCGGTTAATAAGGACATCCGACGTTTATATTTGAAGACCAGCTAGACACAGGTATCACTTTTCATTTAGTGTCGGTTGGAGAAAAGAAAGTGACGCCTAATGTAGCCCGCAAAATCCAAATTTTTTGAGCAAAAAAAAATTGCGCCAAAGTATTAGATATAACGTCAGTGTTTTACCTAATAACCGACGTTGAATGAAGATAAAATTTGTGCCAAAAGTTCCAATATGGGCGTCGGTTTACTTAGAATAACCGACGAAGATAAGGGTGTGTGCGCCGTCTCCACCAAAAAAATTAGGGTAAAGGAATGTCCAATTGACGTCGGTTTTCTTAGATAACTGATGCTTAATAATAAAGGTTTCGGTTGTTATGGATAACCGACGCCTTTTAGTAACTTAATAGCCCCCACGCACATCAGACTCTTCCCCTTTCTTCTATTTCATCGATCGATTTTGCTCTGGTTCTCGACCCCTGCTGTGTCGCCGCCACCTACTGCTGATGTTGTTGTTGCTGCTGCTGCTGTATCTGCTCTCCTCGTCGATGCCGCTGCTCTCCTCATCGGCCTTCTCCTGGTCTCCAGCCGCCACCCTTCTTTTCTAGCTTCGGCGCCTGAGTCTGCCCGTGGTTCGTTGCTCCGGTGCCTGCCTTCTCTTGTGTCGTGGTACGTTTCTCTGGCGTCTGCCCCTGCTCTCTTCTCACCCCTGCTCTCCAAGCCGCTGCTCTCCTGCCCAGGTAGGCCGCTACCCTTCTTCATCCTTCACCTCTTCTTCCTCCTGCTCCCTCTCCTTACCAAATGGATAAAAGCAAGGCCACGACCATGGCTGTGTTGGCCTACTACGGCCGTACTGGCCAGCACGGCCGTGGTAGGCCAACACAACCACGGTCGTGGCTAGCCCACACGATTGTGGCCTTGCTTTTATCCATTTGATAAGGAGGGAGCAGGAAGAAGAAGATACATTTCCAATTGAATACTAATGCTTGACCTAATTCTGTAAATTTTGATGCATGTTGAATTAAGATATTCAAACCCTAATACACATTTCACCATAATCTTGAATTAACTATATTGCTGAAATCTTGTGATCAATCTATGTAAGATATTCAAACCCTAATGTTAAATCTCTGATTTTGTAGTGATGTGTCACCCCAACATCTACATGAATCCCTATTGTATGATGTAGATTGATGATAATGCATGAGCTAGTTTGAAATTTTGAAATCAACTATGAATCTCTCCATCCCTAGGTCATAGTAATTTATGTGTAATCTTTATCTTGATGATGAACATGCATGGACACTCGAAATGTTGAAATCAATTTTATAGAATGAAAACACATTTATTTGTTGGCCTAGAAACCCATCCAAGATTTACTCATTAGGAGTAACTCTTGGATAGTCCCCAGTTTGGGACTGTTCTTGAACACCTAATCTCACTTAGGATGTAAGTGTATAATGTGTATTTGGTTTTCAAGAAAATTTCAGCAGCATTTCCCCATTTGTTCTCTAAGTACACATGCACTTAGAGAACAGCGGGGAAATGCTGCCGAAATTTTCTTGAAAACCCAATACACATTATACACTTACTAGTGAGATTAGGTGTTCAAGAATGGGATAGGTGGTACACATTTATTATATATAAGAATGACAACACATGAATTTGTTGGCCTAAAGTTTTAACCATGCAAAAACTCTAACCCTAGACCATAATCTTGTTGTAATATATACTTGTTTTCTCTTTGATCATAGAATGGATAGATCATGGATGTCCATTTGCAATCGCTACACCCCAGAGTTTATTTATGGTCTTGACCAGTTTATTAGATTTGCTGACGCACATAGGAAACAACCTGGATATAGGTTCTACTATCCATGTAGCCATTGCGGTAACAACTTGAAAGTCAGCACCGGTGACGAAATCAAAAGTCATGTCATGTGAAATGGGATTATACAAGGCTATACAGAATGGCACTGGCATGGAGAGATTTCAAACCTGAAACCAGTGGATGTCGATAGCAGTACTTGTGTGGAAGAAGAAATTACCTCTGATGACGTAGATGTGAATGAACCAGTTCCAGTAGACATCGTTGATGCGATACTGGATAGTTGTGGGGTAGAGAACACCGATCCACCTCCCATTTTTAGAAACATTGTGCATGATGCTGAGATATCGTTATACACAGGTTGTACTAAGTTTACGAAGCTTAGCGTTGTGTTGAGATTGTATAAGCTGAAAGCTAACAATAGATGGAGCGACAAAAGCTTCATGTCATTGTTGTCTTTGTTGAAAGAAATGCTTCCTGAAGGAAACAAGCTGCCAATCTCAACATACCAGGTAAAGAAATTTTTGTGCCCAATGGGAATGGATGCCAAGAAGATACACGCATGCCCACATGATTGTGTATTATTTCAAAAGGACTATATAGATTTGAAAGATTATCAAAAATGTGGTGCATCACAGTATAAATTAACGACTTCGGGGGAGTCCAAAACTGGTTATCCTGCCAAGGCGATCTAGTATCTACCTATAATATCACCGTTTCAACGCTTATTTGCCAATCCGATAGATGCGAAGAATTTGAGGTGGCATGCAGATGTTAAGAAAAATAATGATGGGATCCTGTGACATGCGTCTGATTCCCCACAATGGAAGAAGATTGATCTATTGTACCCTGAATTTGGTGAAGAAGTCATAAATCTAAGACTTGGGATTTGTACAGATGGGATGAATCTGTACGGGACATTGAGCAACCAACATAGCACTTGGCCAGTCATGCTTGTTATATACAATCTTCCTCCCTGGTTGTGTATGAAAAATAAGTACATAATGCTGTCATTATTGATATTAGGCCCTAAACAACCTGGAAATGATATCGATGTTTATCTGGAACCTCTGATTGATGACTTAAAGAAACTCTAGGGTGAAGGTGTGATGACCTATGATGCTTCATGAAGAGAGACATTTCATTTGCATGCTATGTTGTTTTTCACTATTAATGACTTTCCAGCATATGGGAATTTGTCTGGATATAGTGTCAAAGGAGCTAAAGTGTGTCCTATATGTGAAGAGAACACTAATTCAACAAGACTAAAACATGGCGGTAAGACTGTATATCTCGGTCATCGAAGGTTTCTTACAAAATTCCATCTGTATCGTAGGAAGCGCAAAGCATTCAATGTATTGAATGAGGAACGGAGTGCACCTAAACCTATACCAGGGGAGGTTGCTTATGAATGATTAAAAGACTTTGTCAATGAATTTGGTAAGAGATCACAATGTACTATGGACACACGGAGTGACAAATCATTATTCAAGAAGAAGTCAATATTTTGGGATCTTCCTTATTGGAGTTCTTTGACAGTCAGGCATTGTATCGATGTCATGCACGTTGAGAAAAATGTCTGTGATAGTGTCATTGATACTTTTTTGAATATACCAGGTAAGACTAAAGATGGGATAAAATCCAGACTGGACCTACGTGAAATGGGAATAAGGTCAGAATTAATAGAATTATGTGAAATGGGAAATCAGAGAACATACTTACCTCCCACTTGTTACACATTGTCTAGAAAGGAGAAGAAAGATTTTTGTGAATACTTGTGTAACGCCCGGGCCCACTGCCCAAGGCTCTAGTAGAGTTTTAAGAATGACGACTGTCCCCACAAACCACCACTAGCCTTAACTGCATGCTTTTTCCTCACTCACGCGCAAGCCAAGATCAACTTCCCGACTGGTCACCCATCCTAGTACTACTCCAAGTTGAACACGCTTAACTATGGAGTTCTTTAGTGATGGGCTCCCGGAAAGGACGTGCACATTGGTGATATGGGTAGTCCAATCATTCCTTATAAGATCATTATATTCGAGGCCTCAAATCCTGGGACGTTACAATCTCCCCCACTTAGACTCTTGACATCCTCGTCAAGGTTCAACTATATGGCCTCATAATCTAACCCCATTTCAATGCAGACCCACAATGGCCCATGGACACCCAGCTCCCATCCACGGCTACCAGCGCAAGAGGTGCTCCATCTCGTCTCTACAGATAGCCCTTTCCAACTTGCCTGGACCGCACAACTCAAGACTGGCATGGCACATGCCCATGTGGGCCCCACCTACTGGAGGGGTTACGGCTCTGATACCATTTGTAACGCCCAGGCCCACTGCCCAAGGCTCTAGTAGAGTTTCAAGAATGGCGACTTTCCCCACAAACCACCACTAGCCTTAACTGCACACTTTTTTCTCACTCACGTGCAAGCCAGGATCAACTTTCCGACTGGTCACCCATCCTAGTACTACTCCAAGTTGAGCACGCTTAACTATGGAGTTCTTTAGTGATGGGCTCCCAGAAAAGGAGGTGCACCTTGGTGATATGGGTAGTCCAATCATTCCTTATAAGATCATTATATTCGAGGCCTCAAATCCTGGGACGTTACAATCTCCCCCACTTAGACTCTTGACATCCTCGTCAAGGTTCAACTATATGGCCTCATAATCTAACCCCATTTCAATGCAGACCCACAATGGCCCATGGACACCCAGCTCCCATCCACGGCTACCAACGCAAGGGGTGCTCCATCTCGTCTCTACAGATAGCCCTTTCCAACTTGCCTAGACCGCACGGCTCAAGACTGGCATGGCACATGCCCATGTGGGCCCCACCTACTGGAGGGGTTACGGCTCTGATACCATTTGTAACGGCCAGGCCCACTGCCCAAGGCTCTAGTAGAGTTTCAAGAATGATGACTGTCCCCACAAACCACCACTAGCCTTGACTGCACACTTTTTTCTCACTCACGTGCAAGCCAGGATCAACTTCCCGACTGATCACCCATCCTAGTACTACTACAAGTTGAGCACGCTTAACTATGGAGTTCTTTAGTGATGGACTCCCAGAAAAGGAGGTGCACCTTGATGATATGGGTAGTCCAATCATTCCTTATAAGATCATTATATCTGAGGCCTCAAATCCTGGGACGTTACAATCTCCCCCACTTAGACTCTTGACGTCCTCGTCAAGGTTCAACTATATGGCCTCATAATCTAACCCCATTTCAATGCAGACCCACAATGACCAATGGACACCCAGCTCCCATCCACGACTACCAGCGCAAGGGCGGCTCCATCTCATCTCTACGGATAGCCCTTTACAACTTGCCTGGACCGCACGGCTCAAGACTGGCATGCCACATTCCCGTGTGAGCCCCACCTACTGAAGGGGTTACAGCTCTGATACCATTTGTAATGCATGGGCCCAGTGCCCAAGGCTCTAGTAAGGTTTTAGGAATGACGAATATCCCCATAGACCACCACTAGCCTTAACTACGCGCTTTTTCCTCACTCACACACATGCCAGGATCAACTTCCCGACAGGTCACCCATCCCAATACTACTCCAAGTTGAGCACGCTTAACTATGAAGTTCTTAGTGATGGGCTCCCGGAAAAGGAGGTGCACCTTGGTGATATGGGTAGTCCAATCATTCGTTTTAAGATCATTATATCTGAGGCCTCAAATCCTAAGACGTTACAATCTCCCCCCATTAGACTCTTGACGTCCTAATCAAGGCTCAACTATATGGCTTCATAATATTTTCCCATTTCAGTGCAGACCCAGAATGGCACATGGACACCCAGCTCCCGATCATGGAATACTAGTGCAAGGGTAGCTACGTCACCATGGATATCCATTTCCTACATGCTTGGACCGCACGGCTCAAGACTGGCATGCCACATACCCATGCGGGCCCCACCTACTGGAGGGGAATTGGCTCTGATACCATTTGTAACGCCCGGGCCCACTGCCTGAGGCTCTAGTAGAGTTTTAGGAATGACGACTGGCCCCACAGAGCACCACTAGCCTTAACTGTGCACTTTGTCCTCACTCACGCGCATGCCAGGATCAACTTCCCGACAGGTCACTCATCCCAATACTACTCCAAGCTGAGCACACTTAACTATGGAGTTCTTAGTGATGGGCTCCCGGAAAAGGAGGTGCAGCTTGGTGATATGGGTAGTCCAATCATTCCTTTTAAGATCAACTTATCTGAGGCCTCAAATGCTAGAATGTTACAATCTCCCCCCACTTAGAATCTTGACATCCTCGTCAAGTCTCAACTATATGGCCTCATAATCTGACCCCATTTTAGTGAAGACCCATAATGGCCCATGCACACCCCGCTCCCGATCACGGAATATCAGCGCAAGGGTGGCTACGTCAATCATGGACAACCCTTTCCTACATGCCTGGACCGCACGGCTCAAGACTGGCATGCTACATGCCCATGTGGGCCCCACCTACTGGACGGGTTATGGCTCTGATATCATTTGTAACGCCTGGGCCCACTGCCCAAGGCTCTAGTAGAGTTTCAAGAATGACGACTGTCCCTACAAACCACCACTAGCCTTAACTGCACACTTTTTCCTCACTCACGCGCAAGGCAGGATCAACTTCCCGACTGGTCACCCATCCTAGTACTACTCCAAGTTGAGCATGCTTAACTATGGAGTTCCTTAGTGATGGGCTCCTAGAAAAGGAGGTGCACCTTGGTGATATGGGTAGTTCAATTATTCCATATAAGATCATTATATCTGAGGCCTCAAATCCTGGGACGTTACAGTTTGATAAATGTTAAGGTGCCACAGGGTTACTCATCCAACATCCGTAGATTGGTATCAATGAAAGATCTGAAGTTGATAGGTCTTAAATCTCATGATTGTCACACTCTAATGCAACAAATATTGTTTGTGGCAATTCGATCTATATTGCCGAAGCATGTAAGGTTTGCAATCACTAGACTTTGTTTCTTTTTCAACAGTCTGTACAACAAAGTTATTGACCCTGATACTCTCGATAATTTGCAAAGAGAAGTGGTTGTTACCCTATGTCAGCTTGAGATGTATTTTCCTCCGTCATTCTTTGATATCATGGTACATCTTGTTGTCCACTTGACTAGGGAAGTGAAAATGTTGGGACCGATTTTCTTGCATTGGATGTATCCCTTTGAACGATACATGAGCATTTTTAAAAGTGATGTTCGAAACTGTAATCGGCATGAAGGGAGTATTATTGAGGGTTATGTGGCGAGATAGGTTATAGATTTTTGCAATGACTTTCTCAGTGGTAATGACACTCCTGGTAATGACAAGAATATTGAGGAGCAATTTGGCAAAGGAATTTTGGGATCACGGGTGCAGTTGGAACAAGGTCACTTGTATATTTTACACAACATGGACGAAGTGAGTGTTTATATCGAGGAACATACCAATTTCATCAAGAGACAATATCCTCAAGCCAATACAACCTTGCTTGCTAGAGAGCATAACAAGACATTTATTAAGTGGTTTGAAGATAAAGTCTTACATCAACTATCTCAAACACCAGATGATATTACTAAAACTATCAAATGCCTCACCTTTAAACCAAAAACTGAATGTTATGTCTTATGAAGGGTATGACATTAATGGATTCACATATTACATAAAGCGCCAAGATGATAAGAGTGTCGTCCAAAATAGTGGGGTCACCCTTCAAGCGTCAACTATGTTTTTTGCAAGTGCAAAGGATAAGAGTCCACGTGAAGCTAAAATGTCATATTACGGTGTCATTGAAGACATATGGGAGTTTGACTACATAGATTTCAGAATTCCACTCTTCAAATGTAATTGGGTTGATAACACCAAAGGAGTTATAGTGGATGAATTGGGCTTCACTTTAGTGAACTTTGAAAAGATTGGCGAGAAGGGTGAATCATTCATATTGGCATCACAGGCGAAACAAGTATTTTATATCGATGATCCTACAATTAATAAATGGTCAGTTGTTCTTCATGGTAAAAGATAGTTCATTGAAGATCCTATAGATGAAGAAGAGTACTATGATAAGTATGATGACTCCAGTCCATTCTCAGTTGGGTTGCCAACACTAGCAAATATTGAAGCTAATGATGAGTTGTATGTGCGTGGAGATCACAATGAAGGATTGTTAATTGATAAAAAATTGCAATATTAGAGGCATTTTTATATTTTTTATATGTTTTATTTTTCTAAATGTGAACCTTACAATGTGAATTACTTTACAATGGGAATGTGAACTTTACAATGTGACTTTTATAATGTGAATTACTTTACAATGTGAATTACTTTACAATGTGAACTTTACAATGTGAATGTGAACTTTCAGATGGCTGAGCATTCTCTTGATGACCGTGTTGATGATTACATTGAGGGTGAGGACATCAATGCGCCGCCTCACAATGTAAGTTTTAAAAATATATCATATATTTATATCTACATGTCCATTTATAGTTATATCCTGTAAGTGTGTTTATTTTGTCAAATTTAAGGTTGATGATGCACATGTACCCTTTGAAGCACTTGAGGCACTTGATGAGCAGCACCAAAAAGTTGACAAGAGAAGGGGCATCACTATAATGAAGAAGTTAATAGCACAAAGAGGCAATGGACCCAAACTTGTTGTGGATTTTGATAATGCATGAAATGCAATTGGAGTGAATCACAATTCGTTTGTTTCATATCTTGGGTATGTTACTCGTAGACATTGCGGTTGTAAGATAGATTCTTAGCATAAAGTTCCTAAGGGGAAGAAAGATGTAATATGGAAGGATTTATGCGTGAGTTATTATTAATTTGCAATTCTATTTTATAGATTACTAATTTTTTGGGTACTAGTTAATAGCAATTCTATTTTGTAGAGTATATTTGAATTGGATGAAAAGTTGTATCATAAATGTGTGATGCAATGTTGTGCGAGAGTCCTATGGAACTATAGAACAAATCTCACCTGAGAATACATAAAAGAAGGTGACAAGAGGAAGAAGACAGCCATTGAACAGTGGAACTTCCTGGACCAAGAAGAATGGGATGCGTTTGTTGCTTCAAGAAAAACTGATGGATTCAAGGTATTAGGCGTCACTCCCAATTTAATTAATATACACTGTATTCAGCTATTCAAGATTAACATTTAGTATTACTAACCAAATCATTAATGTGCATACTAACTAGGCCCTCAGTGAGGCGCAAAGAGCAAGGCGTGCACTGAATGTGTATGACCACACAATGGGTCCAAAGGGGTATGCAAGCATTCACCAAAGACTACAGGCTGAGTCTACTGCTCAGTCTACTACTACTCAGGAGTCCTCTACTATAGGTATCACACCTTTGCCTCACCATGATGTCTGGATAGCTAGGAGGCAAAATAAGAAGGGAGAAATAAGGAAGCTCGCAATTGCTGAGGTGGCTACAAAAATGGTAAAATACAACTCTTAGAGCAATCGTTCGAATATTGATTATTTGTGGTGTTTACTTAATTACAAATTTTTGTTTTGGCGAATAGCGGGAGTTGCACGAGCTGAGGAAACAAGGCAAGTTCATCCCTGAGGGCACAAGGGATGAATTGACAGTTGCTCTCGGTAACCCTGAGCATCCTGGACGTGTTAGGGCTGCAGGCGCTGGTGTGGGTATCAAAGCGTTCTTTGGGCCATCCCAGCGAAAACATGTCCCAAAAGCGGGAATTTCACAAGAAGAGGTAACCTATTCTTTCTTTATAATGTTACTGTAAAAGAGAATTCAATAATCAGAAGCTAACATTTCTTTTATCCATGTATAGGTAGATAAGATAGTTGATAGGAAAATCGAAGAAGAAATTAGCAAGTGGCAGCCATCTCTGACTGCCACTCAGTAGATAGTACCTATGGCGTCCCACTCTACTCCTACTGCAGAGGTTGGGAGTAATCCTATAGACCCAACACCTAGCACATCTGCTATAAGTATTTTTATGACATAGTAACTAGTCTTTTCAAGATGATATGTTTTCAAGATGATATGTATATATGTATATAACATTATTCACACAAAAATTTATAGGGGTTGAAGCCATGCCATCTAAAAAGTAAAGAATTTGTGATTGCAGAGGCGTCAACTTACCCATACCTACCAGGGGAAATGTTTCATGGGTCTCCATTACCAGCTGGTTGGGTTCGTGTGAGCCCAGTACATATATTCCCCAATTGGATGGATGTTCCATTGCCATATGCCCACCCAGATTGTGAAACGCTTGGTGAGGCAGAAGGTGGAGTGATATTGTGACCAAAAGTGGATGTCCTCTATACTGAAATTGTATGGTAAATTTACATTATGTTAAATTGTTAGTGTGTGTATATGATGTCAATTGATCTAAAATTATATATATATATAATATATATATATATATATATATATATATATATATATATATATATATATATATATATATATATATACAGGTTAAAAAGAAGACACCCAAAGCATCTAGGCCTCCACCTCCACCTCCTACATTACCAAGTTGGGTTCCATAGGACCTACCAGTCTCGTTAGGTCTTAATTGTAGGGGTATGGCAATATGGTTAGGCAAACATGATATAAATTGCCCTATAACTGTTTCTATAGATGTGGATGCTGCAGGTCAATCATATAAAAGCAAACTATTTATACAAGATATTTTGGAGTTGTTTTGATATGATTGGCTGAATACATCTGTGATAGAGCTATGGATAAGGTGAGATCTTCTTTATACATCCATATACCTTGTGTAGGATCTGGTGATCTGGTTTCTTATTTATTAATGCATACGTAATACATGTTTTGCAGCTACTTAGACGAGATATGTGTAGATTTTTCATTCGAACATGTAGGATTTTTGATTCCATCTTTGATTAGTCTAAGATTTCTAATATGATTTTATCATCTGAACTTCATCCAAATAGAGGAAGAATCCATTTCATATCATTTTGCAACAACTTAGAACAAATAGACAATTCAGGGTTTGTAGTCGCATACTAGTAATTAAAGATTATGCATGAATTAACCAGTTTTTGTGAAATATACTATTTAAATGTAGCTCATCCCTGAAAATCTCGATTTCATATCAAATCCCTAGCAATTCACCCAATTCTTCTTCCTTTCAACTCGAAAACCCTAAAAATGAGGGATTATGAAGAAAGAGTGAGAAAAAGGGGAAGTTTTGATACCATTTCGGATCAAATCAGAGGGGGACAAAATTTTGACATGTGAGAGAAGATTCACCATAAAACTATATCTAAACTAAACTTACATGATTTCATCATTCCTCAGACCACAAAACCCTAGGTCAACATCTCCATCAATTTCTCCTCTCAAACCCTAACTCTCTCTCTATCTCTCTAGGATTTCATTTCTCTAGATTGAATCACGAATTATGAGAGATCCTTGTGTGTTAGGTTGACCATATAGAGAAATTGAGCTTCTTGGGTCAATTTCACTTTGACCCCTTACTATACTTTTTTTCTTATTTTAGCAAATTTTTTCTGTCATAAAAAGGTTTCTGTAAATTTGTGTATTTCAAATATCAAAACTTCTCCAAAAATTATGATAATTTAGCATGTTGTGTATAATTGAGATTAAAATATTTATTTAAAATTTGATATTATTCCAAGCTTCCATTAAATGAATAAAAATCGAATAGTACACTGCTATCCAGAATTCTGTAGAAATGTCAGTTACTGTAATTCATCTACTGAGAAGGTCTAAATGCATCCAAAAATTATGAAAACTTTAAATGTTTTTTATGATTTAGTTTCAGATCTCCATTTTAAATGTCATATCCTTTGGAGTTACCAATAAATAATTAAAAATAAAACACTACACTACTGAAAAGCACTCTGTCAGCATTTTGGTCAAAGTATAGTTCGACCGAGAACAACATTCAAAGAACACTCAAATATTCATAAAATTTTCTCCAATATGCATAATTGAGTTATCCATATCATCATCATCATCATCATCATCTAAGCCTCAATCCCAACTATGGGATTGAGGCTTAGATGATGATGATGATGATGATATGGATAACTCAATTATGCATATTGGAGAAAATTTTCTCCAATATCATATCCAAAATTCCATTAAATAAAAAATTGTACAAATTATGAAAAATCATTTTCCACACTGCTATCCTAATCAAATTCCATATTCATGTACCATCAAAACCCTAATTTCAGCCAACTAGGGTTTATATTTCTCAAACCCTAATTTCTCAAATAATAGAACACTTAACGTTCTTATTAGGTTTAAAACATCATAATTGAATTATCATCATTAATTAGAATTAATCCAATTTAAGCATATAATCATCCAGGTAAACCCTAGTTTACCAATTAAGCTCAGATGTGGTCATAACAATAACACATTAATGGTATTAGTTAATATTCATATAATAATATTTGTTAACAGATATAAACATAAACATTTACACAAGTGAATAATGCATTTTTAATTACATGTCCCCCACTGTCTACTTCGTCACCCTTAAGATCAAGATAGTACTCAGTTAGTACCGCGGGGACAATAACCAACAACACCCAATGGTTATTCTTGAGTGAAAAGTAAACAAATTAAAACTCAAAATCCACAAGGAAATGTAATTCTTAAGTTAAAATTATTAGAAAAGTAACTAAACTTAGTCAACATTTAAAAGAGCTATAATTAGAGAAATGTAACTAAACTTAGTCAACATTTAAAGGAGCTATAATCATGCTCTTTTTCGCTTTACCAAAATATTTAAATGCACTAGATCAATATTCAAAAATAGATGTAGGGTCTTTAACTACATGACTAATCAATGATGGAACTAGAATTGCCACATGGTATAGTGTGAACTCTATGCACACCCTATGTAAGTAGCTACAAAATGTATATCATATATTCATTAATATATTAAAAATGAATCAATATATATAAAACAAGGTATTTTGCTATATAAGATCTCACCATATCCAAAGTTCTATCATAGATGTGTTCAATCAAGCATTAATAAACATCTCTAAAACATCTTATAAAAATATAGTAGTTCCATGAGGTTGACCTACAACATCCTCCTTGATATGGACCATCACAGGAGACCCTTCTTTAAAGTTGTCTATCCATACTACGAACCCCCAACAATTAGGACCTAGTGAGTCGAATTGGTCCTTTGCAAGCCAAACAGGTAATTGAGCAGGAGGTGGAGGTGGAGTATGAGATATAGGGGGTTGCTTAGGTGTTGTATCATGCATATATATATATATATATATAAACATAATGTAATTTATCATACATTAGTATAGAAAACTTCTACTTTGGGGCATGCAACCACACCGCCTCTTCATCACCTGTTGTCTCATTCTTGGGGTGGTATTATAGTAGTGCAGTATGCTTCCAAGGGTGGTATACAAGCTTCAGCATCATGCAAACTGCATTGGTGGGCAACAAAGCACCATGAATCATGTCACCTTCAAGGCATGGCTAAGTCATGTTGGTATGTATGTCCAGAGAGCCAATCATATGATAATTGTAATGGAATAAGTTGTATATGATTTGATTAATAATAAAGGCAACCTTCCAATTTATTTTGTTTTATTCAGTAATGAGATAATGAAGCAACATAACGAATGTCTAAAGAATGATATTACTAAATGAAGTATGCCTTTGGGTTGAGGACCTGAATAATGATATCGTAAAAATGCCAAGAGTATATACATTCTTTCTATGTCCCTAGTCAGATGCTATTATGGAAGATTGATAGACAACAGTAACACATAAGACTAGAGTGTGTGTTGGTTGATGATAGAATTTCATCAATCATGATAGGTGATATCAAACCAAACAAATAGATACTTGTTGGAGAATAGTTTGTCAGACAGACCCACCATGAGAGTGAAGAGTACATACATTCTTGATATGTACCTAGTTGAATATTATTATGGAAGTAAGATAGACAATAATAATACACAAGATTGGAGTGTGTGTTGGTTGATGACATAATCTCATTAGTCATGATATGTGATATCAAAATAGGCACATAATTACATGTTAGAGAACAATGTATCAGACAGACCCACCTTGATTGC
This sequence comes from Alisma plantago-aquatica, assembly GCA_963693085.1. Classification (NCBI taxonomy): domain Eukaryota; kingdom Viridiplantae; phylum Streptophyta; class Magnoliopsida; order Alismatales; family Alismataceae; genus Alisma; species Alisma plantago-aquatica. The sequence continues at coordinate 659,247,923 of OY856412.1, read as the reverse complement.
AATACATGAAGACCATGGAATGGTAGTTAGAATCAACTCTCATAGTGATAGTGGTGATTATATTTCTTTGACCTGAAGTCACTGCACTCATCACAGGTCATTCGATGTATTTTGACATTATCCAATGTGACCTTGAATAAGGGTTTCCATGAAGGTGGTGCTTGGGTAAATTGTAACACATGGGGATTGAGTGTTAGTGATGTAGATGGTATTTGTCCCTCCTACCAGATATTGACATTTGGCCACTTGATAAGAGAGATTGACAAATATATGGCCATACTCATGTGAATCAATATATGATATGTGAACTCACAAGCATCTCATACAGTCTGCTCTAGTTCAAGGAACATGTATTGAATGTTGAGAGGATGAAAATTCCATGCCTCAAGTTCAAACTGGATATTAGAGATAAAGGAACTATGCGATCTTAGTAACACTGATTGTGGATTGTAGGTTGAAATTGTTCCTCAACTTTTCAATTACTCAGGTATCAATGATGTGTTTCTAGATATCGCTCATTGCTTATGATGTCATAAATTAGTTATGGAAAATCACTACCAACATAACTCAGGACCTATACGGTCACACTCATAGGATGCACCTAGAATAGGAGTGTATTCTTGAATGATGTTTAAATTGATTACTAAAGCATTTAGGTATTGAATTTAAATAATAATGGTTGAAAATTGACTTACTGGACAATGAACCAACCAATTCGAGTGTCATGTTTATTTAAATTGCATTGGCTGAAAATTTCCTGAATTGGGACATAAATCGATCGGTTCAGTTGGTGAGCTGACTTGTTCAAGGTCTAAAATGACTGGTTCAAGTCATGAATTGCCTAGTTCAATAATTGATACAATTGGATTAAGGGTTGATGCTAACATCATGTTGTGCATTAATTAAATACAGAAAGACAATGTGATTGAGAATAGGAAATCAATTAAATCAACTGGTTCAAGTTTTGAGCCAGTCATTTCACATGTAAACTAACCGGTTCAGCAATGAACTGACAAGTTTGATGTTTGTAGCTGCTAGAAAATTCATTAAATTATGTATTTTGAACTCCTAGATGATCTAGAAACCCTAACCCCTAGTCATCCTATAAATAAAGGGAAAGTCAAGGTTGTTAGAAGACACAACAATAAGCTTTATAAATTGTTGTCCTCTCACAATTGTGGTAACATGAGAGCCCGAGCAAGTCTTACTCATAAAAGGGAGAGACAACAAGGGACAACAAGTCAATTCTAGCACATTGATGTTCAAAGGTACAACTCCTTCATGTTGACTTTGCTTGTACAACGTGGAGTTTTCGGTGGTGTGTGTGGACTACATAGAGCCATGGAGTCTTTTACCACCATGCTAGGAGGCCAACAACCATTGTCATTTGTGGTGCGGCACCAGGATGTAGTCATCGATAGTTATCCATGTACACCTTGCGAAGTGCGTGCATCACCATGCAAGAGTTGCACTGGACTTGGTCCATGACCAGGTATGCATCTTGCTACCTTCTTTCCTAGATGATCATTGAAGATGCAATCTGTTGGAAAAGGAATAGGGACAAAATTTCATTTACGTTGCCTTCTCTATCGTCCCTATACCCCAACACAAAGTGTAGTATTTCGATGACTTTTACGGATTTGTTGGATGAATTGCTTAGCCATTCACTGTTCCCTAGGGCTTGTCAAAGAATTCATATAAGAGTCATATTTTGAATGTCATTTGCAAAAATGAATGACTCCTTTGTCTACTTGTTTGCAGTTGTCGATAGTGTTGATGATTTCCTACTGTTGGAACTATCAAATGTGTCACCGCCAAACTAATTTGAGCTAATCATAATAGTGTTGAAGTCCCCTACTACTAACTAAGGGATGTTAATGCTTGTAGAAATGTTGTACATATGTTACCAAAGTAGTCATCCTTCTCCTTTTGTCATGCTTGCATACAAAAAGGGGTAAAATAGGTTGTGATTGATCTTGTAATGTATGAATTGTTTGTGGGATTATATAATTTCTACTGAAACATGATTGGGTTTCCAAAAGAACCCATATGCCACCCGAGTATCCCAAAACTTCAACTCTATGGGATTCTTCATGATTTTGTAGCTTTGGCCCAGATGCGTCTTGGTTCGCAGATTGCTAACATATAGATTTTGACTGTGTTTTGTGTATTCTTATCATAGATACCTTGGATGTTTTATCTCATGATATTCATTCTTTACAATCTATGGTGGATGATCCCATTGCCTGAGCTTCTTCCTCAAGGTCCCTTAGTAGTGTTTGTTTTCCTCCTTTCCTATTAAATGATCTACTAGATTCTCCTTGTTTAATTATCTTGTGGTTTCTTAAGTGGATTTTGACTCTAGTGTTTCTAATGTTGGTGTGTGTATTGATTTTTTTGTTGTTGTGTTGAGAAGATCGATTTTGGAAGGATGAGGTGACGAAGTGATGGTTTGTCATGTTTCTTCCCATAATAACAACATCTCATGTCGGTTGAACTGATGTATGGTCAACATTAGAAGCATTTTCTTGAATTTCTTGTTGTATTTTAGTAACTACCTGCTTTACGGTCTCTTCATCATTAACTGATTTTTCTTGGCTGCCCTCTCTACTCCTGTGTTTGTTATTCTTTTTCCTTGTGTTCCACTTGATTCAACTCATGACTCCGTTAGCCACATTTTCTACTTTAAGGATGTCTTCAACCTCGTCTTCCTCCAATGAATCTTACAAACCCTACAAATGGTTTGATGTTTTAGTGTGTTGTTTGTTTATGTTTGTTCACATTTTTTGTTGATGTTTTTTCTATTTCCTTAAGATTGGTTTTGCATGGATTACTTCATAGAAACCTTCCATTCACTTTGGTTGTTAAGGGATTATTTTTCCTTGTTCTAAGCTTGCTTGTTTTTTCACATTCTCCTCTGTGATTCTTTTTCCATAGTCTTTCTCTAGATGTTGTCACCTTTCATAGTACATGTATATGAATGACATGTTTTCATATTCTATCCTGTATCTTGTTCCTAAGGATTTGATCACTGGATAAGTGGTTTTTCTAGGTCGATTTTCACTGCTATTCACACAAAGTACCTCCTAATAGAGGTGTATACAAAGGTTGGGGATCACAATCTAGGAACCAATCTTAGGTGGTGATGTAGTTTCTAGAGAGGAATGTGGATCCCATTGTGGGACCATGAGGTATGATATAAACATGGGCCATGAACCACTTGTCTGAGCATTGATGTAATCATCTTTGTTTTGTAGTTGCACAATGAAGTAGTTTTTTGCTATGTCAATTAGGTTGAGACCACCCACTGGTTTCCAAAGAAGTTGTACTCTATCTCTGAATATTAGGAATCTGATCTCCCTTGAGATCAACTTGATGACTACTATGCTGAAGATAAAAGTAGGGAATCTGTCTTTTGAGGTGACATGATTTTAGGATATTTTCTAACACATCCTTCTTTAAGTCAAAAGTAGGGAATTTGTCTTTTCAGGTGACAACTATGTCGTATGGTTGGAGAAAAATGGCATAGTCCTAATCATCGATATTGATAGAGACATTGTTTTTAAATTTGTTGCCCTCTACCTTGTCTTTATAGAATATTTTCGGGTCTCTGGTTGAGCCTGTTTTGGGTTGTTGTCCCCGTTTGATAGTGGTGGGAATTGAAAATGGTTTCCATCTACTTCCATCTCATTACTGATCTGAATTTGTGTTTGGTGTTGTTGAGTACTAGTTCTTCTTCCAGTGAGTAAACTTAGGTGGACTCCCAATGACCCCAAGGGTACTGATATTTGTCTCCTGGAAGGATCTCCATCCCTCCCATCATGTTAATCATCCTCTCTGAGGTGTGTACCATAATGTTCTTGGTCAATTACCTTAGGTTTTTCCTGCACATCGTTCATCTCCGCTTACCAATCTGGGCATTTGATACCTCCTTTTCTCGATTTGATGCCCCATTTGCTTCATTTCTCTTCCTTCTTTCATTTCCCTCCCTTCTTGTGTGAAACCATTCACCTCATCCCTCTCCCCACTTCATCTTCTTATTTGTCTTGGCCACCTTCACCTCTCTGATGAGCACCTAGTTTCTAACCCTCGACCACCACATCAATAATTTAGTTTGGATCCATATCCATGTTAGGGGGCACATCTCGAGCCCCAACCACCTTCCTTTCCCTCTCTCTCCCATCTCATAGATGAGATTTTTCACATCACAGTTGTGGAAGCTATTTTAGCAGCATGCACGAGCTGTTGTTGCTGGGTTGGCGAGTGAGAGAGCCCTTGGATCAAGCCCCCACACCCTGATGATCCAAATAAGTTAGCAGTCCTCTCCCTCGCACCTTATTTGACCGATTGTCACCAGTCAAGTTGGACCTACCTCTCATGGTCCCAACCACAATTAAGGACCTCCCCACGTGAAGCCTCTATTCTTCCCACACTGGAGGCCCAAAGCCCTTGAGGCCCAATATCATGTAATAACTACCTCTCTTCCTCTCTTTTGTTTCGCTAACACTTGTTTGAAAATTTTGGTATTTGATCGTTTCTTGGTCTAAATAGGGCATATAATATATATTTTTTGATCTAGAGAATGATATGTATCCAATGGGACTAGTTTCATGACATGATTCTAATTGAATTTCAACTAAAAAGCTAAGGATGATTTCTTTTGATATCTCTTACTCATTTTATGCCATGCCATACTCAACCATGCATTCACATGCCCCCAAACCTTCTTAATAGTATTAGATCAGTAACTTTGGATGGTTGATAAATCAAGGTTCCAACTTTGTTCTCTATGATACCCAAATATATGATCTTTATCACTTAAATGGATTAATATGGACTCCTATGTTAAAGATGATTACATTGATGTTAAGTTGATTCTATGTTCCCTAAACCTTTTTATTCGATCCAAATCTATAATCTTTGATGGATGTCATACCAATATTCGAACGTAAGTTGACCTTGTGAGGTGAAATAGACAAAGAAATTAGTTTTGTGTAGACTTTTGATATGAAATCTCACACCTTGCTCAAATATCAATTTTGTGCTACTCAAATCCATTATGTGACCTCAAAATTGGTAGCTTTGTCTTCTTTGTGCACTTAAATGAGTACTGGGGCACTCTCTTGCCCTAATGTGACAAATTGCACTGACTTTCTTTGAGTTGCGACCTAATGTGCATTGTAAATCTAGGGATCTAATCTTGTCTTAATCTTGATATAATGATGAACCTTGCTCCATTATGCTTTTAAATAAGTAGATTTAATTTTTATGACACTTAACTTAAGTATATCACACCTATACTCTATTGATGACAATCTTGCATGATAATAACTCAAAATTACTAGTATGATAATGTTGAGACTTATGTTGCTTAATCTTTCTCAAACCTCATGTTTTCTCTACTAAGATCATGTAACCCTAATATTATGAGCCCTAATCTTAGTTGTGATATGTCACCTTAGGTTCTAGATAAATCCAAGATACATGATGTAACATGATAATACCATTGCATGATCTATATGGAATTTTGAAATCAATATTCAAGGTTTTGATACTTAGATCTAGGTGACACATATAACATCCATAAAAATGATTCAATAGATCAAATCTTGTTAATGTTAATCATTTCTAATTTCATGATCTCTATGATGACCTAATTGCCAAGATCTAGTCAAAGTTGCTAATTATGGTTGTGTAAATCATTAGTTAATCTTCTACTATACTCAAGGTACGCTTCATCCTCCTATTGTCTAGGCTAGTGTTATTGAACTTGCTTGGATGTATGTATGCTTAAACGACTTGGATTTTTATACTTTCTTGAGCTACTTGTTCCCAATGATTAGTAATTCCATTTTTATTGAATTATACTGAACAAACCTTGAACATAATTGAACTTCTCTATTATACATAACCTTGTTTACCTGCTTGAATTCTTAAGGTAAGGGAAAAATTTGTAATGAAATGGTGTTACCTCATTGACTTTGGTCTTGAGGTCCCTCACAAAGAATCGTGGTGACATTTCAACTTTGATCCTCAAATGTCCTCCATAAACCCTTCGTTTGGGGAAGTTGGTCAATGGTCATATATTTTTGTTTAGTATAATGGAAATGAATCTAAGACATGCTTGTTTGTTAATGAGAATGTCTTTTATCTTGTTGCATTATTTCTTGTTATTATATTAAGCCTTTCCAAGCATATATGTTCTCTTAAACATGCGAGTTTATGTCTTTTATAACATACTCAACATAATTGTGATTATGTGTACCCATTTTTTTATTTTAGGTTACAGGTACACTATGACTCTTGCTAAGATCATTGCTTCTGCTCTTATCTTATAACATGTTTCTCTTACTTTGATGACATGTAACCACGTGCAAATGGAATTCATATGGGTTGTTATTGTTGGTAAGGTATGCCCTGAGATCCAATCATGTGATGATTCACATGTCATATACCATAAAGGATTTGATTATACTCATAAAGGCAAGTTTCAAATTCATTATGTTTCTTTCATTTATGAGATAATGGGGAAATATTATGAATGTCTAAAGAATGACAATACTCAATGATGTATGTCTTCAAGTACGTGACTTGGAGGATGAGATCATATGAATGTTATGAGTATGTACATTCTTATTATGTCCCTAATCGATTATTACAGTGCAAGGTAGATAGACACTAGTAACACATAAGACTAGAGCGTGGGTTGGTTGATGACATAATCTCATTAGTCATGATATGGAAATACCAAACCAAGTACACAAATTCATGTTAGAGAATAGTGTATCAAACAGACCCACCTTGAGAGTCAAACATGGAAACCATCATTGTTGTCCATAGTCATATCTCATAGTGAAGGTGGTGATTGTGATTCTTAGACCTAAAATCACTACACTCATGGCATGTCATTGGGTACGCTTTGACATCATCAAACACAGTCCTAAAACATGGATTGTTGTAATGGTGATGATTGGGTGACTTTGAAATAGGGAACTGACTGAGTGATAGAGATGAGATTTGTCCCTCCTACTGAAGATTGATATACTGGCCACTTTATAAAAGAGACTGAGAAACACATGTGCACACACATGTGAATTAATATATGATATTGAGGTCACATTATCAGAGATAGTCTACTCTTCGTTCAAGGAACACACACTGAACGTTGAGAGGATGATGATTCCATGCCTCGAGTTCATTTTTTTTATCAGTGAATAAGGAATTATAAAATCACTGCAATACCATGCACAGACTATAGGTTGAAGTTTTTCTCCAACTTTCCATTCACTTGGATTGCATGAATGTGTGACTAGGCATCACTCCTTGCTTGTGATGTCATAAGTTAGTTATGGACACTCACTGCCAATGTGATATGGGAACTGTAGGGTCACACACATAGGAACTCATATAGAAGAGGAATTTAATCTTGAATGATGATTGGATTGATTACTAAAGTGTTTAGGTATTCAAATTCACGCAACAAATTGGAAGACTGCGCAACCAAACAACCATTTCATAGGGTGAGAAGGGGATATGGGTGCGAGACAACCGTATGGAAGGTACGAGATGACCGTATCACAGTACTAGATGACCATATGGACTGCCAGCCAACCGTTTCAAGATCTTTCAATCACTTCCACTCCCACACAGGTCATGAACAAATTGGGAACCTGACCCCAACCCTGCCTATAAATAGAGGGGTATTGGGGCTTCCCAGAGCACAACAACATAACTAAGAATCAGTTGCTCTGACAATTATTGTCCTCTCTAGTTGTGGTAACTGAAATAGCCCAAGCAAGTCCTACCTAACTATGGAGGGATAGCAATATAGAGAAGAACTGAGAATCATCATTGTGGGAGAGCAAGTTGGTGACTAGTATGCCAACGGGAGGGACAACTCCTTCGTATATGTTCTAGTTGAACGACATGATTTCTAGTTGGTCTGTATGGACTACTCTAGAGGAAGGAGTCCTTTGGCTACTACTAGGAGGGCAAAGTCAATTTGTAGTTCATGGAAAGACTATAGGACTCACTGCAGATATTGTCCTATCCTTTGTTTGTGGTGAAGACCAGGAGTTACAATGCCACTGTCCAAGAGCAACTAGAAGATAGTTGCATAGAAATGATTTTTTGTCATTGGAATTTCTCCAGGACCAGGTCTAACTCGTTAAACCGGACTTCCTATTTAATAGTAGTTATTGTGATCTTTTTGTTATGGGAATACATATAGATAAAATTTTTGTTTCTATTGCTATACTTTGTGCCCATATTTCCCAATGTTATATGGGGCTAAGATCTTAACGTAAGGTACTAGTTTAGTTCCTTTAATGTCATGATGTTTCATACCCTAGTGCTCTACGTTGTTGTTTGTGGTTTTATTCATGTCTATGTTATGTGATCCATTCTAGGGATGGACTCACAGGTCCACTATTCTTTGGATGTGTAGCCATTAAAAGTGTGGACTTACGGTAATAAATGATTTTGTGAAAAATTCTATCAGAGCAATCACATAACCTTCATGCATGTTCCAAAACCCAATTCAATATATCCTAGAGAGTCTTTTTATCATCTCAACTCTTTTCTAAGGACTAACCTAAGTTCTCCTATTAGATGATTATTAGTTAGTTTCTCATCCCCTCATGTGATCTCTCTCATGACACTAACACATGATCTCTGGATTATGGGTAGCTTATGTATGGGAAAAACTAAAAATTTGAATGAATTGGTAAAATTTGAGCAAAACAATGATGATGATGGGATCTAACCTTAATATGAAAATTGGATAGTGACTAATGGAATTACTCTTGTACTTAATACTCATGTGAGACCTCTTGGATCATGTAAAACTCATCTTTACTGAATCTTGACTGCATTCTTTTTATTATTGAAGTAAATGATAATAATCTCAATATGAGGAAATAAAGAGGATTTGTACCTTATACATCATGGTTTGTGAGCCCTATTTGATTAATTCCATGTTGCCCTATTATTAACCAAACCTCAAACATGATTAAGCAAACTTTTCCTCGATTTCAATATTTACCATGATCATGACATGAATCTCAAAATCATGATGAAAGACTTTAATACACGAAGCATATTCCCTATTTATGTGCCTCTTGCTAATCTTAATTTTGAATAATATGAGGATATGGATCTCCATGTTGGAATATTATGCTCTAACTCTTAGGGTACCCAATTTTACTTCTTGATTTCCAATATATACATGAAAGAAAGGGAACATGATTATGACATTGATTTTGTAGAATCTTGAAATATGGTTTCTCCATTATGATCTTGATATTTGATCTCATGAACTCATGAAGTACTATTTTATAATTAATACTCTCCCTATTTGGATATGTTTGGAGGCTCATGACTAATGTAGACTAATGTGCTAGATTATAGTAGTAGTTGATTGATGACTCTCCTAACCTAGGTCACATCCCTATTATAGCTGCCTTTAGATTTTCATCTTCTTAATTATTTATATTTTGGAAAGGTAACTTCTTCCACTATATTTTGATTTCTTGACCTACATATCTAATAGATCAGATCTATGATGACAGTGATACTCGATATTCCATGTCGATTTGATGATAAATTTCAAATACGTTGATGGTATTATAGCCTATGGTTAAGTTCCTAGAAATACCTTGGTTAGGTCATTCATCGACCTTGAATATCATGATAATGAACTCGATATTGATATCTCAAAATATTTTTGGAATATTGCTCGAACATTGCTCAATATTTTGCTTGAAGATTGATTATTGTATATGAATGAATGATCACCCCTAAGGTCTGAATAGGGACCTAGCTTCGAAATATTTGAACCTATGACCTTTGATGTCTATACTTGACTCTCAATATTGATGTATGAAATCTCAACTCATGATTATTGATCTTGACGTTGATTCGACTCCCATGATCACCCTATTTGCATCTTGAAATCACCCTCAATATATGATTGATGACTTTCATGTTCCCAAATCTCAAAATTTGAAATGATGATTATGTATATTCACTCAATTTAGGAATTATGGTTTAAATACCATCTTACTGGGGTGTGACATTCCATTGATTTTGAGCACCAAACCACAATGTCAAAATATGATGTTTGTTTGAAATTGTTGAAACATGAAAAATCAGTTATGGATGTATAACCCCACCTAGGCCAACGTAGAAGCTAGAACTCTAAATGTGGGGAAGGAAAGTCATTCTTTACTCTATATTGAAAAAGCTTTATTTGTTTGACCAAAAGTATGATCTCTCCAAATTTTTGATCTATAGGGTGATCTCTCTCAATTTATGACTCATGATATGATCAGTAGTACATAACCGACCTTTAGTGTCAGTTATTTAAGGCCTTTAGTGTCGGTTTCTAAGCGACACCTATGTGGGCGACACTAAAAGCCCAACCATTACGCGTCGGTTCCAAAACCGACGCCAAAACCCTTCGCGCGTCACTGAAAACGCGCCATCAGGGGACTATAGGCGTCGGTTATTAGATAAGAAACCGACGTCATATACCTTCACGCCACAGAAAGGGCACCATCTTGGGAACTATCAACGTCGATTATTAGATAAGAAACCGACGCCATATCACTCCCAACACGGCCAGCTGCCACGACTGTGCTGGCTAGCACGGTCGTGGTGTTAAGGAAATAGACGACGGTTACGAGTAGGGAAACTGACACTGTAACTATGTGTTGTCTGGTCAGGTGCCACAGCCGTGCTGGCCAACACGACCGTGGTGTTAAGGAAATAGATGTCGGTTACGAGTAGGTAAACCGACACTGTAACTATGTGTGTCAGTTTTATACAAATAACCGATGCCTATTGTTTTGTTTTGTTTTTCTGTCACTCTGCAGACCTATTGTGGCTGGTTGCAGGATGAGAAACCTGCAGTTCGGTTATGAACTATAGGTTTTATGACATCCATTGATATCAGCCAACAACAGGCCACAAACCTGCAAAATTAACAACAAAAATATTCACACATTTAGCAATGCAACCTGCAGTTCCATTTGATTTTCACACATTTAGAAACATTCATGTAGCTAGCAATCTGTAGTTCCATTCATTTTCACATTCACACATGTAGGAACATTCATATAGCAACCAACAGTTTCATTCATTTTCACTCAGACACATGTAGAAACATCCAGACATGTAGAAACATTCACACATATATTATAATTCAGAAATTCATTTACAAAATATCATTCTTTAGTCATTATTCGCTATAACATCCCAATTATATTTTAAAAACCCCACTACTTGTATGGTTGTTGCCCATTCTTCTCTTACTTCATTTAATTCTCCCGTCGTATAGGGAGCATGTACATCTGGTAAGGCCGTTCTTGTAGTGTGGTCAGTTTTAAACACCTGTAAAGAGAATGATGTATATATATAATTAATGAGCTATACATAAGATTGATATATTTCATATTATCTAATGAGACTATATAATACCTCAGCAATACAATCGATGTCCATTACGACATATTTGATAATCATGTGCATAAATCGCATCACATAGTATCCACATGCCCATCCGTTGTCTTGTATAGCACACTATAAATTCAAACATACAAAATATTAAAAAATACAACAAATTAAGCGTTGTTCACATAAATAATATATACATTTATTGCAGTCGGGAACTTACTTTCATGTTCTTCCAAATTATTGGCTGGTTCTTTTTCATGGGGACCTTTCCTCCAGCCTTTTTGAACTCATCAAAACCCCTACATGTTAATGTAGCACATTACATTGCATAATTAAATAGTAATGTAATAACATATGTTAACGGATATGAAAATGAAATATTTCTCACCGGAATAATGCCATTTTCATTATGTGTCCATATTTTGTATTCAATTTACTCCCCTTAGGATATAGATAATAGACAGTGAACGTCTCGGGGACAATAACCAGTAACTCCCTATGCATACCACTAGAGGTAAAAAAGTTAAAAATTAATAACTCAAAATCCACAATAAAAATGTAATTTTCTTAAGTCCAAATTATAATAAGCAAAGTAAACTTACTCTACATTCAATGGAGCCATTATCACCGTCTTCTTATTTTTAGCAAAAATTGGAAAAGCCTCACAACAGTATTGTTGAACTGGCGGAGGGTCTTTAGCTACTAGACTAATCAAAGATGGAATCAAAAATCCTACATGTTCGAATGCAAAATCTGCACATATCTTATCCAAGTAGCTGCAAAATATGTATTAATTACACATGCATTAATAAATAAGAAACCAAATCACCAGATCCTACCCAAGGTATATGGATGTATAAAGAAGATCTCACCTTATCCATAGCTCTATCACAGATATATTTAGCCAATCATATTGAAACAACTCCAAAATATCTTGTATAAATAGTTTGCTTTTGTATGATTGACCTGCAGCATCTGAATCTATAGAAACAGTTATAGGGTAATTTATATCATGTTCGCCTAACCATATTGCCATACCCCTACAGTTAGGACCTAACGGGACAGGTAGGTCCTGTGGAATCCAACTGGGTAATGTAGGAGGTGGAAGTGGAGGCCTAGATGTTGTGGGTGTCTTCTTTTTAACCTGTATATATATAATAATTTCATATCAACTGACATCATATACACACACTAACAATTTAATGTAATGTAAATTTACCATACGGTTTCAATAAAGAGGACATCCGCTTTTAGCCACAATATCAATCCGCCTTCTGCCTCACCAAGCATTTTGCAATCTGGGTGGGCATATGGCAATGGAAGATCCATCCATTTGGGGAATATATGTACCAGGCTCACACGAATCCAACCAGTTGGTAATGGAGACCCGTGAAACATTTCCCCTGGTAGGGATGGGTAAGTCGACGCCTCTGCAATGACATATTCATTAACTTTTAAACAGCATGGCTTCAAGCCCTACAAATTTTTGTGTAAAGAATGTTATATACATATATACATATCATCTTTTTTTTAAACGACTACAATTTCATATATACATATCATCTTGAAAACATATCATCTTGAATTAAAAAACTAGTTACTATGTCATAAAAATACTTACAGCGGATTTGCTAGGTGGTGGGTCTACAAGATTACTCCCAACCTCTGTAGTAGGAGTAGATCCTGTAGTAGGAGACACCATAGGTACTGTCTGGTAAGTGGCAGTCTGAGATGCCTGCCACTTTTTCATTGCTTCTTTGAGTTTCCTATCTAATATCTTATCTACCTATACATGGATAAAATAAACGTCAAATTCTAATTACTGAATTCTCTTTTATAGTAACATCTACAAGGAAAAAATATGTTACCTCTTCTTGTGAAAGTCCCACTTTTGGGACATGTTTGTGCTGGGAAGCTTTGATGCCCACACCAACGCCTATATCCCTAACACGTCCAGGATGCTCTGGGTTACCCAGAGCAACTGTCAACTCATCCCTTATGCCCTTAGGGATGAACTTGCCTTGTTTCCTCAGCTCGTGCAGCTCCCGCTAATCTCCAAAACAAAAATTTGTAATTAAGTAAACACCACAAATAATCAATATTCGAACGATTGCTGTAAGAGTTGTATTTTACCATTTTTGCAGCCGCCTCAGCAGTTGCAGGCTTCATTATTTCTCCCTTCTTATTTTGCCTCCCAGCTATCCAGACAACATGGTGAGGCAGACGTGTGCTACCTATAGTAGAGGACTCCTGAGTAGCAGTAGACTGAGCAGTAGCCTCAGACTGTAGTCTTTGGTGAATGCCTGCATACCCCTTTGGACGCATTGTGTGGTCATGCACATTCAGTGCACGCCTTGATTTTTGTGCCTCACTGAGGGCCTAGTTAGTATGCACATTAATGATTTGGTTAGTAACACTAAATGTTAATATTGAATAGGTGAATACAACATATATTAATAAGATTGGGACTGACGCCTAATACCTTGAATTCATCAGTTTGTCTTGAAGCAACAAACGCGTCCCATTCTTCTTTGTCCAGCAAGTTCCACTGTTCTGTGGCTGTCTTCTTCCTCTTGTCACCTTCTTTTATGTTTTCTCGGGTGAGATTTGTTCTATAGTTCCTTAGGACTCTCCCACAGCATTGCATCACGCATTTACGATGCAACTTTTCATCCAATTCAAATATACTCTACAAAATAGAATTGCTATTAACTAGTATCCAAAAAAATAGTAATCTACAGAATAGAATTGCAAATTAATAATAACTCACGCATAAATCCTTCCATATTACATCTTTCTTCTCCTTAGGAACTTTATGCCAAGAATCTATCTTACAACCGCCATGGCTACGAGTAACATACCCAAGATATGAAACAAACAAATTGAGATTCACATCAGATGCATTTCCTACATTATCAAAATCCACAACAAGTTTGGGTCCATTGCCCTTTTGTGCTATTAACTTCTTCATCATAGTGATGCCCCTTCTCTTGTCAACGTTTTGGTGCTGCTGATCAAGTGCCTCAAGTTCTTCAGATGGTACATGTGCATCATCCACCTAAAATTTGACAAAATAAACACATTTACAAGATATAACTATAAATGGACATATAGATATAAATATATGATATATTTTTAAAACTTACATTGTGAGGTGGCACATTGATGTCCTCACCCTCACGGTAATCATCAGCACGGTCATCAGGAGAATGCTCAGCCATCTAAAAATTCACATTGACATTGTAAAGTTCACATTGTAAAGTAATTCAAATTGTAAAGCTCACATTGTAAAGTTCACATTATAAAGTAATTCACATTGTAAAATTCACATTGTAAAGTTCACATTCACATTGTAAAGTTCACATATTCAGAAAAATAAAACATATAAAAAATATAAACATGCCTCTAATATTGTGATTTTTTATCAATTAACAATCCTTAATTGTGATCTCCGCGCAAAAACAAGTCATCATTAGCTTCAATATTTTTTGGTGTTGGCAACCCAACTGAGAATGGACTGGTGTCATCATACTTATCATAGTACTATTCTTCATCTATAGGATCTTCAATGAACTGTCTTTTACCATGAAGAACAACCGACCATTTATCATTTACAGGATCATCGATATAAAATACTTATTTCGCATGTGATGCCAATATTAATGGTTCACCCTTCTCGCCAATCTTTTCAAAGTTCACTAAAGTGAAACCCAATTCATCCACTATAACTCCTTTGGTGTTATCAACCCAATTACATTTGAAGAGCGGAATTCTAAAATCTATGTAGTCAAACTCCCATATGTCTTCAATGACACCGTAATATGACATTTTAGCTTCACGTGGACTCTTATCCTTTGCACTTGCAAAAAACATAGTCGATGCTTAAAGGGTGACCCCACTGTTTTGGACGACACTCTTATCATCTTGGCACTTTGTGTAATATGTGAATCCATTAATGTCATACCCTTCATAAGACATAACAGTCAATTTTGGTTTAAAGACGAGGCATTTGATAGTTTCAGTAATATCATTTGGTGTTTGAGATAGTTGATGTCAGACTTTATCTTCAAACCACTTAATAAATGTCTTGTTATGCTCTCTAGCAAGCCACATTGTATTGGCTCGAGGATATTGTCTCTTGATGAAATTGGTATGTTCCTCGATATAAACGTTCACTTCGTCCATGTTTTGTAAAATATACAAGTGACCTTGTTCCAACTGCTCACGGCTGATTACTTTCACACGTGATTCCAAAATTCCTTTGCCAAATTGCTTGTCAATATTCTTGTCATTATTAGGAGTGTCATTACCACTGAGAAAGTCATTGCAAAAATCCATAACCTCTCTCGGCACATAACCCTCAATAATACTCCCTTCAGGTCGATAACAGTTTTGAACATCACTTTTAAAAACGCTCATGTAACGTTCAAAGGGATACATCCAATGCAAGAAAACTGGTCCCAACATTTTCACTTCCCTAGTCAAGTGGACAACAAGATGTACCATGATATCAAAGAATGACGGAGGAAAATACATCTCAAGTTGACATAGGGTAACAACCACTTCTCTTTGCAATTTATCGATAGTATCAGGGTCAATAACTTTGCTGCACAGACTGTTAAAAAAGAAACAAAGTCTGGTGATTGCAAACCTTACATGCTTTGGCAATATAGATCTAATTGCCAAATGCAATATTTTTGCATTAGAGTGTGACAATCATGAGATTTAAGACCTATCAACTTCAGATCTTTCATTGATACCAATCTACGGATGTTGGATGAGTAACCCTGTGGCACCTTAACATTTACCAAACATTCACAAAAAGCTTTCTTCTCCTTTCTAGACAATGTGTAACAAGCGGGAGGTAAGTATGTTCTCCGATTTTCCATTTCACGAAATTATGTTAATTCTGACCTTATTCCCATTTCACGTAGGTCCAGTCTGGATTTTATCCCATCTTTAGTATTACCTGGTATATTCAACAAAGTACCAATGACACTATCACAGACATTTTTCTCAACATGCATGACATCGATACAATTCCTAACTGTCAAAGAACTCCAATAAGGAAGATCCCAAAATATTGACTTCTTCTTGAATAAAGATTTGTCACTCTGTGTGGCCATAGTACATTGTGATCTCTTACCAAATTCATTGACAATGTCTTTTACTCTTTCATAAACAACCTCCCCTGGTATAGGTTTAGGTGCACTTCGTTCCTCATTCAATCCATTGAATGCTTTGCGCTTCCTACGATATGGATGGAATTTTGTAAGAAACCTTCGATGACCGAGATATACAGTCTTACCACCATGTTTTAGTCTTGTTGAATCAGTGTTCTCTTCACATATAGGACACGCTTTAGCTCCTTTGACACTATATCCAGACAAATTCCCATCTGCTGGAAAGTCATTAATAGTGCAAAACAACATAGCATGCAAACAAAATGTCTCTCTTTGTGAATCATCATAGGTCATCACACCTTCACCCCAGAGTTTCTTTAAGTCATCAATTAGAGGTTCAAAATAAACATCGATCTCATTTCCAGGTTGTTTAGGGCCCGATATCAACAACGACAACATTACGTACTTATTTTTCATACACAGCCAGGGAGGAAGATTTTATATAACAAGCATGACTGGCCAAGTGCTATGTTGGCTGCTCAATGTCCCGTATGGATTCATCCCGTCTGTACAAAGCCCAAGTCTTAGATTCCTAACTTCTTCACCAAATTCAGGGTACAATAGATCAATCTTCTTCCACTGTGGGGAATCAGACGCATGTCGTAGGATCCCATCATTATTTTTCTTAACATCTGCATGCCACCTCAAATTCTTCGCATCTATCAGATTGGAAAACAAGCGTTGAAACCGTGATATTATAGGTAGATACCGCATCACCTTGGTAGGAGAACTAGTTTTGGACTCCCCTGAAGTCGTCAATTTATACCGTGA
This sequence comes from Alisma plantago-aquatica, assembly GCA_963693085.1. Taxonomy (NCBI): domain Eukaryota; kingdom Viridiplantae; phylum Streptophyta; class Magnoliopsida; order Alismatales; family Alismataceae; genus Alisma; species Alisma plantago-aquatica. The sequence continues at coordinate 659,230,515 of OY856412.1, read as the reverse complement.
CGCACCACATTTTGGACAATCTTTCAAATCCACATAGTCCTTTTGAAATAATACACAATCATTCAGGCATGCATGTATCTTCTTGTCATCCATTCCCATTGGGCACAACAATTTATTTACCTAGAATGTTGAGATTGGCAGCTTGTTTCCTTCAGGAAGCATTTCTTTCAACGAAGACAACAATGACGTGAAGCTTTTGTCGCTCCATCTATTGTTAGCTTTCAGCTTATACAATCTCAACACAGCGCTAAGCTTCGTGAACTTAGTACAACCTGTGTATAATGATATCTCAGCATCATGCACAATGTTTCTAAAAATGGGAGGTGGATCAGTGTGCTCTACCCCACAACTATCCAGCATCACATCAACGATGTCTACTGGAACTGGTTCATTCACATCTACGTCATCGTAGGCAATTTCTTCTTCCACACAAGCACTGCTATCGACATCCTCTAGTTTCGGGTTTGAAATCTCTCCATGCTAGTGCCATTATGTATAGCCTTGTATAATCCCGTTGCACATGACATGACTTTTGATTTCGTCACCAGTGCTGACTTTCAAGTTGTTACCGCAATGCCTACACGGACAGTAGAACCTATCTCCAGGTTGTTTCCTATGTTCCTTGGCAAATCTAATAAACTGGTCAAGACCAGAAATAAACTCTGGGGTGCAGCGATTGCGAATGGACATCCATGATCTATCCATTCTATGATCAAAGAGAAAACAAGTATATATTACAAAAATATTAGTGTCTAGGGTTAACAAATACATGTGATGTCATTATTATATATAATAAATGTGTACCACCTATCCCATTCTTGAACACCTAATCTCACTAGTAAGTGTATCATGTGTATTGGGTTTTCAAGAAAATTTCGGCAGCATTTCCCCGCTGTTCTCCAAGTACATATGTACTTAGAGAACAAATGGGGAAATGCTGCCGAAATTTTCTTGAAAACCCAATACACATTATACACTTACATCATAAGCGAGATCAGGTGTTCAAGAACAGTCCCAAACCGGTAACTATCCAAGATTTACTCCTAATGAGTAAATCTTGGATGGGTTTCTAGGCCAACAAATACATGTGTTGTCATTCTTATACCTAAAATCCTAGTTCTTCAAGTTAGGGTGATTATTGATGTCTTTAAAAGCATGATTGGCAATTTAGGGAAAAGTTCATCATTTACATTCCAAGCATGTCACATGTGTGCATTACAGTTCATCATTAACATGTAGATGAATAAATAAAAATAGTAGACAAAAAAATAGAAAAAAAACAGATGAATAAATACAAATCTATTGATAAACTAATATAAATCAGTAGATGATGATCAATTAATTGCTGAATCAGTACATAAATAAATACAAACATTAGATGAATACATACAGATCAATTGAAAAAAAAAGTTAAATCAGTTGATAAATAAATTTCATTAAGTAGATGATTAAATCATAACAAAATCAGTACATAAATAAACACAAATAAGTAAATAACTTAAAAAATAATAATAAAACGCCCAGCAGCAGCCTAGGCATGCCTTGGCACCGCCCAAGCAGCCGCCGGAGCAGAGGAAGAAGGAAGAAGGTAGGGCAGGCATACCTTGAGGGCAGAGGAGAGCAGTGGGTGGAGCAAGACCTAGCAGCAGCTGGCAGCCGACGCCGACGATGAGGAGAGGAGAGGAGCGGCGGCGAGGGCGGCGAGGAGAGGACAGCAGCCACCGGCGGGGGCGGTGGCGAGGAGAGGAGAGGCACCGGTGAGGAGCGGCGGTGGAAGGGAGAGAAGCAAGAGCGGTGGTGAGGGCGTCGACCAGGAGTGGTGGCGGCGCGGGGGAGGCGGCGGGGGCAACGACGACGTGCGGGGAGCATCGGCGGCAAGAATCGCCAGACCTAGCAGAGAATTCGCAATGGAACAGAGACAATGGGGAAAAGTCTATTTCACAGGGCTATTAACTATACCATAGGCGTCGTTTATTCAACAAAATCGACACATAAAATTAAAGGTGTCAGTTCTCGACAAAAACCGAAACCTATTCTCAATTATAGTCGTCGGTTTTAACTACAAAACAATTGATGTCTATATACATGTCCATAGTTGTCGGTGTCTTCCGAAAACTGACGATTAAAGGGTGTGAAAAATTCCCCGCGGAAAGCGCGGGAAAACTCATAAGCGTCGGTCAATGTAATAAAACCGACAACCAAAATGTGTCCAATTTATGTCTCGCGAATAACCTTTAGTCGCCGATTTATTGTTTATCAACCGACGCCATATGTTAAATTTTGGAGGTAATTTTTTTTGCTGGAAATTTTGGATTTGGCGGTTAGTTTTAGGCATCGGTTTTTTATTAAGTAACCGACACTGAATAAAATCGGTACCCGTGTCTGGTCGCCCTTCACAGATTGGATGTCAGTTTATGTTATCAACCGACGCTGTAGAATTTAGGTGTCGGTGTATTTATACAACTGACACCTTGAAAAGTGACGTTATAAGCCATTTCTGTAGTAGTGGATATTTCCTATTTGATTATCAACATGACAATGTGCTAACTAAGATGCTCAATTACTCAATTTTGAAATAGTGTTGATGTCAATACAAAGTGATTATGATCTAGAATATGAAATACTAGTTTTTATTGATGGGTTGATTTAATTTTGCAGACAAAATTTCTTTTAAGGTGGGGAAGATCTGATAACCTAGTTTTTCCCCCTCATTCAATAAATGTACATCTTGACTCATAAAGATTCTCTATTATGCTTAATAACCTCCTCACCCTCAATTATATGACTTGAAATCACAATATACTCAATTCATGAAATGGAATTGAATAAATATCACCTTATTCTTAATTGACAAAAGTTGAGTGCATAATTACACTTTTGAAAGTGTGTTTCCAAAATCCAGTGTCCTCAACATTATCATTTGGGGTTAAAAATCTTATATAAGAAGTAGAGGAAATTTGTAAACCAATGGTAAAAATTTCACTCAAATCAGAGTCATTATATGAATTTTACAAGGTTGTCAATGAAGTATACATTTGAAATGATATAAAATACTCACCGATCTATGACGCTTCCTCTCAACCAATGAGAACACACCATTTTGGAGTAGCAGATCTACTCTTCCAACCCTTGGATCGGCTAGTGGTCCATGATGGACACTTATCTAATGGCCATCATATTGTATTCTCTCTTGTGTCAGGGAAAAGTATAGCAGGCTTTGATCCAACCAATCTGGGCATTCTACACCTCATTTTCTCCATTTTGATGCCCCATTTTGCTTTGTTTCTCTTCCTCCTTTCATTTTGACCCCTTCTTGTGTGAAACCCTACGCCAAAACCCTCTCTCTACTTCATCTTCTTCTTTGGTTTGAATACCTTATCTGTTGCAATGAGCTCTTGGAGTTGGACCCTCAATCGTCCATGGCGACGCCTGATCTGGGATCCAAGCACACAACCTCTTCCTGATCAGACCGATGTCATCAAGAGCCCCATCTGGCTTCCTTTTCCCCTCTATCTCCCTTCTCATCTATGAGATTTTTCTCACCACAATTGTCATGACTATCTTAGGAGCACGTGTGGGATGATTTTATTGGGCGGGGTAGTAGGAGAGCCCTTTGATCAAGGGTCCCCTTGAAAACCCAAATTAGTCAATAGTTTCTCTCCTTAACACCTTCATTGATTGACTTTTACCAATAAATAGACCTACCACACATGGAACAGTAAAGGGTCACCCCGCACATAGCCTCTATTCTTCCCCGACTAAAGGCCAAAAACCTCGAGTCCCAGTTTCATGTAAATACTACCCTCTTCCTCTTCTTTTTCCCTAAAGCTTGTTTGGAAATTTTTAAATATTATATTTCTAAATCCTTGGGCCTAATAGGACAAATAATATACTACTTATCTAGAAAACAAAATATACCCAATGGGACTAGTTTCATGACCTGATTCTACTTATACTTTGAGTAATAGGCTAAAGATGATTTGTTTTAATATCTTTTACTTATTATATTTCATTACGTACTCACCTTGAATTCCCATTCTCTAAAACCTTGGTAATAGTTTTAGATCAGTAACATTTGATGGTAGATGAGTCAAGGTTCCAACTTTGATCAATATGATACCAAAAGATATGATCTTTGTAACTTAAATGCCTTAATATGGACTTCTATGTTGAAGATGATTACTTTGATGTTAAAATTTGATTCTACGTACCCTAAACAATTTGTTAAAATTAATCAGTAATCTTTGATGCATTTCATAACAAGATTCGAACGTATTCATATTTCTACTTTAATTTGATCTTGTTATATGAATTGAACTAAGAAATGTATTTTATGTAAACTTTTGATACTATATCTCACACCTTGGTGAAATATGGAATTAGTGCTACTGGAATCCATCATGTGACCTCAAAATGGGTAACTTTCTATGTTTTTTGCACTTAAGTGAATAATCGGTCACTCTTGTTCCTTAAATGACAAAGTTCCCTAATCTTGCCTTGTGTTGTGACCTAATGCACGTTGTTAATCTAGGGATCTAATATTGTCCTATTCTTACTGTAACGATGAACCATGCTACATTATGCTTTCAAACCAGTAACATATTAATGTTTATGATGCCCAACTCAATTAGATCATATTTATACTCTAATGATGACAATCTTGCATGATAATAATGTAAAATGAATCGTACGAGAATGTTGATATGTATGTTTCTTAATCTTGCCCAAACCTCGTGTTTTTTCTAATAAGATCATGCAACCTAATCATATGGCCCCTAATCTTAGTTATGGTGTGTCATTGTAGGTTCAAGATGAAGCCATGATACATGATGTAGCATGTTAATGCCCTTGCATAACCTTATTGGGATGTTGAAATCAATATTGAAGGTTTTGATACTATGACCTATGTGACACATCCAACATCCATAATAATGATTCAACAAATCAAATCTTTCTTATGCTGATCCAATTTTACTTATTTTTAATGTTAGGATCTCTATGATGACCTAAATAAATCTAATAAAAGTTTCAAATTATGATTTTCTATATCATTTGTAAACCTTGTGATATACTTAAGGAACACTTCATTCTCCTATTGGCCAAACTAGTCATATTGAACTTACTTGTATGTACATATGCTTAAATTGATTGGATTTATATAATTACTTAAGACACTTGTTCCCTATGATGAGTACTTCCATTTTACTTGAATTATGTTGAATAAAGTTTGAACATATTTGAATGTGTCCATCATACATAACCTGGTATACCTACATGAATACTCGGGATAGGGGCACAAGTCATGATGAAACAAGGTTAGGTCATTGGCTTTGGTCTTTAGGTCCTTTAGGTAGAAACATGGTGACATTTAGGCTTTGAGCCTAAAGTGCCCTTCATGGACCTTTTCTTTGGGATAGTTGATCAATGGAAACATAACGTTGTTTAGTATAATTGAAATGTGTCTAAAATATGTTTGTTTGTTATAAGAAATTCTTTAATGGGGTTGATTTATTTTCTTTTTATTATATTAAGTTTTTACAAGTATATATGTTCTCTTAAATCTACAATTTTATGTCTTTATAGCGTACTCATCACAATTTTCTTTATTTAAACCCATTTTATGGGTAACATGTACATTGTTACTCTTGCTAAGATTGTTTCTTCTTCTCTTATCTTATAATCTATTGCTCTTACTTTGAGAAAATATAAAAACATGCAAACATAATTCATATGGGTAGTTATGTGGGACTAAAATCTTAGTGTCAAGTACTAGCTTAGTTCTCTTTATGCCATGTTGTTTCATAACTTAGTTTTATATGTTGTTGTTTATATTTTTATTTATGTGTATGCTATGCAATTCATTCTGGGAATAGAATCCTTGACCCACGGGATGTGTATCCATTTGAAGTGTGGACTTAGGGTAATCCATTAGGGAAATCACATATTCTCTATGAATGTTTAATACCCCAATTCCACATATCTTAAAGAGTCTTTCTATCATCTCACTACTTCTCTAAGGACTACCCTAATCCACCCAATTAGATGATGATTTGTTAGTTTATCATCTCCTCATGTGATCACCTTAATTCCACTTAATTGCATGATCTCTCGATTATGGGTATCTTATGTATGAGGAAAACTAAAAATTTGAATGAATTGGTAAAATTTGAGCAAAACAATGATGATCTCATGATTTGCCCTTAATATAAAAACTCTATTGTGACTAATAGAAGTACTCTTATAGTTAAATACTCATGTACGAGCCCCAGATCATGCAAACTCAATATCATAGTAAATAAGTAGGATTTGTTTCTTATTTCTCATGGTTGATGAGGCCCCTATTTAATTAAGTCCATGTTGTCCTATTATCAATCAAACCTAAAACATGATTAAGCAAACTTTTCCCCTATTTTGATATTTACCATAATCATGACACGAACTTCAAAATCATGATGAAAGACTTTGATATAAGACGTGTCTTCCCTATTGATCTCTATGCATGTTGGTAATCTTAATTTTTAATAATATGAGGGTTATGGATCTCCATCTTGCCTTACTATGTTGCAAGTCTTGGAGTACCCAATTTAACTTCGCAATTTCAAAATATACCCTTACCTTGATCATGAAATGAAGGGAATGTATTACTAATGTCCATCATAGTACCTATTAATAAACAACATTTTTCGTCACAATACCTATTAACATACAACATTTTCCCCTAAAAGTGGCTCTGGAATCTGGTTGGTACCAAACAAAAGCGATGCAAAACCATGAATAAATGGGGGCCTCATAAGATGTATGGAATAATTTGTCATATAGTAGTGACCACGCTGGCTTCGCCTTATCTGCTATTTAGAAGGACTAATGGAAAGAGCAATTGTCATGATGGTGCCAGAAGGCTGATACATACTGGGACCGATAGTGACGAGCTTCAACGACAAGAGAGAAAGTGAGAGGAACCACCACTATGGCTGTCAAGGGGATGGTAAGAGCTTACCCTTACCTTTACTCACCTAGCATGGTGGGTAAGGGTATAGGTATTTTCCACCACTATCCTTACCCTTTCCTTATCCTTACCCTCTTACTCACAGGGTAGATGAGGAGGGTAAGGGTGAAGTGAAGAATTTATGCGTCTTTTAAAAAAGTATACTAATAGGAATAATAATGACATTCCTAATAAATTATCTAAAATAACTATTAAGAATTCAAAATATTTAGAATTAATCCTCTACAACATTTTAGACATGGTTTGTATTGTAAAAACTATTAAATCTAGTTATTTCTTACATGTGTGTCTTACACTTCCAAATGGTGTTGTATACACGATCAAATTAGCTACATAATAAGTAGGTAAGAAAACTATGTATTATATTAAGTGATGACCATATAATATTAAACAATTCATTAACTCGAACAACATAATCATAAAATATTTTTAATATATTATACAAAGATATTAGTGGGTAGCGGGTTAGAGGATATATGTACTGGCTTATCCTTACCCTTACCCACTAATGTAGCAGACTAGAGAGTGGAAGGTAGATGGGTAAAGGCTAAGAAAATTATTTACCCTTACCCTTCCGCTACATGGTATGGGTAAATGATAAATGGGTTTATCCTTACCCATTGATAGACCTAACCATAACCTGGCCAAATGTTGGTTAAAGAAAGTTTTTTAACATAACAACAATAATCTGATATCGAACATGCACTCATGAGTGCGTGGTGTGGATTTTTCTTGTAGAAGGGATTGGAACACGGGGGTTAATATTTGAATAATGCTACACATAGGAAAAATGGGACACACTTTGGGATGAATTTTGGACTTTAATCTACTAAACAACAACAGTAAAGAGTCCTTCCCTCCTCTCTTTTTTGGCGGGCTAAAGTTCAAAATTGGTCTCAAAGTGTATATCATTTTGTCTTTGTGTAGCATTATTCAAATATCTTCCCTGCTTATTTTTTTTTAAGCTGACTTAAAGTCCAAAATTTGTCCCAAAATGTCTCTTATTTTACCTCTGCATAACAGATCTCCTAATATTTTGACAAGAGGCATCTTGTGCAACTAGTAGCTGGAGTGAGGCAGTGTAGACAAGAAGTTGTCCATTAAAAAAATGTTCCATTTGACAAAACAAAGAGGTATTATAAGACTAAGTTGGATATAGGATGGGGAATCCGATTGAAAATTCAAGTTGGGTTTAGGTGTGAATAGATTGATTTTTTATTGTTGTATGAATTTACTATTTCTATTAAAAAGTTACAACCCAAAATTTGGAAGTCATTTATTTTGACTCTCAAATATGTGCTTCATATATCTTTGAGAATCACTATGTACTAAGAATAAGACTTGCTTTTCCAAGATTAATTTCTAAAAGAAAGTTCAAACTAATCACAATTTTGATTTAGAAGAGACAACAATTAAAGATAATCTATCATGAGAATTTAGTCTTAAGATTTTGTTTTTGATTTACTAGAGTGAGACCCATGATTGGGGCCACAAATATGGTAATCTTACATATCACATCCAAGAGGGATGCATATCAAATGCAACTTGGAAATATACCCTGTTTGGTTTTCAACAACATCCTCATCATTTTCAATTTACTTGGTTTAGTCCCTTTTTCTAATCTGATATTGTAAACTCCAATAAAAGATGTTGCCTATTTCTTACCCAACCATCTTTTTAATAATAAAATACAAATGGTATTTTTTTTGGGCTGACGCATTTACCTCAAATGTCTTTATAGAAGAAAAAAAGCTCAATATTGTGAAAACTTGTGGTATACTTGGTTAATCAGTACTTATAAACAATGCCATATAGGAGAATACCTTTTAGAAAATGGAAATCATATACATCTTCACAGTCACTACTAGTGCAATTTGACGAGGTGACTCACATACACCTTTTTTAAGTAATCTCTAATCTTGAAAAAAGAAAACCTTGCTGAGATGATCAAATAACTTAATTGGTGAAATTTCTATTCAATTTGTTGCAAAATCCCAATATTTTGCTAATATTCTCTGGTTGGTGAAGTTTAGAAAAAAGAATTCAAGGGGAAGGAAATGAAGGTTACAAATGGAATGAAACACTAACACAATAGTGTGAAAATATTTCTATGAAGATAAATGCAATGTAAATGAGATTAATATTTTGTATTATCATTAAATTGTGATTTATTGATTATATCTTATATATGTTCTAGAATTTCCCAAATAGAAATAATTATGAGAAAATGAAGAGAGGTGCATATTGATATATATACTTCAAGATTAGTAAACCATTTAAGTAAAGAAGGGGAATTTCTAATTCGCATATCAACCCTAAATAGCATAATTTTCTCCTAATTGTCAGTGTTGTGGAAGTGAAACAGATTTATTGTACCTATTGAATTTTGGGCCATAGAAAAATATGGAATTTGACTATGAAAAACAAATCATGAGGGGTTTAGATGGACCCAAGTGGGATAGTGTTTCAATTCCCTAAATATAGGATATGGTATGTGATGGATTAGAGGAGATGAGACCAACCGTGTGATGAGAAATTAGAAAGTCAGAGTATATGATGCGAATATGAGATTTCCATATTTCTTTCAACCCCCTCTTACATTATCTAGGCTAAACACACCTGGTTTCATCCCCGATCCTCCACCCGATCATTAGGAGTTGTTGTTTGATGTGTAAAACAACCCACTTTCTCTATATTAATGAGAGTGGTTATGAGGAGAGAGAAAAAAAGAGAGTAAAAATAGAGAACAATTGGTTGGTGTAGAAAAAGTGGAGGAACCTCTATCATTAACTCCACTATATATTTTTAAGAGAAAGAAATACAACCATTAAATGTGAAGAGATAGAGAAAATTTCTTTAGTTAAAACTTTCAACGACACAATTAGTGTGGTACTATGTATGGGGAAGTAATGTAGTATCTAGGTAAAAGATCTCCAATCACCTTTTTTTTGCATTTTCCCAGGACATTTGGTAGCATCTCATTTCCCATTCTTAATATTTTTTTCCGAAATGAAAATTATTGGACTCCTTATAAAGAATAATTTCCAACAAGACTATTATTGGCATACTTTGAAAATATAAATAATATAATAGATGTATACTTATATCTTCTCTCGTATAACTCATACTGTACGTGTGAGACCTCGATGGTTCCAGAAAGTGAGATTACTCAAACAAAGCACAAAACTAATACTAAACATCTAGGTTACCAAAAGTATAGGAAATTAAAACTGATCACATCACATCATCTCAAGTTGAAACATATCACATCTAAAAACCAACAAACTTGTGCCACTTGTATCTCATACATGCCCAGAGATATTACAGATTACTTTTCAAGGGCTATCAAGCCACAACATGTTACATACGATAGCCTTCTCACATATACAAGATGTATTTGTACAACTATGGCATACAACCAAAACCTTGTATCGATGTACAAAATCATGAAACCTCCCTAAGGACCAGAGAGTATAGGGATGACACATATGACTCTACTACAAAACACTAGAAGCATATCCAACCTTTTGACATCTACTGCTCTTCCCATTGCTCAACCTATATCATATGATCCATTCCTCATCGTGCATGGTCACCTAAAAGATATGGAAACCCACAGGATGAGACCAAATTTCCCAACAAGACATACCATTCAAATATGATCGACCATCACAAAGTCAAAATCGATACCATACAAGATCTATGGAAGAGACGGAATCCATGATCTTACCAACACCTTCTGGTCAGTATGAGAGAAACACTATAGAGACATAACAATAAACTAAAAACTACAACATTTAGTCAAGTTGATAAACACCTAGCCCGCCTTGGTAATTGCACAACACTAGAGAAAAGGCTCACACATGGCCATTCTAGAAAGAGGCATCAATGCAATTATAATGTTTCCTATCACATATTACAACATCTAAAGAATGACCAAAACCATCTTCTATATATCACAATTGTAGACACAGCATGATACTTGACTTGCACCCCGCATATTCAATACTATGCGCTCCGAGTTTTCTCTTAGGAATGACTCGTTTCACCATCCAACAAGTGTTAACGCTGAAGATGGATCTATGGTATAGGGAAACTACATGATTAGGGTTTCACTTGATTGCTTAAGTCAATTGGGTATATTTTAGCATCAATCGAGTTACAACGTATAAATCCTAAATAATTTCTACAAACTAATGGTATGATAGAACTCTAGAAGATATAAAACATATAAGGTGTAAACTTGTCACATCATATCAAGACATCACTATCTCACTGCCTTAATCAAGGCCATCATCCTCTCATGTTGTCATGGCCACACATGTCCAACATCATTATCACATCACTAGGGGATTTTGATCCCTCATCTCATCATTGGAGGGTATCTCCTCTCACTAGGCATTAAGCCTTTGTCATGTTATAAGACCAATCACATCATTATGATCTCAATATGCCTCATTAAGGCTCATAATCATCACATGTGTCACATCATATATACACTGAAGCAATCATTATCTATGACATTCATTTACCTACATGGTTAGGATTACACAAGTAGGAGAGAGAAAACATCATCTCAATCTATTAAATCAAGTAGCTCAACAAGTAGATCCTGCACTACATATTAGGGTTAGGGTTTCAGACACATAGTTAATTAGGGTTTCCATGCTATAATCATCATTTAACTTTAGATGCATTACCTCCCACATTCTTGGAACACATTTGGGTTAAGTTTCATAATTATCCATCCAAAACATCACTACGTTGCAACCAAAACACATCATAAAACATGTAGAGACCAACATATCACAAGTGCAACAACCATAGGTGGCTAACACCTTGTTGCGACCGTAGCATCAGGTGTAGCAACTAGGACTCATGGGTATGTTTGTTGACCAAACCAAGCAGGACATGTGTTGCGACCACAACATTATCAACCCAGGCTCAAGCCCTTCAACCGCAAGAGATCACCAAAACACTTATTGTTACCGAAACACCCCAAAGTACTTCGGCCAAGAAAATGAAATTCAAGTATGGTAACAACAACCCATTAGGGTTAGGGGTGTTGTGACTGCAACAACCTCACAAATGCCATGTCGATCAAAGTACTCACCTAGGCAGCAACTAAAATCATGAACACGAGGGTGTAAAGGATGAAGGATAATAAGAAAATCATGTGTCGACCGAAACAAGACCAACTTGAGGCACTTTGACTGAAACAAAACCAACCCAAAGGCAAAGGCATGTCGACCACAACAACCTCTTAGGTAATAAACAAATGCATGAGCCACATTTGAGTGTCGATGAAAAACATCATGAAAAACATGCTTTGATCAAAATAGGTGTTGAGCATAAAGAAGACCAAACGTCACCATGCTCAACTCTCAGGGAAGAATGAACATCAAACCCTAGTAACAAACTCCATCATGAACAACCAAGAAACAAACTAGGAGAGAGAAGACCAATCTTAAACTCAAAAGAACCAATTAAAACCTCAAGTAAATTATAATGGCCAAACCATAGCATGGTGATAATACCAAGGATAATGATGCATGTAACAACTTCACCTCAACATCACTTAAAAATTCGGCTCTTGAAATTAAGGTTTAGGAAAGAGAGAAATATATATAAGAATACTATGAAGTCATAAACCCTAAATCCTTACCATGTCATCAAACATCTTACTATCATGTTTTAGATATGTATCAACAACATGTAATCTAGAATATGGTGCAAAAGTAGATGAGGAGAAAGTTATGTAACTCGCCTTATGTTGAAGAGATCAAGATCCCAAAATCACAAGCTCCAAAAGAGAAGAAAGAAGCTTTGACTGGGAACAACTCCACGTCCACAAGGTCACCACAAAAGAAAAGAATACACCAAGGTCAAAAGATAGTTCAAGGTGAAGAAAACACATCCTTAGGTTGAACAAAAGAGAAGAGAGGATAAATAGAAGAAAGCTTCATCTCACTTGGGTACCACCATGGTCAAACCAAAGTCTCAGACCCTTGTGAAAAGAAGGTTCCCCCAAGATAGCCACCATGGTTGTACCGTAGTCTCACAAACAAGAAATAATAGTTAGGGACCAAAGGAAAACGTGACCAAAGGTGTAGAATCACTTACCAAGAAATTAGATCACCAAGGTTCACCACAAAGGAGATGATCAAGCTCAAAAGAACCACATGCAAGGATGATCGGCCACCAAAGCTTCAAGATCATCCTTTTCTAGCTTCACCAAGCTCCAAGGTGGGCCAAGAAAGAAGGAGGAAGGAGAGAGAGCTAAAAGGATTTCTTACATGCTTAGGAGAGAGCTTATATACACAAGGTAGGAGAGAAGTAAGGGAGTTATGAGGTGTCAACACAAGAGAGCATCAAAAGGACACTTGTCCACCAAGGAAACATCCATGCAACCACATAACACATGCATGCGTAGAAGTGTGATATAACCTATGGAGTGTAGCATTCACCTAGGTCAGATACATCCCATGTTGCATTCGTGACACACTATGGTAGATCGTGTACCGATCTCTACATTTGATCACCCACTCAACATGGTCAAAACACTCCACTAAAAGACAAACCCTATCGACCAAACCACACGTAATGTCACCATGGTCAAAGCAAACAACACCCATGGTAAGTGTTGCAGTTGCAACACTCATCCAAGAGTAGTGTTGCAGTCGCAACACACAAACCCTAGATTGGTTAATACAAAACAACAAGGAAATCCTAATCCCATCATGTGATGTCACATCATCAAGCATGGTCCAAGGAAGGCGCCCCTATGATCCTTTCTCTCATCATGATGCTAAGACATAGAGGGAACACTCTACATATGATAATTGCAAGGTAACTCTCAATTCTGGGTAAATTGCAATTTTGTCCAAAACAAGGATGCATAGCTCAAACATTAACAACACATGGCCAAACTAAAACATAAAATTGTCACATGTTATTAAGACATCTCAAGATATTAGATAAAGTTTCAAGAATCTAATTAAGCAAAGAATACAAGGTTAGCCTAAAAGCCAGGTCAGGGTTCTTATAACCATAAACCCTTAACAAGGATTTCACCCCCAAAATCCTACACAAAAAGAGACAGATACTTCCTACAAATCTCTTCCTCAAGCTCACACATGGCTTACTCAACACCACGACGATACCATAGAACCTTCACCAACACTATGTCCTACTTTTTCAACTTCTTCACTCTATTATCAAGGATCAAAATTGACCCTTGAACATATGGCATATCTTCTTCCTACTCAACCTCCACTGGCTGTAGCACTAACTCATTATCTGGGTGGCACTTCCTCAACAGTAACACATGGAACACCATATGTAACATGTGCAACTCAGGTGGAAACTCCAACTTGTAGGCTACCTTTCGAACAAGTGCTACCATAGGGTAAGTTCCCATAAACCTTGTAACGACCTCACCTCCCGATAACCCCCAATTAAGGGAGACCGAAAGGTCAGATCCGTTAAACAATAACCCAGATCAAAGGTTTTACACATAATCAATAACAATTAATAAACTTTACCAACTAAACTGAAAACTGGTATAAAATAAAACTTTGCTTACCTTTTTAAAACTAGGACTTCTAAACTTCTAACCATGAAGATATTGATCTAACTAATCCTCCTGTGCGCGTTAATTCTCATTTAATTCCACATATGCCACTTTACTATTTGTTCTTTTCACTGTACCTAAAACGCCGACAAACAAAACGTCGGTAAGCATAAAGCTGGTATGTGGGGGAAACAATAATCGTGCAACTATAGTAACAAAGTAGTCATCCAATTATAATTTAACAGACAAGATTACATTTTAAACCATACTACTCAATCCTTTCCTATCCCCTATCTCTGTGTTGTCCCTGTAGTGGACTGAGATACTACCTCTCTCTAGGTAGATCCTTATTAAACCCCACATAATTCATGTAGATCAATATCTAGGGTTGAGTCATATGGCACTACCCATAGGTAGTCCAATCTCTGACTCAAAGTGACTTGATGGTCCTACCCAATTGGTAGCCATGTACTAAGTCATTTGATGACCTAATGGGCCTACCCCATTGGTAGCCATGTACTAGGTCAACCCATTAAGCTACAGAGGGGACTAGGATCTGAGCTAGTAGGCACATATCTTATGTGATAGTCATATTCACATTATAATTTGCATGAATTAAATTCATCCAATAATTAATTCAATCCATGATGTAAACATCGATAAAATCCTTGAAAAACTAATGCAGGATAATCATAAGCGTAACCACATACCTGTCAAGTTGATGTGAGACAAAAATAATCCAATCAACCAATAGGCAATCAATCATTCAATAAGATCCTGAAACAATTATACAACTTCCTTTTATTACTCATGTCATTAAGATCTATGAAATGTAGCTTTCTTCCTAGGGTTTCTAGTCCACTTTTAGGGTTTCCATTGCAGTTAGGTTTTCCCTTCATCTTTTACTATTTCAAACCCTAATTTAACGCAATTGATCACCAACCCTAATTATTTCAACATCTAATCCTCAGTTTCAGATTAAAGGCATATTTAACCATTAAATAAGTCCATTAATCATCTTTTACATTAATTCTATTTTTTATCCTTTTAATCCATGACAAGATCATTATGCTCATTTATCATCAATTCAAAGTTCACTATAGTCTAATTCGCAAATGAACTTGATTTACCATTAATTCTATCTTTTATTCATTAGAAAACCCCAATTACTACATTTAGGGTATTTAACCACAATTAGGAACTTTAATGCTCGAAATATATTAAAATCGTCATCCCGTAACTTTATTCACAAATTTAAATAATTAATATCATTAAGAGTCAAATTTGCCAACATTAGGGTTTCAAGGCCCATTAAAGTATATTCATGCAAATGAAACTCTAAATTAACTAATTACATGCAAAATTCATCTTTTTCGATCTTAATGTATTTCTTTATGATTAATAGGTTAATATAAACTTTAACCATCAATTAAACCCTACTAATCACATTAATCATATCCAAAAAGGGTTTCTTTATCACTATTACACTAAAGTTAACAACTTCCATTACTTTTCTAATTGCAAGCGTAATCAGGCTCCAATTATATTTTTAATGGATTCCCCTCATTTTTATGAGCAAAATTCATGTATAAACTTTTGTCATCTGTGATACTATTAAAGAGTTATGATTTTTGGAAGAAATACCTCTCTTGGGCCAATGGGGAGGCGCCACGTAGCCTTTAACATGCAATGTTGCTCAGCTTGCTAGAAAACATAATGAAATTACCGTGCTACCCTTGTTAAGTTATCCAGTGGTTCAGCCCACATAGGGGCTTAACCATCCAAAGGGGACTAGTCGTCTTCTTCCTTGGGTCAGCGGCCTATTGCCACCCTAGCCGCGATGGGGCGGCTCCTCCTCATCTTCCTACAGCCCGGTTCTTGCTGCCAACCCCTGCCCTGGCTCCACTATTCCTCGGCGCATGCGGGGAACCCTCATGTCACAGGTTGAGTGGTAGTATCGGGCCTGCTAAGCTCTTCCAGTTGTGGCCATCCTACAACCATGCAATTGTTGTCGTGCAAGCTCCAGAGCACGGGGGTGATGGTTGTGCTCTTCTGCGGCGTCGTGGGAGCACCCTACTTCCATCAAGACCTCGACACCGCCCCTTGGTGTTCATGGGATAGATCAATACACTCAACTAGGGTTTGTACGTAAGGAAGAAGGAGAAGGAAGAGAGGTGCACGTGGGATCCTTCCTAGACTCAAACTGGAGAGTCCATCCTTTATATAGGGGAGTATCCATGCCCCAGATCACTTACCCACAAAGCAATCAAGACTTCTCCTTATAGGAAAGGGATTTCCTTACTTTAGAAGTATCTTTCTCTCTTTCTTCATGAACTTTGTTCATTAGATATTAGGAATTCGAACTTCCGCTCTCCTATTCTCTTTATTCTTGGCTTTTAACTTATAAGCCACGAAATTATATTTCCTTTTTCTAGAAAATACTTCCTTCTTTACAATACCACATAATCCATTAATTATGTATCATATTATCTTCTTATTTGACATTAATGGTATTTTCTCTTTCGTATTTCTTCATTGGGACTCCTTGGATCCCAAGAAACTCTATTATTTCGAAATCCTCTTTATAGGATACTCATTATCCTTCGAGATGCATCAATATGCATTATTTCACATTATCTTGTTTATTTCTCATTAAAATATCTCTTTTTGAGGTTTTCTCTTTATTTCTCTTTTATTTTCCTCATTGGTATTCCTTTCAACATTAGGAATCCTTGGGATACGAAATTCCACCAAGGATTACTCAATTATACCTCTTTTCTCTTATTTTCCACATTTCATCAATACTTTCAATTTCTTTCTTAATAAAGAAATACTTAATTAATCTTTTCTTTTCTTATTGCACTCTTCATGCAACTTTGGACTCCTTGGAACCCAAGAGGCACAAAATCCCTCTTTGGATTTTCCTTCTAGAGGTTTCCACATTTTTGCTTTTCTCAAATATTCAATTATTCATTCACTAATTGAATTTTCTTGTTATTTGGGCCCAATAGCCAATAAAGCCCACAACACAAACATCAAGGCTATTGTAAACAAAATCCATTTATTCGAACCAAATTATATCATTATTTGTTCAAATATCCTTAATATGAGATATTACATTTCTCACCAAATAAACCCAAAAATTGGGGTTGTAACATCCTCCCCCTCTTATAAGAATTTTTCCCTCAAAATTCCATCAAGCAAGCAAACAAACAGAATAAGACTTTCATATGTCCATCATGGCTCCCATGTGGCTTCACCCTTTCCCATGGTACTTCCCAAGAACCTTCATCATCTCATATGCTTCCATCTAAGTTCTTTCTCACCTTGGTATATCATACCCTCATAGGTGACTCAGGACATTTCAACATCTCAAAAGCTGAATAGGTTCAGGGCTCAACACATGGCTTGGGTACCTCACATAGTGCTCTAGATAGGACTCATGTAATACATTATACATGACCTTATCCTGAGGGGTAAGGCTAAACACAACCTTCTCCACCAATCCATCTCAAATGGACCCATATATCGGGGACTCAACTTTCTCAATTGTAGATCAGAGGGGTCATATTTTCACATTATATTCTCCCACAGCGATCTGCATGTCAGTCTACTTTGCATCTGCTCGTGACTCATGTCACCCTTGGGCTCTGTCTCAGCCATTGCACGATCAAAACGACTTCATCTGCACACACTGTAGTTCTTTTCTGACCTTCGTGAGGCCTCCTTCACCAACATCATCTTAATGAAGTGGTGACCGACACAACCTCCTTATAGAAATTCTTACATCCCGATAAAGTCTATGGTGGTTAACATCACATCTTAAGAACTGTCTCTATGTATCACCCTGAATGAGCACACATGCTCTCATCAGACCCTCTAGTCTGGATCATACTGTCCATTAGTACGGGGTGATAAACTGTACTATTTTTTAGTTATTCATGTATCTACTTCCACCTGATGGAAGTGAACCTTGGTCATACCCAAGAACTTTTTGAACTCGCATCATGGTGTGGTTTGACCATCTTCCCTCTTAAGTAGTTCAGCCGAATCTATCTCGTGACAGTACTCTTCCTTTCTCATGTCATCTAGGTAAGGCGATCTACCATAACCCATATTGGATCTCGACCTTCCTTGGTCCAGGGGAGACTCACAACATCCACCGTGATGAACTCCCATCCCCTCTTGGGAAATCTTTATACTTTATATCCATGTAGTGGGTGACTGGAGTTCATCCTTCACCTCCTGTCTTGCATGGCCACATGCTACATGCAACTTCACATCAAGACGCCAAAGTGCTACTATCACTTACTATCTTTTGGTGATCTTAAAACCATGATTCCTGGTATTGTAATGATTCCTCAAGATCGATACCTCAGAAAACCTAAACCACTCTCATCAGGGTTTCATCACTTTCCTTTCCAAAGAAGTACATCTGAGGTTCGACAACCATCCTTTCATCATATCACAGACTTGACTGGCTAACCAAACAATCATTTACTTGATTATCCGCTATTGATACATCTGGGTGTTAGCCAAACTTATCTCTTTTCCTCAACTTAAGGTTAGCATAACAACCTCAACTTCTTCTAGCTTCCAACTAAACTAGGAACTTTATCTCAACTAGAGCATTCATTTCCACTTCCTATCCTTAGGTGTTAGGTAACATACACCTCCATGTATTATACTTATCATCTCATCTCAAACTCTAAGTTTGTCTTCATCAAGAAACTCTGAGCTTATCCTCTTGGTTATCCAACTCAACCTTGTACCACATGCAAGTTCCATATAACTCATGTGACAACATCCTTACAAGGTGATTATCTTAATACTTTTATCGTTTGTACCTGTCCATGCATCATTCACTCCATCAGGACACATTATCATCTCTGTCCTCATTCCTTATAGCAACGTTCCAACTCACGTCATCTTCACCCTTGGTGTATGGAATGTGTATTGTCCTATCTCTCACTCCCATAACAAGAAGAAATAAGCATTTGGCGGCCGTCCAAATACAGAGTTCTTCCTATTCCAAGAGTAGAGATGGTACAACCCACATTGCCAGTACACCTTCAAATCTAAGTTGAAACGTGCAACTTATGTCTCTACATCACAATCATCTCGATATCAAAGTTACATCCATGGAAAACTGGTCTCGAACCTACTTGGGTCACCACACAATCCTTGGTCATCTCCTCCAGGTCTATAGGGAGCCGACATTTTTGGGGTCATCCCTCTTCCCTCATGCATCATAGAGTGCCCTACTCATCTTCCCTTTGGGTCCCATGAGTTCATGAAGGTGATCAATCTCCTAACCCATGGCCCTTAGACAATGATAGATGTTACCTCCCGACCCTATGGTCATGTGCAAATAGGGATTTAGGCAACTCCTTCTTCCATCGGTCTTATCCCTACCTGACCCTAGGATAGACTTAGGATTCTATTATAGTACATGTACAACATAGAACCTTACCCAATCCTTCATCATCTCTCTCTGCATTCTTGGGTTGTCTTTCATCCTTTCTCAGGGATGATGGCAACCCGCCTACCTTGGTCAAGCCCCATACTGGTTACCTCCAAGGTAACATGTCCACATGCACATAGAGAAGGTTATCTATGGGTCTAGAGGTTCATCCTCATACCATGTACTTTACACTTAGCTTCTCAAGATCCTATGAGACCTCTTTAGGTTAACTTAAACCAACAAAACTGGTATACACCCTACCAAAGGGTCCCTCTCCCAGGATGGAAGGAAAGCTTCACCTCGATAACAAAGGTCACAAACGTCCTTATGTTTAGGGTATACATCCACATGAGCATGATTAGCCCTAGAAAGCTACTAAGGCACAAGAAGACACTTACCAAACCATGCTAGGTCACACTTGTTCTCATCCTTAACATTAGACTAACTTAGTTGTGAGGGGTTCATCAAACATACCCTTTCCTTTACTTCTACACATGAGGAGTATCATGCTCGAAACTATAGAGACTCAAATCTCATCATGAGCATCGGATACATTTCTTCCCCTCTTAGGCCTAGGAACCCTAGGTTCACCTTCGAGTGTCCAACTACATGCTCAATCTCTTAACCAAGAATCAAGCATGTCCATGATATGTCATGTACTCCCATGGTCCTTTTATCTAAGCAGCACCTCAGAGTTGAGTCCTCCTCAAGGACAACCAACTAGGTATAAGGTCTCACAACCTGTTACTAAACCTTTCTAGGTCTAAAGAACTCTTCTTCCTATCTTAGTAGGTAAACATCTATACCATAGGCACATAGGCACCAAAAGCCTCATCCTCCCTCTAGGGTTTGGTTCCTCTAAAGGAAGCCAAGATATCATCAACCTCCAGGGGTCAAGCATAAGGCAACCAATATCATCCACTTAGGTCGCATCATTCTTGACTCCCCACTGTTCCTCATGTCTCGGAATCCACACTTCCAACCTTCTTACTTGAGTCCTACTTTCTCTCTCTAGATCTAACTCCACATCCAGCCTCACTACATGAAGTTGGATCAAGCTTACCAGCATATCCCTACGCGGGTGAAGCCTTTGCTCAACTCATGTTTGGCTCAAGATTATCCTTAGCTCTTTATGTTTATCACATAAGCTATACAACATACTCCCTTGACCAGGGTTTCAATCTACTGTCAGTACTACTGACACACTCTGGGTGCAAGCTATACCCTACTTGCATAAGCCTATAGGGTTTCTATAGGTTCTTCACTAACCTCATCAATGAAGGAGCTATCCTTCACTCAAACATGCATGACCCTTCCCAGGGTTTGGTTGCCAAAGGTGCTAGGTCACCAACTTCTCATGTCTCATATGGAATCCAAGGCATGTCTATCCAAACATTTGGTCTACCATGACATCTAACTCTTAATGTCATCTCCCACTGTGACCTTCACTTAGGGTTAGGGTTAACCTCATCCTCAGAGGATGTGCTAGGTCTCTACTTTTTAATGGAGGTCTCTATACTCATCCTCCTGACAAGGAGGTCTAGTCTTAGGTTTCTCCTAAGAGAAATGACAACTCGTGTCATACAACCGAAGCATGTATCTACTCTTTAGTTTGCGCTTAATCTATTAAGCTTATGTCCATGACATTTTATTTACATGCTTTTCATTAATTTGGTGGAGGATTCCTTAGACCTTATTAACCTTACCCATACCTCAAGAGGATGAGGAGAAGAGAGGAAACCCTAATCCTTAAGGTCCTTAACCAAATTTGAGTTGAGAAGGGATGAACAAGATGAGAGAGTCCTAAAGGTATCTTATTTCGAATCATACCCTAAGACTTTGGCCAGGCAGTCACACGGATCCGGGAGTCCTCGTATTCCGACTAGCGGTGCGAAAGAAAATATTGCCAACCCCATGTCGTGATCCTTTTCTAGACACCTCTGTCTTTCAAATAATCCTCTAATAACTCCCTTAGGTTCTACAGAATTTGTAAAATTGAATAATTATTAAAGATTAAGTGAGGAACCTTCACTCTGACACCAATTGTAACGACCCCACCTCCCGGTAACCCCCAATTAAGGGAGACCGAAAGGTCATAGCCGTTAACCAATAACCCGGATCAAAGGTTGGACAAATAATCAATAACAATTAATAAACTTTACCAACTAAACTGAAAACTGGTATAAATAAAACTTTGCTTAACTTTTTCAAACTGGGACTTCTAAACTTCTAACCATGAAGATACTGATCTAAATAATCCTCATGTGTGTGTTAATTCTCATTTAATTCCACATATGCCACTTTACTGTTTGTTCTTTTCATTGTACCTAAAATGCCAACAAACAAAACGTCGGTCAGCAAGAAGCTGGTATGTGGGGGAAACAATAATCGTGCAACTATAGTAACAAAGTAGTCAGCCAATTATCATTTAATAGCCAAGATTATGTTTTAAACAATACTACTCAATCCTTTCCTATCCCCTATCTCTATGTTTTCCCTGCAGTGGATAGAGATATTACCTCTCTCTAGGTAGATCCTTATTAAACCCTGCATGATCCTACCTAACATGTAGATCAATATCTAGGGTTGAGTCGCATGGTACTACCCATAGGTAGTCCAATCTCTGACTCCAAGTGACTTGATGGTCCTACCCCATTGGTAGCCATGTACTAAGTCATTCGATGACCTGATGGGCCTACCCCATTGGTAGCCATGTACTAGGTCAACCCATTAGGCTATAGAAATAATCCAATCAACCAATAGGCAATCAAGCATTCAATAAGATCCTGAAATAATTATACAACTTCCTTTTATTACTCATGTCATTAAGATCTATTAAATCTAGCTTGCTTCCTAGGGTTTCTAGTCCACTTTTAGGGTTTCCATTGCATTTAGGGGTTCCCTTCATCTTTTACTATTTCAAACCCTAATTTAACGCAATTGATCACCAACCCTAATTATTTCAACATCTAATCCTTAGTTTCAGATTAAAGGCATATTTAACCATTAAATAAGTCCATTAATCCTCTTTTACATTAAAGATATTTTTTTATCCTTTTAACCCATGACAAGATCATTATGATCATTTATCATCAATTCAAAGTTCATTATAGTCTAATTCGCATATTAACTTGATTTACCATTAATTCTATCTTTTATTCATTAGAAAACCCTAATTACTACATTTAGGGTATTTAACCACAATTCAGAACTTTAATGCTCGAAATAGCTTAAAATCATCATCCCTTAACTTTATTCACAAATTTGAATAATTAATATCATTAAGAGTCAAATTTACTAACATTAGGGTTTCAAGGCCCATTAAAGTATATTCATGCAAATGAATCTCTAAATTAACTAATTACGTGCAAAATTCATCTTTTTTTATCTGAATGTATCTCTTTATGATTAACAGGTTAATATAAACTTTAACCATCAATTAAACCCTACTGATCACATTAATCATATCCAAAGAGGGTTTCTTTATCACTATTACACTAAAGTTAACAACTTCCATTACTTTTCGAATTGCAAGCAGAATCAGGCTCCAATTATATTATTAATGGATTCCCCTCATTTTTTTGAGCAAAATTCATGTATAAACTTTTGTCATCCGAGCTACTATTAAAGAGTTATGATTTTCGGAAGAAATACCTCTGTTGGGCCAATGGGGAGGCACCACGTAGCCCACACTGGCTCCGCCGTGCCTCGGCGCATGCGGGGAACCCTCAGGTCATGAGTTGAGTGGTAGTATCGTACCTGCTAAGCTCCGCCACTTGTGGCCGTCCTGTAGCCATGCAATTGCTGCAGTGCAAGCTCTAGAGCATGGGGGTGATGGTTGTGCTCTTCTATGGCGTCATGGGAGCACCCTGCTTCCATCAAGTCCTCGACACCACCCCTTGGCGTCTGTGGGATAGATTAATACCCTCAACTAGGTTTTGTACGTAAGGAAGAAGGAGAAGGAAGAGAGGTGCGTGTGGGATCCTTCCTAGACTCGAACTGGAGGGTCCATCTTTTATATAGGGGAGTATCCACTCCCCAGATCACTTGCCCACAAAGCAATAAAGACTTCTCCTTGTAGGAAAGGAATTTCCTTACTTTAGAAGTATATTTCTCTCTCTCTTCATGTACTTTTTTCATTATATATTAGGAATTCGAACTTCCTCTCTCCTATTCTCTTTATTCTTGGCTTTTAACTTATTAACCACTAAATTATATTTCCTTTTTGTAGAAAATACTTCCTTCTTTACAATACCACATAATCCATTAATTATGTACCATATTATCTTCTTATTTGACATTAATGGTATTTTCTCTTTCGTCTTTCTTCATTGGGACTCCTTGGATCCCAAGAAACTCTATTATTTCGAAATCCTCTTTATTGGATACTCATTATCCTTCTAGATGCATCAATATGCATTATTTCACATTATCTTGTTTATTTCTCATTAAAATATCTCTTTTTGAGGTTTTCTGTTTATTTTTCTTTTATTTTCCTCATTGGTATTCCTTTCAACATTAGGAATCCTTGGGATACTAAATTCCACCAAGGATTACTCAATTATACCTCTTTTCACTTATTTTCCACATTTCATCAATATTTTCAATTTCTTTCTTAATAAAGAAATACTTAATTGATATTTTCTTTTATTATTGCACTCTTCATGCAACTTTGCACTCCTTGGAACCTAAGAGGCATGAAATCCGTCTTTGGATTTTCCTTCTAGAGGTTTCCACATTTTTCATATCTCAAATATTCAATTATTCATTCACTAATTGAATTTTCTTATTATTTGGGGCCAATAGACAATAAAGCCCACAACACAAACATCAAGGCTATTGTAAAAAATATCCATTTATTCGAACCAAATTATATATTTATTTGTTCAAATATCCTCAATATGAGAAATTACATTTCTCACCAAATAAACCCAAAAATTGGGGTTGTAACATCTGGTACCAACTTACCCTTCTTCCCAAACCTGAAAACACCCTTTTAAGTAGAGACCTTGAGATATACCCTATATCCCACTTGGAACTCTAAGGTCCTGTGATAATTATCAACATATGGTTTCTATCTGTCATGGTTTTCCTTCAACTGTTGTGGTATCACTTTGATCTATTTTGTTTTTTGCTACACAAGCTCAGGACCTAGAAGTTGATATGCACCAGTCTCATACCAACACAAATGAGATCTACAACACCTCCCATACAAGGCCTCATAAGGTGTGATGTCGTTGCTCCTCTGATAAATGCTATTATAAGCAAACTCTTTCAAACTAAGGTGTATATCCCAACTACCCAAAAACTGCAAAACACATGCTCTCAACAGATCTTCTAAAGTTTGTATTGTCCTCTCAGACTATCTGTCTGTCTGGGGGTTAAACATTGTGCTAAACCCATAGTTTTATGCAATCACTCCCAAAAGTGACTGGTGAACTAAGGACCTCTGTCTGATACGATAGTAGCTGGAATACCATGCAAGAAAACAATCTCAATAACATAAACTTGAGCCAACTTCTCTATCGAGTATGTTGTCTTCATAAGAAGTAAGTGCACTGACTTGGTCAACCTACCAACAATCACCTATATGGAACCATGACCTTTGGATGTCCTAGGGACACCTACCACAAAGTCCATCATGACATGAACCCACTTCCACTATGGTATAGGCAACAGTTGCAAGGTTCCTGTAGGTTTCTGATGTTCTTCCTTAACTTGTTGGCACACTACCACTTAGCCACAAACTCAGCTACATCACATTTTAAGTCAGGCCACCAATACAGGTCCTTCAAGTTCTGGTACACCTTGGTGCTACCTGTATGCATAGAACACATCAAATAGTGAGCCTTTTCTAGAATCAGCTTCCTCAGATTATCAATATCAGGTACCACTACTCTACTGCGGTAACACATTGTCCCATCATCTGACTCGTAGAAGCCATCATGCTACTCACTGCCAAACTCTGCTTGGACCTGTTGAATCAATATAACATCACGTTGTCGATCAGAGATCTACTGACTTAATGTAGGCTTCACCTGTAATTGTGCCAAAAGTCCTGCTAGCATGGGCACTTCCAACCTCACATTCATCTTATGGCACACCAAAGAGCATAATTGTGCCTTATCCACTAATGATGATGAAGAAGACTTCCTACTCAAAGAATCTTCCACTATGTTTTCTTTCCATGGATGGTAGTTTGTGGTGCAACCATAGCCTTTGATTAACTCCATCTAACATTATTGTCTCATATTCTACTCCTGCCGTGAGAAGATGTACTTCAGGTTCTTGTGATCTATGAAAATATGACACTTACCACCATAAAGGTAATGCCTCTAGATCTTCAAGGCATGAACCACTGCAACTAGTTTCAGATCATGGTTTGGGTAGTTCTCCTCATGTTTATTGAACTTTTTTTTAGAAGTTGGCTCATTTCTTGATAAATATCTTCTCTGTACCATTATGTGTCGTTCAAATTTTATTGGATGTCTATGTAGAGACATGTTTATTAAGCTTTTGTGAAGCAAAAGAAATCACATTACTATCCTGCATCGACACGCAACCCAAACCGTTCCTTGGAACATCACAAAAGATGATATATCATTTCCCTTGATCTGGAAGAACAAACATTGGCACACAAGTCAGGTTCTCCTTCAAAAACTAAAAAGAATTCCTACTCTTGTCATCCCAGACGAATGACATGTCTTTCCTTGTCAAGAATGTTAGGGGTAACACTATGGCACTGAAGTTCTTGATGAACCTCATGTAGTAGCCTGCCAAACCCAAAAAAATTGCAGACTTCCTTTGGCATATTTGGCTTCTCCCACTCTATCACAGATCTGACCTTCTTGGTGTCCGCATAAACACCTTTAGCAGATATTACATGTCCTAGGAAGGACACCTCCTTCAGCCAAAACTTACACTTTTAGAACTTAGCGTACAACTAATGTTGTCTCAACAAAGTCAACACTAGATGCAGATGTTACGTGTGTTAATGGTTGTCTCTGGAATATATCAAGATATCATATATGAACACAACCACAAACTGATTTGAATATATCTGAAACACCCTGTTCATCAAGACCATGAACATTGATGGTGCATTGGTTAGCCCAAGCGACATAACCATGAACTTGTAATGAACATAATGAGCCCTAAAAACTGACTTGGGTATGTCATTTGCCTTGATATCTGGTGATATCCTGATCTCAGGTCTATCTTTGAAAATAGTGTGGCACCTTGCAACTGGTCACACAGATCATCAATCCATGACAAAGGATACTTGTTATTTATCGTCACTTTGTTCAAGTGTCAATAGTCAATGCATAGCCTCATAGATCCATATTTCTTCTTAACAAACAACACTTAAGCACCCCACAGTGATGTACTCTGCTTGATAAAACCTTTCTCAAGAATCTCTTACAACTATTTCTTCAACTTTGACATCTCAGCTAGTGCCATCCTTTACGGTGTCTAATCTAACAGTTGGGTTCCCGGGACTAGATTGATATCAAAATTATTCTCTCGAGATGAGGGAACACCTAGAAACTCATCTAGAACGACACACTTGAACTCACAGACAACTAGAACTTCTTGGATACTAGGACTGCTCTCCTTGGTATCTATCACATGTGCCAAGAATGCTTCACAACCCTGCCTCATCAACTTCTCTACCACTATCACTGACACCAGACACGTCAGAAGAATCTTCCTATCCTCTTGGAAGATCCACATTGCATCACCGTCAACAAATGTTGCCACTTTGGAACTACAATTCAAGACCACTCAATACTTCCCCGAGGTACCCATTCCAAGGATAATATCAAATCCATGCATATCAAGTGGTATGAGATCCATTTGAATGTTGCATCCTGAAAAAGAAAGAATGAAGGAAGGACACACCTTCCAGAACTTGGCAGAACCAACTAAAGGGGTTTCTAAATGAAGGCTATGATGTCTATAACTAACAAGCAAAGAACAACTAGTAATCACTTCTTGAGTGAAAAAAGAGTGTGTCTCACCTGGGCGCCAAAATAGATATGAAATAGGGAGAAGACAAATCACAATGAAATAACTCCATATACCCTATCACGACCCTCAGGTTTACTACTCCTTCTAGATGACTCATGGTGTAGAATTGAGTCGTTGCCTATTGTTGTCCTCATCCTCTGTTGGATTGTCCAGACAAACCAGCCTACGATGCCTAACCACATTGTGTACCACTGCATATACTGAACTGTTGTCGATCTTGTGTCCCTTGTTGACTCTATCTCAGTTGTTGAGTCACCTCCTCATCTTTCATTGGGAAATACCCCTTCGTTTACCCAGTCTATCCACACTTACATCACATCCTACTCTCATATGAAGGTCTAGACAATCATATCACTGACATCAACACTTCACTATGAGCTCCTTCTAGTGGAAAACTACGGCCTCTACCTCTACTTGGCAACCACTGTGATTGAACATCTGATTTATACTATGGTTTTAGTGATGAGAACCTAGGCTTCTTGAAGTCTCCAAAAGACTGTCCCTAGTATAGTACTAGTCTCTTCTTGGCATTCGCCTTGCATTTCTCTATCATTGACTGTTCAATCCATCTAATGGATTCCACAAATGTGGAAAACCTCTCTCTATTCTCTAGAGCCAACACCATTGACATCAACTCTGTGCTCAAACCCTTCTCAAAGCCTCTGATCCTCTCATGGTCTATCATAGTCATATGAGGAGAAAACCTCACTAGTTCCATAAACCTCACCTCATACTCCTTGATTGACATAGATCCCTGCCATATCTTCTCGAATTGTAAGATCTTCTCATACAGATAGGTCTAAGGAGAGTACTGACTCACAAACTCCCATCAAAACTCTTTCCAACTGATGGCAGCACTAGGCCTTTTCTCATCCTCGATGGCCCACCAATGTCCAACACTTCCCTTTAACAGATATAGTGCATGATTCACCTTATCCTCCTCTGATATTTTGAGGATCTTGAAGGTCTTCTCCAACTTTGTTAACCACAGATCAACATCCATTGGATCTGCCATACCAATGTACTCAACGACCACTACACGCCTCAACATTTCAAAGGTCTTTGTAGTACCCGAAGATTCTGCATTGGGAGAAACTGCTCTTGATTGAGGTACAGACATTATATCTTCCATGTGCATCATCGAAGCCATAAACTGTCCAAACTAGGACTGGAAACTATCATTTTCCATCATGGTTGTGTCAAATTAGGGCACTTCAGCCACCTTATCTTCGCTAGACTGCCTCCCTACACTACCTCTAGGTGAAGCAACACTACTCTTGGTTGCATGTTCTTCATTTTCTATATACATCTTTTCTTCTCTTCTTCTTCTTCTCCATAAGTAGAACTTACCATAAGATATACTCGAGGACATTAGAGCAGACAAACCCTAGTCTATGTCCCTATAGACACAGTAAACCAAAAGATTTGACACCAACCAAACTGTGACACCTCGATGACACCACAAAGCGAGATTACTCAAACAAAGTGTGGAACTAATACTAAACATTTAGGTTACCCAAAACTACATGAAATTAAAATTGATCACATCACAACATCTCAAGTTGAAACATATCACATCTAAAAACTAACAAATTTGTGCCACGATCTCTACCTTGTTGTGTACGTCCACCTAAAAGATGTGGAATCCCACAGGGTGAGACTAAACATCCCAACGAAAGATATAACTCTTCACCAACATCTATTATTAGCATAGATAAAACTAATGTAGGTAGATAACATTATGATCAGGTTGAGAAGATTCATCTAAATGATATGGATAAAAAAGTTACCTTTGTTTTAACAAGTCATGCATTTAGATATGAGCAGTAGAACATCTTATCATTTAAGAAGGAATATGAGGAACATGTATAACACTTGATTTCTCTTACCGCATTATAATTCAATAAATTGATAGAAGAGATAAGTCAAAGGGTCATCTCATGTGAGACATGTTTAACCCTAAGAAAATATGCTACACGTTGAAGTCAAAATCCAACCCTGAGCATTTGAGGCATACCATTCAAAACTGACCACTACGAAGTCAAAATCATTGCCATACAAGATCAATGGAAGTGATAGGATCCATGATCTCACTAACACCTCCTGGTCAGTATGAGAGAAACACTGCATATACATAACAATCAACTGCAAACAATGACATTTAGTCCAGCTGATAAACACCTAGCTAGCCTTGGTACATGATACGACACTAGAGAATAAGCTCACGCATGGCCATTTTGAAAAGAGACATCAATATAGTTATATTGTTGCCTATCACATATCACCATATCACAACATCTAAGACATGACCACATCCATCCTCTCTATATCACAATTGTGGATGCAAGGAGATACTCGACTTGCATCCCCTATTCAACAATATGTGCTCTGATTTTTTTCCTTAGGAATGACTCATTTCACCATCCAACAAGTATTGATGTTGAATATGTGGAACATCCTAGGCTTTGAGGTCTCAGATTAAATGATCTGAAAAGGAGTGATTGGACTACCCATATCACCAAGGTGCACCTCCTTTTCAAGGATCCCATCACTAAACAACTTTATAGTTAAGCATGCTCAACTTGGAGTAGTACTAGGATGGGTGACCAATCAGGAAATTAATCCTAGCTTGCATGTGAGTGAAGAAAAAGCATGCATTTTAGGCTAGTGGTGGTATGTGGCTCCATTCATCATTACTGAAACTCTACTAGAGACTTGGGTAGTGGGCCCAAGCATTACAAATGATATCAAAGCCAATTCCCCTCTAGTAGGTGGGTCCCATATGAGCATCTACCATGCCAGTCTTTAGTCGTGCGGTCTAGGCATGTTGGAAAAGATTGTCCATGGTGATTTAGCCACCCTTTTGTTGGTATTCCGTGATAGGGAGATGGGTGTCCATGGGCCATTCTAGGTCTACACTGAAATGGGGAAATATTATGAGGTCATATAGTTTAGCCTTAATGAGGATGCCAAGAGTGTAAGCGGGTGAGATTGTAACATCCCAAGATTTGAGGTCTTGGATTAAATGATCTTAAAAGGAATGATTGGACTACCCATATCACCAAGGTGCACCTCCTTTCCAGGGAGCCCATCACTAACAAACTTCATAGTTAAGTGTTCTCAACTTGGACTAGTGCTAGGATGGGTGACCAGTCATGAAGTTGATTCCGGCTTGGGCATGAGTGAGGACAAAGTACACAGTTAAGGCTACTGGTGGTTTGTGGGGCTAGTTATCATTCTTGAAAATCTATTAGAGCCTTGGGCAGTGGGCCCGAGCATTTACAAATGGTATCAGAGCCATAAACCCTCCAGTAGGTGGGGCCCACATGGGCATGTGACATGCCAGTATTGAGTTGTGCGTCCCAAACATGTTGGAAAAGGTTGGCCATGGTGACGTAGCCACCCTTGCACTGGTATTCTGTGATTTGGAGCTGGGTGTCCATGGGCCATTCTGGGTTTGCATTGAAATAGGGATTGATTATTAAGCCATATAGTTGATCCATGATGAGGACATCAAGAGTCTAAGTGGGGGATATTGTAACATCCCAAGATTTGAGGTCTCAGATTGTATGATCTTATAAGGAATGATTGGACTACCCATATCACCAAGGTGCACCTCCTTTTTAAGGAGCTCATCTCTAAAGAACTCCATAGTTAAGTGTACTCAGCTTGGAGTAGTACTAGGATGGGTTACCAGTCGGGAAGTCGATCCTGGCTTGTGCGTGACTGAGGATAAAGCACACAATCAAGGCTAGTGGTGGTCTATGGGGCTAGTCATCATTCTGGAAACTCTACTAGAGCCTTGGGAAGTGGGCTCGGGTGTTACAATATGAATCTATAGTACATGGAAACTACATGATTAGGGTTTCACTTGATTAATTAAGCCAACTGGGTATCTTTTAGCATCAATCAAGTTACAACATACAAACCCTAAAAAAATTCTTCAAACTAAGGGTTTGATACAACTCTAGAAGATATAAAACGTCACACTTGTCACATGATTTCAAGACATCACTATCTCACTATCGAAATCAAGGCCATCATCCTCTAATGTTGTCATGGCCACACATGGCCAAAATCATTATGTAGATCCTACACTTGAGATTAAGGTTAGGGTTTCACACACACATAGCCAATTAGGGTTTTCATGCCTTAATCATCATTATAACTTTTGATGCATTACCTCCTACACTCTTGGAACACATTATGGTTGACTTTCATAATCATCCATCCAAAACACCACTATGTTACAACCAAAACACATCATAACACATGTAGAGACCAACATATCACAAGTGTAGCGACCATAGGTGGCTAACACCTTGTTGCGACCACAACATCAGGTGTAGCGACCAAAACTCATGGGTATGTGTGTCGACCAAACCAACTAGGACAAGTGTTGTGAGTGCAACATCGTCAACCAAGGCTCAAGCCCTTTGATTGCAAGAGATCAGCAACACTTGTTGCAACCAAACAACCCAAAGTACTTTGACCAAGCAAACCAAAGTCAAGTATAGTAATGAGGACTCATTAGGGTTAGGGGTATTACGACTGCAACAACTTCACACGTGCCACGTTGATTGAAGTAATCACTTAGGCAAAAACCAAAAGCATGAACACAAGTGTGTAATGACCAAGGACAAAAAGGAAACTGTGTATCAATCAAAACAAGAACAACTTTAGGCACTTTGACCAAAACAAAACCAGCCCAAAGGAATAGGCATGTCGACCGTGACAACCTTTTAGGTAACAACCAAACACATGAGCCATATATGAGTGTCAACCAAAAATGTCAAGAAAAAACATGCATATAATCAAAACAGGTGTTGAGCATGAAGAAGACCAAATGTCACCACGCTCAACTCTCAGGGAAGCATGAACATCTAACCCTATAAACAAACTCCATCATGAAAAACCAAGAAATAGAATGAGGAGAGAGAAGACCAAGCTTCAACCACAAGAGAATTGATCAAAACCTCAAGTAAAACATAATGGCTGAACCATAGCATGGTGATAAAATTAGGGATCATGATGCATTTAACAACTTCACCTCAACATCACTTAGATATCAGTTACTTGAAATTAAGATTTAGGAAAGAGAGCAATCTATATAAGAATACTACAAAGTCATAAATTCTAGATCATTACCACATCATCAAAAATCTTACTATCATGTTTTAAATATGTAATCAAAAACATGTAATATAGAATATTGTGTGAAAATAGATGAGGGGAAAGTTATATAACCCGCCTTATGTTGAAGAGATGAATCTCTCAAGATAATAAGCTCCAAAAGAGAAGAAAGAAGCTCCAGCTTGGAACAACTCAGCAGCTACAAGGTGGCCTCATAAGAGAACAACACACCAAGGTCAAATGATTGTTCAAGGTGAAGAAAACTCATCCCTAGGCCGAACAAGAGAGAAGATAGGAGAAAGAGGAGAAAGCTTCATCTCACTTGGGTACCACCATGGTCAAACCATAGTCTCCGACCCTTGTGAAGAGAAGTTTCCCCCAAGATAGCCATCATGGTTGTACCATAGTCTCACAACCAAGAAAGAAGAGGTAGGATTCAAAGGAAAATGTGAACAAAGGTGTAGAATCAATTACTAAGAAAGAAGACCACCAAGGATATTGCCACAAAGGAGACGATGAAGCTCAAAAGCACCACATGCAAGGATGATCAGCCACCAAAGCATCAAGATCATCCTTCTCTAGCTTCACCAAGCTCCAAGGTTAGCCAAGCAAGAAGGTGGAAGGAGAGAGAGATAAAACAATTGTGTGCATGTTGAGGAGATATTTATATACACAAAGTAGGAGAGAAGTAAGGGGTTATGAGTGTTAACACAAGAGAGCATCAAAAGGACAATAATTCCACCAAGAAAACATCCATGCAGCCACATAACACATGCATGCATCAAAGGGTGATATAACTAGGGAGTGTAGCCACCACCTAGGTTAGATACATTCCATGTTGTGGTCGCAACACACTAGGGGAGACCATGTAGTGACCGCTACATTAGATCACCTACTCAACATGGTCGAAACACTCCACTAAAAGACAAACCCTATCAACCAAACCACACCTAGGTCACCATAGTTGATGCAAACAACACCCAGGGTAAGTGTTCGGTCATAACACTCATCCAGAGTGGTGTTGCGGTTGTAATACACACAAACCCTAGACTGGTCAACACACAACAAGAAGGCAAAACTTAGAAATCCTAATCCCACTATGTGATGTCACATCATGAACCATGATCCAAGCAAGGTGCCCCTATGCTCCTTTCTCTCTCTCTCATGATGCCAATACATAGAGGGAACACTCCACATGTGACAAATTGCATGGTAACCCTCAATCCAGGGTAAATTGCAATTTGGTCCAAAACCAGGATGCATAGCTCAAACATAAACAACACATGGACAAACTAAAAACATAAGTTTGTCACATGTTATTAAGACATATCTAGAGATTAGATTAAGTTTCAAGCACTAATCAAGCAAAGAAAACAAGGTTAGCCCAAAAGCCAGGCCAGGGGTCTTACAGTATGGATTTTTTAGTACAGTACTAACACACACTTATCTCATACTTTATGAATACTTCTTAATCCAATAATAATACCGACTTCAACATTCTATCATTATAAGGATGATAGTAAATGAATACTAAGAAAATTGTTGGAACACGTCGATGCTACATATGGATGATACTATAATGATATAGTTTTCTTCGCCATCTACATTGGTAAAATATAAAAATACTTTCTAACAAGATCAATGTTCAAAAATAATAATTTTAAAGGCACATACTTCTCTCATCTTTTGTACTATATGAGACATGTTTCTTATAATACTAATATTTATTTCTCTATTCTCTCTTTCCTACTTTTGTACTATTATGCTTAAAAGGTTCTTACCGTACGATTGAAGAGGAGGGAAGTATGGAAAAATGAAGGAGAGAAGAATGAACTATAGAAGAGAGAAATAAACATTAGTAATGTAACATTCATATAGTAAAAAAAGATGAGGTAATTATATGAAAAAGATAAGTAGGAAAGAAAGATGAGAGAAGCAAATATTAATATAGTACAAGAAACATGTGTAAAAGATAAGATAGGAGAGAAGTATACATCTCTTCTATTGTTCATTCTACAAAGTATGTAAATATTAGTCTTGTTGTATATATATTTTGTAAGGAATCTCGGCTTTTGTTTTTGGAAAAATTTCATAATCAATTAAAAGTTATGAGCTAAACAATTTTCTCTTTATTCTTTTTCTCCGTATACCTCCCTCCTTATATTTACTCTATCTACCTCTCTTGTATATTTTCCTTTTCTCTCTTGTTTACTTCCCACCTCTTTTTTTCTTAACTCCCTCCTATTCTTTCCTAGTTCCTTCCTCTCTTTTTTACTGCCTTCATTTTTTCACTTCCTTATATAAAAAATAGTTAATAAATTATAGAACAAATTGAGACCAAAAATAAGATAAATGAATTGGTGTATAATAGATTATGTCTACAATTTTTCCTATAATATCAACAACCAACCTCAACAAATAAGTTTCTTGTTACAAAAACATCCAAAATAAACGATCTTGATGTCACAGTAGGCCCAATGTTTTGATGTAAGTGTTAAATTTACCTGTTAGAGATTGGAGTAGTAATTGGTAAACTTCTTTTGTAAAAGAGTAGTGCTAGTGTCAATAAATTAAGGAATATGCTAGGTGGACACCATTTTGGAACACAAAATAGAACCCCACTCATTCTCAACCACAAGTTTGAGGGTATAAAAAATAATATATATATTTTATTTATTATATCTCAAAATTGTGGAGGAAAATGAGTGAGGTTTTGCATTCCAAAATAGATCTACATAGAAGACTTTTGCAACCATTAATAATATCTCTCACCTCTATGACCCTCATTTAGGGTTTTACTATGGAGATTTTGTGAGTGAGCGTCAGCAATGTGCAAGGCCTACCTTCTGAGGACACAACGACATTTTTCACTATGACTTTTTTGTAGGTTCCCTCCAGCCGATGATGTTGGACGGTCTGAGTGTGATATGCACATGCCTTTTAGTAGAGGATGAAGAAGATGAGGATGTGACAGACTTTAGACTAGTATAAGTGTTGATGCAAGGGGGTCATCTTGAACTGGCCTTGGTCGGAAAACTGATGACCAAACGGCCCTACAACTTCCCAGGGATCTCCAAAACATTGATCAAAGCATGGGTATTGATAAGAAAATCAATGTTTCGTGATATTGCAAACAACAACTTCATAATAAAGTTTGTACATTGGAAAGACAGGGAGAAAGCGATGCAAGAAGGACCGTGGAACTTTGAAAATAACTTGTTGGTGATCAAATTAATCTGGGCAGAGGATGCCCCCATGGAAATTGAACTGAAATATTGCTATTTTTGGGTTTGAGTTTATAACCTTCCCCTAGGGTATCAATTAGAGGAGGCGGTAAAGATGATCGCAAGAAAGGTTGGAGAGGTACAAAACATTGATCACAACCATCTGGGATGTGATTCCTAATGTAGGGTTTGAGTCAAGATTGATATAACCAAATCGATCAAGCAACATCAGAAAATACAATATAAAGATGACAAACTATTATAGGTGCACATCAAATATAAAATATCACCAACTTATCTCTTCATCTGTTGTATAATTAGGCACTTAGACAAATATTGCAACAAAGATGAGGAAGAACCAAACCAACTGAGGTACTGGGGGCCGTGGGTGAAGACATCCCCCATGAAGAAGTGGATTAAACCATTAGTGGAGAAATTATGGTTGAAGGAGGGTCACAATCGCACAATCACATTCATTAAGAAATAAGAGGAAGGAATACATGAATCTTCAAACCATGGGGAGAAAGAACAGAGACAC
The DNA here is from genome assembly GCA_963693085.1 of Alisma plantago-aquatica. Taxonomy (NCBI): domain Eukaryota; kingdom Viridiplantae; phylum Streptophyta; class Magnoliopsida; order Alismatales; family Alismataceae; genus Alisma; species Alisma plantago-aquatica. Next base: position 659,193,546 of record OY856412.1, on the reverse strand, counting down.
GGCAACCTGCCACCAAGATATGATAATGCAGGTCACTTGAAGACTGTTTCTACCACACACAAGACACACAATGAAGTGAGGGAAGGGGCCAATGACAACGAAGGGGCATCAGGAGAAAAAGGGGGAAGGACCACATTGGACTTTTTGAAGCCAGAAGGGAGGAAGTAGAAGAAATAGCATGGCGTGAATTTCACAGACCATACTACTTGAAGAAAACACAAGCCACAAAAAACAAGAAGAGGGACAAGAAGTCGAAGGGATAAGAAGGTGGTATCAGGCTCAGAACAAAGATACCATAAATACCACAAGAGGATGAATATCCGCTACTCGTTCCTGACCATAAACAAGAAGGACAACTATTCTAGACCCTATTCAGAGAGGAGAGCATACATGAAGGAAGAAAGAAGGTACCCACCAGTGAGAAGCAAGGGGAAGAACAAGACAGACTCTCAGACACAAGAGGTCGATCACAAGAGATACAACACCAATTTTATCTTTCAATGAAGGCTTGAGAGATAGTGGGTCTCATACCAGGAATTTGTTAGGTTTCAAGGTGCATAATCTAGGAGTAACAGAGACTCACCAGTGTATCCCTAAGTCTATGGGTGAGGAGAATGGAAAGGGTAATGGTAAAAGGGGTACGGAAGAACGAGGGGATGATATGAAGGTGGATATCAAAGAGGAAATAGTGGGGAAAAGGGGGACGAATACTAGGTTGACAACAATGGAAGATAGCTTCCAAGTAGTAGGCTCTAGTGTGGAGTAGGCATGTGAAGGACAATGAAAATCCTTTGCTAGAATGTCTAGAGGTTGGGCACCCATAGACTGGATACTTCCCTTCGGTCTAGATCCTGGAAGGAGATGCTAAACTTGGTTTTCATTTTGAAAACCATGGCTAGGTTTTAGGAAAATGAGAAGGTTAGAAGGAGTTGTGTCTTTGAGAATGGGTTTGGGGTGGAAAACATTTGGAAGGCAGGAGTTGGGTCTTTGGTGGAAAGGTGATGAGGTAAGGGTGATCTCTTTCTTTGACCATCATATATACTCTAAAGTTAGAGTGGGGTAAGAAGACACTTTTGGGTTTATGGGTACATATAGCTGGGTGGCTACAACTAAAAAACATGCCACGCAGAATCTTATGAGGACTACTTGTGGGTCTTCATAGTTACCGAAGATTCTAGGTGGTGACTTTAATGAGATCATAAAGAATGATGAGAAACAAGGTGGATAGAATAGAGTTGAAGGAAGATGAGGAACTTCAGAGAGGCTATTGAAGATTGTTAGCTAAAGGACATGGGCTTTCAAGGCAACATCTTCATATGGCATAAGGGAAAAAGGATGGACAGACTAAAGGCACATCTAGATAGGTGCCTAGTTGATCAACAGTGGTGTAATATCTACCAAGTACATAGGGTACGTCACTACCCAATATAATATTCAGATCATGCTCCCATTGTAACATACTCAAATCTAGACATATGTATTAAATCTCTCTTATTTTAAAGTCCTATTCCATTATGTTAACATACCATATATTTTTGACCATACAAAACACATTACGAATAATTGGTGTTATGGATATATAAATACCCTTAGTATTTTGTATGCAAGTAAAATAATCATCATACACTAATTAACAAGACTTAGGGAACACATATACCAAATACCATGCTTGAGTTTAATTTGACATCCTAAAATATTCTAAGGGGTATAAGATGAAATGAATCAAATTAAAGTGTAATAAGTGTTAAGATGAGTACATACTTGTAATGAGCTAAGTATACAATTAATGATATAATACATCAACATTTTCAAAATGTAAAGTTAATGTCAAAATTTAATTCCTCACTTTTCAATTAGCTTAGCTCTTAAATTTCAGGTCTTTAACTATCGTTTCCTCTCCAAATTTAATATAAAAGAAAGAAACTATATTAACTTATGTTTAATTGACTTAATCAACGGATCAAATTCATTGTAACAAGATTCATTTCATTTTCCAGTCACGTGGGTTTATTTCTTTTGGTCACTAGGTTCTCGTGATCTGAGTCATCTGACGCTTCTCAGTCTTTTTCTTTTTGATCGGGTCCTGCGGCACTTTAGTTGCCTTCTTCCTCTCCACTCAGACTATTTGTTATCGCAAGCAAGTAATGCAAATGGTCATCGTCCTCATCACCCCTACCATATCATAACCAGAAATGTCCCCATGAATTCCCTCTATCAACCTCTTCCTAACCCATCTCTCACCCTATTGTATTCTTCCTCGCATAACCTAGTTACCAATGATCTCCTTGCCATGCACCTGATGGCCACGACAACACAGGATGCTTTCCTCCTTCTACAGGTAGAGAAGAATCTATAGATTCCTAGGATATCGATCGTTCACTTCATCACCTTGTGTTCTAAGAGAAATAAGGACATATATTGATTGATTTGTGAGTTTTATCTTCGATTTCTCCAATAATGTCATCAGGCACCCATGGATGGACCTTGAGAAGTTTCATTTTCTACAAATTAGACTTGTGTGGTGGTATGCACTTGCTCCTCCCCCCTCCTCCTCTCTCCACATATCCAAGACTCACCTTCTTCCTCCCACAACAGCTCTGCCTTCCTCACTATAGACCTGTAGATCGGAAACCACAATGACAGCTACAAGATTAGTGATTGCCACCATCTACAGTGAGATCGTCTATGCATCACCACCATGAATACCAGATGTCATCATTAGAATCTCCTCCAACTTAGGAGACGCCACTGTCCTGGCTTAATTCTCTTCTTTCCTGACTCATTCCACCATCAATCTATAGGTCAGGGCCACCACTATTGATCTCCTACAAGGTGATCGTTGCCACCTATATAAACCAGCCACACACTATCGCTTTCCCTCACCTACAAATCTGTCATCCATCATCCTAATCCCTACGTATGTGACACACTACCTATGTCACCATGACCACTAGGATCCATCAATGAGATCACTTGTTAAACCCAACTCTTCTCCTCATGTCTACCATCAAGCTAACACTCTTCCTACCACCTGCTAAGCTCCATATTGCTTATAACCACCCAGTGAATTTGTGAAGGACCTCCTCGAGCTGCCTCTTCATCAACACCATCATTGGACATAACCATGGAGTCCATGGATGGGATTAAAACATGCCCCAGTCTCTAAAATCTAATCTACAGATGGTCACGAAAGATCAGTCAAGTCATCGTGAGTAGGTAAACTTCCATAGGCTGCATTTCATAGTTATATCTAGTTGTCGGACTAATGGGTCGTACAAATAATCATGAAATCCAGTCTAAGTAGTCACTCAATCAACTCTATCCAATTAGCATATACATCTCTATACATAAGCATATACAAAACATGTTCATGTGTAAACACAAGGAAAACCAAAATCTGTAATTTTGTAGATAATACCAATACATCCAATATAGTTTAGATAGTAATCAAGCTTCATGGTATAAAAACTTGTATGATGATAATAATAAAACTTCTCTATCAATCACCCTAATATTCATCACGTATACACATAATACTATGTCATCACTAGTCATTGATAAGTGTCTTAGCCACCACACTTATATTATAAGAAAGATTCAATACAAATATGTAGCTAGGGACTTGATAGTTGTTTAACCTAGATGCATCACCCTAGTGTTGTTGTACATAAACTAAAAACCGTAGATCCACAAGTCTATTTGCTGACACTAGGAAGTATATTATCAATTTTTGCCTTGAATGAATTGAATGGTATAAAAGAGAGGTAGAATATATTACATTGTACTTTAATAACTAAATACTCGGGTGAAATTATATTTTGATAAAATGGATAATAAAATATATGTTAGTTGAGACATATGCAGATATACTCTAGCTACTATAACCATATGAAATAGACTTGTATTTGTGTACATATCGAGATCACTGTATGAATATATGACTAATTTATATAGAGATATGTAATATTAAAGCCTAGGTTTTCCTAGTAAGAGTATTTTGTTAAATAACACCTAATTCCATTCCTCATCATATATATAGTTGTAATACCAAGATCTTAAAAACTCTAACTTCACACTAGGCAACCAATAATGGGTTTAGAAATGATCTTTTTTTATGTTTTAGTAGACATGGACTAATAGGTGTGCAAAATATATTTAGTTTAGGATTGAGAAGGACAAATTGTCAATCCATCCTAGAGATAGGATTAGTCGTGAAGATCATGTATGTACATCCGCTATTTTATTTTGGGCATTTTTTTGACTAAAACCAAATTCCTTTAAAAGAGGCATCTTTTGAACTGTTATTCCTTATGAAATCTAAATTCTTGAACATTTATATTTCTAGATGTTGACTCATTATTCATTCTAGTTTTTGGACTACCTTGTTTATAAGGGTACTTGTACCCCACTTTTTATGAATGCCTTTTATGAAAAATTGACTGAAATACTAGTCTTGGCTCTCTATTTTATGCATGTTGCATGTTTGACTAGAATATCTAGAATAGTGGTACTTATGTACAACCATACTTATATAGGGTATGCGTTTCCGCCCGGGGTGTGTGTTTCCACCCTTATTTATTTTAGGCCATGATCCTATGGTGTTATTGCCCTGTTTTAGGTATATTTAGTCTACATTGTTATGCATGCAAATTTTTGTTGTTTTAATATGAATCTATGGATGATTGTTATGGTAAGACACTCTTTTATTATCATGCTTGTAATATGAAATTTAATATGCCTCATTTCTTTTGTTACATTTCTCTTGACTTACCTAATTGCAAATAGCCCCCTTCTTGTGGGAACAACTCTTTTTGCACTTTTACCCCAATATAATGCCCAAAGATTATTTTGTGTACATACTCAGCCTTTGTTGACCTCTATGTTGTTTCCTATGTTCGGGGGATGTTGTTTTCCACCCCAGGTTTAGGTACATTGGAAGACAAGAGCTCAAAAAGATCACCAACATGACATGGACTTAAGGATAGCTTGGAATAGTTGGGTTACCCTCTGGTACTCGCTTTAGTTGTACTTAGTTCAAGTTTTTGTAAAATCACCTATTATGGTGAGGAACAATTGTATGAATGAATCATGAAGTAACTTCGTAATAGTTTTATTTCTACTGCTTTATTATTAAATGGCTCTTGTATTATATCATTTGAGTGGATCCCCTTTTGGGTCTCACTCTTACGAAATGGTATCAGACCCTAAGCAGTCGGTAACTTGACTATTTCAAGTTATCCTAGGATGACCCTTAATTAGGTAGGTGACCCTTGGAGGTTATTGGCAAACTGATTACCTAGTAATAGAATACCAATTAGTGTTTTCAAACCCTAATTATTTTGGGAACTTACACTCCTCAACCCACCTATGTGGATGGGAGTTATCCTCTAGTAACCCTTAACACCCATGCGCTCTTTACCAGGGTGGGATGAAGCCACACATAACTAAATCTTGAAGTGTTGGTTCACATGTCATAATTTTCTAGGATGTTAGCCAAAGAGCTTGCAATGTCGATTGATTTGAATAGTCATAGTTAGTCTTTATTCTAGTTCTCCCCTTGAACCCCTTTCCCTTTTCTATTTCTCTAGCATGTCTCATATATACCCACTTTAGGGCACTAAGAACACATAAATTATAGATTTAAAATATCGATGTGTATCATATGATTTAAGATGATTCCCTTGGTACTAATTGATAACATGAACAAGCTTAGTTATTAAAATTCATATCCTGCCTTCTACATGGGGCATCTCAACATAGGTATGTCCCAAGGCCACCTATCTAAGGATTAAATACCATCTTCTTTTAGCTTTTTATGGCTCATGCATGAGGATTGGTGGGCGGAAGCTATTTATTCTGGTAGAATGTTCTTAGGAGTTTGTCTCTCTTGCTTCCATGGTGAAATTAGTGTTGGGTTTTAAGGGAGACAGATAGGGCAACAAAAACAAAAAATTTCTTCTCCCAAAACCCAAAATAAAGGAATTGCGTCAACGTCTATACAATAGGAAGGATGGTTTGTAGAGACATACCTTGTCCCGAGGCTTGCTCGGCGACATTACCGCATGGCTTGTGTGGTCTTCACCTCCGGTCTTGGACAGTGTATGTGCAGCTCCTGGTCTCAGCAGGACTGTCGGGATTGATAGCTGTCCTCCGAGCGACAAAAGTCTCCCGCCTCTGAAGTAGTCCACACAGAGCACCAGGAACTCCGATCTCCTTGTCCCATAAGGAATCGGAAGGAGCCGTACCCTCTTGTTGGCGTACTAGTCACCAACACACTCTCCTGCAACCAGTCATTTTTCTATAGTTTTCTTTCCCTTGTTATGCCTCCCTTATCGGGTAGAACTTGCTCAAGCTCTCTCGGTTACCAAAACCAGAGAGAATGACAACTTTATAGAGAAACTAGTGTTCTAAGTTGTTGTTTGAGAAGCCCCCAATACCCCTATATATATAGGAGGGACAAGGGACAGGGTTCTCTACCCCGGGTAATGTGGGATTAAAGCAAAAGTAGAAGGGTTTGAGATTTTCCACAAAACAACCAACTGCATCAGCTGAACCGATCGTTTCAAACATGAAACGGTCTGTTGGGGACCGGAGTCGATCAGTTCATGGTCCTGATCAGTTCCTGATTGACTTTTCCTCTTTTGTTTTGAATTGATCCAAATACCAATCCTTGTTCCAATCAAATTGGATAAGTGAAATGAAAAAAAATTTCTCATCAACCTGACTTTCCCAACTTGCTCGTTTGGGCCTGTTGAGCCAATCGGTTCAACCTTTGAACCGGTCGTCTCAACCTGTCCTGAGTCGATCAGTTCATCACATGAGGTGATTGGTTCACCAAGCCGAGTCGATCGGTTCATCATATGAGCCGATCGGTTGCGAGTGCAGACTGTGCAAAATCAGTCAATTGCAGTTTCAATCAATCTGATACTCTAATCAATCGGTCCAACACCGTGAATACTATGATACAGAGCTATCAATTGATTGAGTGTTTAATTGAACTACTAAACTCCTTTAGTAATCAATCTAAACATTGTTTGTGGATAAACTCCTCTTCCAGGTCAAATCCTATGTGTGTGACCCTACAGGTCCATTTCGCGTTGGCAGTGAATGTCCATAACACTTATGACTTCACAAGCAAAGAGTGGTGCCTAGTCACACATCAGTGCTACCCAAGTGAAAAGGAAAGTTGGAGAACAACTTTAAATCCTACAATCTGTGAATGGTGTTATAGTGAATGTATAATTCATTTGTCACGGATATCCCGAATGAACTCAAGGCATGGAACAGTCATCCTTTCAACGTTCATTCACTTTCTTGATCTCAGAGTAGATTGGAGGAGATATGTATGACATCAATATCACATACTGATTCACACATGCGTGCGCACGCCTATCTCAATCCTACTCATCAAGTGTCAATGGATATCAAACTCCCTCAGGTGGTACAAATCCCATATCTATCACTCACCCCTCAAAAGCCCCATGTGTCAAAGCCACCCAATCATCACCTTTATAATAACCCATGTTTCAGGACTGTGTTTGATGATGTCAAAGTGTACCCAATGACATGTGTTGAGTGTACTGATTTTAGGTCAAATAATCACACTCACCACCATCACTATGAGAACTGACTATGACTACCATGTCATGGTTCCATGTGTCGAACTCACGGTGGGTCTGTCTGGTATACTTGTTCTCTAACAAGTACCTATGTGTTTGGTTTGATATCTCCATATCATGACTAACAAGATTCTGTAATCAACCAACACCACAATCTAGTCTTGTGTGACATTGTTGTCTATCTACCTTCCACATTGACATCTAACTAGGGACACAATAAGAATGTACAAACTCTTAGCATCTGTATGATCTCATCGTCCAGGTCCTCAACCTGAAAGCATATGTCATTGAGTATTTTCATTCTCTAGACATTCAATCTGTTATATCATTATATCATATGACTAAACTAGAAAGAATTGGAAGCTTGCCTTTGATGCTTATCAAATCAATCTTAATGTATCCCACCAATCATCCCATGATTGGCTCTCAGGGCATACATACCAACATACTCCCACTTGCACTGCTAGTCAATCACCCTTGAATCATATTCTTAGTGATCTTCAAACATGTCCCACATGTTACTGTGCTCTAGTGCTAACATAGTGAGTTATGGCAACACCTTGCCAAAGTCAGTATTAACTACATGTCTCTCATCTCTTCATTGTACATCACACGTATGAGATGGAGTTTTTGTAATATGTGATCTAGTATTATTTTGCTAACCCTTAGCCACATTGCATGACCAAGTACTCCTTACTTGTAATCAAAGATTGGAATATCTGTAAGTTCATCTCATGAACTTCCAGATCCATATAGTATCCACTAATGTTCTCTAACACACGGATACTTGGCTTCTTCCTTTTAAACAGCTTTCTTGGAACGTTTCCATTAACAAACATTCACTTTTATATATATCTCATATATATATATATATATATATATATATATATATATATATTGCGATTAATTTGATGTCCTTTTCGGAAGTTCGCATCAGTGTAACTCTTTACAGTGAACCCTTCCTTATCTCCATATTACTAGTGCTCTCAAGTACTTATCAAGTTCTTATGGGATTCCAGTAACCCTTACTGGAACTAGACAGACATCCACTCATCATGTCCTACATACGAGTTATCAGGATGAGCACATCATATTGTCATGTCCTACATACAAGATGATGAATGCATTTTATTCTTGTCATGTCCTACATGCAAGATAATGGGATGATTACATACATGATAGATCCATATCTATTCTTAGTGTTCCCATTCAATATAAGAATTGGACAGTTGGCCTTTGGGATACTAACTCCATGTAACATGGATAAGTTTTCTCCCACTGAATCTATACACACTGAACCCTTTAGTATAGATTGCCAATGTATGCTTTCTCTTTTCAGGTCAAGAGGTTTTTTGAGAACTATCTCTATAGATCTCTATTCCTATCACATAGCAAATGTATCTATCTTCCCTAAATATAATTTCCACTTTGGATTTCCATTCTAGAACATTTCCATTTCACATCAACATGTGGAATGTGAATATTCTCCCACTAAATCACAGATCCCTTCTTTGTCTTTGACATATCAGTCAAACCCTTTGACTATATTATCAAAGTAAAGATCACAGTTCTGAGTTGCTTGTACTCAATCAATCACATTGATTAACCCATTGTAACTTATAGACTTCATTTGCATTAATGGATTCATAAACCTTATAGGTTGTGTCATGTACACATCCTTATTTTTATTCCTCATAGGAATGCAGTTTTAGTATTTGTATGCCAAATCTCTTAGTCATTAAGTTGCAATCAACAAGCATCATCCTTCTCAAAATGTGATCCATGTGTCTTAACGCTTAAGACTCATTCTCACTTATGGATTTCATCTCAATGGGTGCTACCATCAAGGTCATACCTTATGGTTCACATGGAAGTCATTTAGGATGTAATGGTCATTAACCATAACCCACAATCGGGTTCCTCATATTCATCTAGATAGTTGACTCATCACATGACCAACTCATCACATAGATAATTGAGGTGTATATGTCAAGGATATAAGAACTCACAACTCCGTGTGATTCTTAATGTCCTTTATTAGTGTGGGGTATTCTTTATTTAAGAAGAAATTAGTTATTTGAAAATCATCCTCTAACTCCTTAGAGTATGACTCCTTTTGATTTAGACATCACCATGCCTTAATCATGAGCTTACTATGATACACTATCATAATCACTCATAAGGATCTAAAACATTTGGTTCAAGTATTTCATTCATTGATCTCATCAAGAATTAGCACTTTACCAAATTCACACTTCATCTATGATATTCTTGAACACTTCAACATATTCATATTGGTATTTCTCTAAACACCATTTGAAGTACTAGCATTAATTCTAACAGGTATGTAAATACATCACATGTATTATACCTAATAGGATAATCATTCTCCCACTACCTTAGTGAAGATTGATTAATCATGTCCAAGAGATTCATGTCTCTTACTGGTTCTCTATCCGAAAAGAGTCTAGCTTTATCCATCATATGGAAACTAGAAATGAATTTCTCATGATTTATGCTAATTTGATTGTTTGAGTTATCAATAACTTTTAGGTATCACTTTATCTTATGCATACCAAGTATCACAAGATAAACAAGGCATTGCCAACAAGATTGAAACATCAACTTTATTAATTGCCATCGTTGTCATACAATATGTAAAAATTAAGGTGTTTCTATCCATTAGAAAATATGAAATAGCAGTTCATAACTCTATTACATGCCTTTAAGGCTGAAAATAAACTAAAGTACTCCTATCTATGGCGGCAACATTTGCCCCATTTATTGGGTGCTTTACACTTTATATCTTGGTATCATATACCTCAAAAAGTGTTACAAGTTTATTTCTTGACCAAAAAAAAGTTTATTTCTTGACACCTTCAGGTAGAGACGTCTGTTGCCTCCTCCTTCTTTAGTTCTTCTAGATAGAGAGGACAATTCCTTTTCCAGTGTCCTGGCTTTTGACAATGGTGGCAATTGCCTCTCTTGCTCACGCTTCCTTTTGCCTTAGAGTTGAAGATGCCTTGGGCTCCTAGCTAGCATCAGAACCCTTCTTAGCTTTGCCCTTGTGCTTGCCCTTGGACTTGCCTTTCTTTCTGTTGATCAACATCACAGACTTAGGCTTGTCCTTCTTCATCTGTGCCTCAGCTGTCCTCAACATGCCTTACAACTCTGTCAATGGCTTGTCAAAGTTGTTCATGTTGTAGTTCATCACAAACTGACTGTAGGATTCTGGCAACGATTGCAGTATCACGTCAGTAGCACACTCTTGGGTCAGGGGAAATCCCAGTCTCATCAGGTTCTCCACATACCCAATCATCCTGAGCGTGTGAGGACCAACTGGATCTACTTTTATCATGACACACTTGAACAGTGCCTTGGAGACATCATATCTCTCTTGTCGTGCTTGATCTTCATACATGTTCTTGAGATGCTAAATCATCTCAATGACACCCATGTTCTCATATTGTCTCTGCAACTCATGGTTCATGGAGCACAACATCAAGCACTTTGCATCAATGGCATCTTCAGAATGCTTCTTATAAGCATCCCTTTCTGCCTTTGGTGCGGTAGGAGCAGATTCCTATGGAGCTAGAGTATCCAGGACATAGAGCTTTCTCTCTTGAGTGAGAACAATTATCAATGTCCTAAACCAGTCATGGAAGTTAGTCCCATTCAGCTTGTCCTTTTCAAGGACCGATCGCAATGAAAAGTGATTGTTGTTTGTTGTCATTTTTACTACAAAAGGAAATATATGCAATTTAGTCCAAAACTCAATTTTGACTTATTTTGATTGATTTGAAAGGTTTACGATATAATTAGGACTTTAATTAATTATCGCTCCCACTAATTTTGTTCAAATTGTTAGCCCTCACCATCAATTTGGAAGATTGTAGCGTACAATATTCTAGTGGGCAAGATCCTGAAATCCTCTGAGTCATGGACCAGCTAGGGGTGTCACCCACAACTTAGATATTATAGGTAGGCAACTCTTGCCAATTGCATCATATGCAACTCTTGAAATATGTCATATGCAACTCCTTTCCATGATCACCTCCATGCCTCAAGGCGCTAGATCCTATCTAGGTCACCTTGTTAAGTCTGATGCAAAGACAACATGATGAATATGCACCCTGTTAGGGCAGACCCACATATTCATCCTTCATGCTTCCATGAGATAGACGGTGCACCACGCTAGGGCGTGCCCACACTTAGATGATCAAGCTTTTCACATGTGTCGCATTTGGGAGGCATATAAAACTTTAATATTTAATGATGGATTTGGTTTTATAGGTACATATGCATATCCAATCACCACAATATATAGTATGTATCATATACATGTTACATCCCATAGAAAACATGTGAAACAATAAAAGCGATGATTATGGCCATCCTAATGTGATTCCTCGAGCCAAGAGGAATCACGGTCATGTAGGTCTACATCACATGCAACCTATCCATGATGAAGTCCTATAGCCGTCTAAGTTGGTCAACTCATCACATGAATGACCTGCTCACCCTGGTCGGTTGTCTAGGTGCCACCAGCTGATCGGTTGGCTCCTCCAACCGATCAGTTCGCCTGGTCATCGTGCATCTCCTCAGGTCACCACCCGCTCGTCTTGCTCCTTGAGCCAATCGTCTGGATCACCAACCGATCGATTCACGTCTTGAATCGATCGTCTCATTCGTCGTCAGATTGTCCTCCGTTCTTTGACATAACAAGAAATAAAAGACCTATCCTATTTTACATTTGAACAGGGAAACCCTGAGTTACATTTTGGGGGAGCAAAGGTAGGAAAGAAATCTCGAGTTATCTCGAGTTACATCAAGAAAAGAGGTAGGGAATCAGTGTGTAGACTGAGATGCAAGCAATCACATTCAACCATACACAGTCATAGGATTTATAGGCCATAACCACATTATACATCCACCACAAAACTCATTTAAGGGCGATGCGTATCGAGAGAATTCATCTTACATATCATATATGTATATTGGGATTTGTGAATTTAGGATTGGACATGCATAAAGCCAATTTTATTTGCATCGTATGCAATAAATAAAGGCAAAAAACCAAAATCGATCACATCAATAATCCTAAAGTATAGAGAAGTTGATGTGGCTCTGATACCACTGTTGGGTTTTAAGGGAGACAGAGAAGGCAGCAGAAACAAAAACTTTCTTCTCCCAAAATCTAGAATAAAGGAATCGCGTCAATGTCTATACAATAGGAAGGATGGTTTGTAGAGACATACCTTGTCCCGAGGCTTGCTCGGCGATGTTACCTCGCGGCTTGCACGGTCTTCACCTCCGGTCTTGGATGGTGTCTGTGCAGCTGTTGGTCTCACCGGGACTGTTGGGATTGACAGCTGTCCTCTGAGCGGAAGAAGTCTCCCACCTCTGAAGTAGTCCACACGGACCACTAGGAACTCCAATCTCCTTGTCCCACAAGGAATCGGAAGGATTCATACCCTCCTATCAGTGTACTAGTCACCGATACACTCTCCTGAAACCAGTTGATTTTCTATAGTTGTCTTTCCCTTGTTGTGCCTCCCTTATCGGGTAGCACTTTCTCGGGCTCTCTTGGTTACCACAACCAGAGAGAACGACAACTTTACAGAGCAACTAGTGTTCTGAGTTGTTGTTTGAGAAGGCCCCAATACCCCTATATATATAGGAGGGTCATGTGACAAGGTTCTCTACCCGAGCAATGTAGGATTAAAGTAGGAGTAGAAGGGTTCGAGATTTTACACAAAACAACCAACTGTTTCAGCTGAACCAATCGTTTCAAACAAGAAACGGTCGGTTGGGGACCTGAGTCGATCAGTTCATGGTCCTGATCAGTTCCCGATTGACTTTTTCTCTTTTATTTCGAATTGATCCAAATACCAATCCTTTTTCCAATCAAATTGGACAAGTGATACGAAAATAAATTTTTCACCAACATGACTTTCCCAACTTGCTCATTTGGACCTATTGAGCCCGTCGGTTCAACCTTTGAACCGGTCATTCCAACCTGTCTTGAGCCAATCAGTTCATCACATGAGCCGATCGGTTCACCAAGCTAAGCTGATCGGTTCATCATATGAGTCGATCGGTTGGGAGTGTAGAATGTGCAAAATTAGTCAATTGCAGTTTCAATGAATCTGATACTCTAATCAATCGGTCCAACACCTTGAACACTATGATACTAAGCTATCAATTGATTGAGTGTTTAATTGAACTACTAAACTCCTTTAGTAATCAATCTAAACATTGTTAGTGGATAAACTCCTCTTCCAGGTTAAATCCTATGTGTGTGACCTTGCATGCCCATTTCACGTTGGTAGTGAAAGTCCATAACACTTATGACTTCACAAGCAAAGCGCAGTGCCTAGTCGCACATCAGTTCTACCCAAGTGAAAAGGAAAGTTGGAGAACAAATTTCAATCCTACAGTGAATGTATAATTCCTTTGTCACTGATATCTCAAATGAACTCAAGGCATGGAATAGTCATCCTTTCAATATTCATTCACTTTCTTGATCTCCGAGTAGATTGGAGGAGATATGTATGACATCAATATCACATACTGATTCACACATGTGTGCGCACACCTATCTCAATTTTACTCATCAAGTGGCAATGGATATCAAACTCCCTCAGGAGGGACAAATCCCATATCTATCACTCACCCCTCAAAATCCCCATGTGACAAAGCCACCCAATCATCACCTTTATAACAACCCATGTTTCAGGACTGTGTTTGATGATGTCAAAGTGTACCCAACAACATGTGTTGAGTGTAGTGATTTTAGGTCAAAGAATCACACTCACCACCATCACTGTGAGAACTGACTATGACTACCATGTCATGGTTCCATGTGTCGAACTCACGGTGAGTCTGTCCAGTATACTTGTTCTCTAACAAGTACCTATGTGTTTGGTTTGATATCTCCATATCATGACTAATGAGATTCTGTCATCAGCCAACACCACAATCTAGTCTTGTGTTTCATTGTTGTCTATCTACCTTCCACAATGATATCTGACTAGGTACACAATAAGAATGTACAAACTCTTAGCATCTGTATGATGTCATCGTTCAGGTCCTCAATCTGAAAGCATACATCTTTGAGTATTGTCATTCTCTAGGCATTCAATCTGTTCTATCATTATCTCATATGACTGAACCAGAAAGAATTGGAAGCTTTCCTTTGATGCTTATCAAATCAATCTTAATGTATCCCACCAATCATCCCATGATTGGCTCTCAGGGCATACATACCAACAATTAGATCACCCAGTAAATGATGTGGTGAGTAATTTGAATATATAGTTCATCTTGTCTTGTGACGAAACCATGGTAATAAATCATAAAGTGTAGAAGGAACACATATACCTTACTATAATGGTGAGATGATCTTATGACTCCCTTAGGTCGTGTGATGGGGCTATGTCATTTATGCTTGAGAGTGACATAGGGAATGGTTGGTGTCGTACCAAGTTAAGGTTTAATAGGATTCGACTGCACGTACTAGGAAACCCTTCTTCCTCCTATACTATGAGACTAGAGATGTATTCTTTTTTTTATATACCCCTTGTATGATTGAGATATTAGAAGATGTTGTTAGACTGCAATGACGATAGAATAATACTACAACTATCATGTGGTGGATAAGTGGTGGACTTGGTTCTCAAATTGATCATTTTTGGCACCAATTTTGGATTTTTCATCGAAATATTTTCATCGTCAAACTTATTTTCATTATTATCTTATATGTACAAAGGAAAAGTGTTCATATTTTATCGATGGTTTAGGATTCAAGTCGCCACCACAAGGAAGATTGAATTGTAGAGGAACCCTTGAAATGAAGAAGCACTAGTACAGAAATGGGTTATAACGTCATTACCTATAGGGTTGCTTTTTCCAAAGAACCGACTTTATATGTCTAAAAAAAACATGGGCACCACTTAAGACCTCTTAGGTCAGTTTTTTTAAATAAACCGACCTTGTAGTGTAACTCTATAGGGTCGGTTTTCCAAATAACCGACCTTATATGTCTATAAAAAACGCGGGCACCACTTAAGACCTCTTGGGTTGCTTTTCTTAAAATAACTGACCTTGTAGTGTATCTCTATAGGGTCGGTTTTCCAAATAACCGACCTTATATGTCTATAAAAAACGCGGGCACCACTTAAGACCTTTTGAGTCGTTGTTTTTAAAATAACTGACCTTGTAGTACATCTCTATAGGGTCGGTTTTTCTAAAATAAGCGACCTTATAGACAATTTTTCTGGCGGCAAAAATTTGCTTGGTTTTGGCTTCCCGCCTTGATCTATAGGGTTGGTTCTACATTATAATCGACCTTACAGGGCTCCTCGGTCAACGAATTCGTCGACCGAATAAGAGCTGCATTTCACGTATACAAGCACCTATAGGGTCAGTTTTTTCTTTATAACTGACTTTACAGTCCTCCTCGGTTCAGCACCTCTAAGGTCGGTTATTCCTACAAAACTGACCTTAAAGGCCTCCTCAGTCGACAAATTCGTCGATAAATTTCTATTCTGGATCTAGATAGTTCACGCATGTATAAGCACATCTAGCGTCGGATTTGCACTTATAAACGACCTTAGAGCCTTCCTCGGTCGACCAATATTTCGACTGATTCATTCGGTCGACAAATTCGTCGACCAATAATTACCTCTAAGGTCGGTTTTTTTCCTTAAAACCGACCCTAGAGGTACTTATACGAAGGAAATCTGGCTCATTCTCGATCGACAAATTCGTCGACTGATATCTATTCTGAATCCAGATAGTTCACGCATGTATAAGCACCTCTAGCGTCGGATTTGCACTTATAACCGACCTTAGAGCATTTCTCGGTCGACAAATTTGTCGACCGATAAGGAGTCAGTTTTCATGTGTATAAGAAACTTTTAGGGTCGGTATTTTATTTAAAACCGACCTTAGAAGTCCATTCGGTCGACAATATTGTCGACCGAAACATATCAGTCGACGTATTTGTCGACCGAGGAACGACTAGAAAAACCAACCGTCGTAACGGCTAAAAAAAGCAACCGTTGTAACGGCTAAAAAAATCAACCGTCGTAACGACTAGAATTTCAACCGTCGTAACGGCTATAAATACAACCGTTGACCGTCGTAACGGCTACTTTTTCGATCGAACGTTGGCCGACCGATAGACGACCGTTGCGGCTGTCGGTCGACAAATTGTCGACCGAAATTGGCTCTGTTTTTCTATAAATAGCACCCAAAATGATCCATTTCTTCACACCTTCACATTCTCACTTCTCTAGCTCCTCTCTAGTGTATTTTTTTTGAAAATCTTCAGCTTCTCTACATCCAATTCTTGCTTGCTATTTCTCCATTTCAAAGCAACGAAATGGCTTCATCATCTACGCGCGGAAAGAAGCAAGTTGCAGGTAGGAAAGGAAGGACGGGCTTTGCACCGCTGCTGTTCATCAACGACGTCCCTTTCATCGACCAAGCTACAGGCGACCGCTACCTCAGGCTCTCCTCAAAAACTCCTCTTCCACGACGGCCAGTCGACGTCATGGACTTCCAAAGCATTGTCGATTTGGAGGAACTTTTTGAGGTGCAACATTTGACTGATTTTCTAAATCCCTCCTTCCAATCCTACTCCTCCAAACTAGTTAATGAATTCTATGCCAATTTAGTCGAACATCCTAAACATGATTCCTTCTCCTCTATGGTTGGTGGGTATGGATTCCATTTTACTGAGGAGGGTATTCTTGAAATGCTTGACATAGACATAGAAGAATATAAAAAATTTATTGATCTCACTAGAGGAACTCCACTCAACAAACTCTCCCAAGATAACACTACAATTAGCCTTAGTGATGTCAAAAGAGCCATCTTTCAATCAAATACGACTTGTCATGAAGATAGGGGTACCTATTATGCCATAAATTTAAAACCTGAAGCTAGGGTCATAAATCTCATTGTTGCCACCAATATCCATCCTAGAGAAAACAAATCTGAAGTACCCACCTTTCGTATGTACCTTATCTATGCCATTCTCAAAAGTATTCCCATAAACTTTATTCGTATCATCATTAAGAATATGTTTGAGTTTTCAGGAAATCCACCTTATACTGACTTTGTATGCCAAATCACTCAACATTTTCTTAAGAAGAATATTGAGGATGACTTAGGTTACACATGGGATAGAAAACCCCAAAAAATAAGTAAAAATACGGTGGAAAAGATGGGAATTGACTTTGGCCACAAAAGGGCTAGGACTGAAGGGGAGACATCCACCCAAGACATACCTCCACCACCTCCTCCTACCAACCTACCCCATGATCCTATTACAAATACCTTGACATACATTGCTGGCTCCCAATATCACCTAAGTAGGCAATTGGATTATAAGCACAATGCCATGACTTATTTAAACCAAAGGATGCAAACTCTCTCTCCTAACCAACCTGATGAATATCCCTATTCCCTTAATCCTAGCATGATAAATCCCTACAATCCTTCCTACAACTACTATCAAACTCCACCTCCACCATCTCCTGATCTCACACATACTCAGTTTTCCCCAATTCAACTTCAAGACATTGCTGCCAACTTTCGTATTGATCGTGTTCCCACCTTCTTGGAGGCTTATGCCTTAACCATGATAGGTGCCTTGGAGTGGCAGACACTGGTCAAATATTATGGAGCTGAGCCCTTTCTTGGAAAAGACCCAGACATTGATGTAATCCTTCGGTCTTTCCAGTGAGATTATGAGATATCTTTGTAATGATGTAATATATCTTTTTATAAAGCAAGTATGTCATGTTTCATCTTATAAAGTGTATGGGCATTAAATTGATATGAATAAAAGTGTTTTCCATGGCTTCATTTGGACATATACATGTTATATAAGAATATTGTTATTTCAAATGATTGAAAAATAAATTATGGATAAATTTGACAAAGCATCACTTGGTTAATCTCATACACACACACTTGGTACTTAATTTAAAACATTAAAATAGGGTTAATCTCGGTCGACAATATTGTCGACCGAGGATGACTTTAGGGTCGGTTTTTTCCTTATAACCGACCCTAGAGCTCTTTCGTTCGACAAATAGTCGACTGACTGAATTTTTTAATAGAGTTTAGTACTTTTCAAAACGTTATAAAGCATTGGGATCTCAATCTTTTGTCTCATTGTTGGGAATTCACATCCCTCAAGACCACCATCATCACATTTGTTGATTCTGGGTATTCAAACCCTTAGTTCATCACTAAACATGGTTATCACTTATCAGGTAACTATTACCTTCAGGTCATCTGACCAAGGTATTCAGGATATTTGTTACACAATCATCTCAATTTCATATCAACCATATCGATTTCATATCAACATCATGCAATACAAAAATAACATATGTATTCCCTCATTAGGGTTAGAGTTTCCCACCTTTATCAATTAGGGTTCAAATATCATCATCCCATATTGAAATTTCACATAACATTATCCCATATTAGGGTTTTACACAACACCACCCTATATTCAGGTTTCACATAACATTTCCATATTAGGGTTTCACATAACATCATTCCATATAAGGGTTTCACATAACATCATTCCATATTAGGGTTTCATACGACATCACCATATATTAAAGTTTCACATAACATCATTATTAGGGTTGTGGAAGCACTTTAGATCTCCTCGATCGACGAATTTGTCGATCGAGACCCCTTATAGGGTCAGTTATTAGAAAAATTGACCCTAGAGGTGCTTCTAAGAAAGAAATATGGCTTCATTCGGTCGACAAATTTGTCGACCGACACATTCGGTCGACGAATTTGTCAATCGAATGAAGCCAAAATTCTTTCTTATAAGCACCTCTAGGGTCGGTTTTTCTAATAACCGACCCTATAGGGAGTCTCGGTCGACAATATTGTCGACCGACAATGTCCAGTTTAGTTATTTACACATGTATAAGCACCTCTAGGGTCGGTTATATGAAAAAACCGACCTAGAGGTGCTTGTACGAAGGAAATCTTGCTCCTTCTCGGTCGACAAATCGTCGACCGAAACGAGTCAGATTTCTTCATATTAGCACTTGTAGCGTCGAATTTACCTATTAACCTACCCTAGAGGTCAATTCGGTCGAAAAATTCATCAACCGAGTTTGCATTTGATTGTTATTAAAAAACCCGACACGGGCACCGTTTATCTGTAGAGTCGGGTTTTGTTTGTTAACCGACGCTATAGTTTTTCGCTCCGTGCAAAAAGCCAAAATTTTAGTCTTTCTTCCTCCCGCGAAACTCTTTTCTCTTTTCTAAATCTCTCTCCCGCGACGCCACGAAACCCCTTTTCACTTTGTCATTCCGCCGTTGCCGCGAACGCTTCTCCGTGAAGCCGTTGCCGCCTCTCCACACCGCCAAGAGGATCGTGAATCTCGTCGTCGCCACGAAAAGGATCGTGAAGCTCATCGTCGCCGCCTTCCCCTCTTCCTCCATGAAGCCCGTCGTTGTCATGAAGCTCTTCGTTGCCGTGAAGCTCGTCGTCGCCGCCTTCACTCTTCCACGAAGGTCGCCGCCTCTCCGTGAAGTTCTTCTCTTCCTCCACGAAGCTCGCTGCCATTTCCAAGTAAGTTCGAGCTTCTTTCGTTCCTTGTTCCCCTTCATTCCCACCCGCCCTGCCCACCGCCATTGCTACTTCCAGGTCGATCGCGATCGACAATTAGTCGACCGAGAGCCCACCTGCGCGCAGCGTCCAGGTCCACTCTTGGTCGACAAATTGTCGACCGAGAGTGGACCTGGACGTTGTGCGTAGGTGGGCTCTCGGTCGACTAATTGTCGACCGAGATCGACCTGGAACTTATTTATGTTGGAGCTATAAATGTTTTAATCATATTTGTTGTAATGTTCACAAATAGTTCTGAATATTATGATGATTTCAATCTTTGGACTGTTGGAAACGGCCTTACTTTGCTAATTTGTACAAGTATTTTCCATTTTATATGATTTGATAACCCAATAATAAAAACATGCATGTCTTTTTTCATATGTAATCATAATATAAATTTTAGAAATTAATACTAGATTAGACATGTGTACTCCTAGATTGACACTTTAAGGTTGATGCATGATGTTTAACTTAATATATAAATATGAAAATAATGCATTTATATATTAACTTAGAAACCCATTCAAAATTTACTCATTAGGAGTAAACTTTGGATAGTCCCCAGTTCGGGACTATTTTTGGATATTTTAATCTCACTTAGGATGTACCTGTATAATGTATGTTTAGTTTTGTAGATTATTTCAGTAGGATTTCTCCATTTGTTCTCTGGGTACATATGTGAGTGGTTATTTGCCATTTACATCGGTGTACTTGGAGAACTTAGGGGAAATCCTGCTGAAAGTTTCTTCAAAACTAAACCTTCTCAACCTATTCATACTACACAAGAGGATCTTGAAGCATTAGTGGCACAGAAAGTAAAAGAAATAATGTCTTCATTTCAGCCTACTCAACCTTCTCAACCTATTCATACTACACGTCTCTCAAGTGATGAGGTACAAGCCCATGCTCCAGTTGTAGAAGGTCATGGGAGCACTCCCGATGAACCACCACAGCAATCTACAGTAAGTTTTTATTCTATATGTTGTGTTATTAGTATGATAAATATATGATAATATATATAGTTGTAACATGTATATGTTCTACTATTTCTTATATAACTTATATTATTTCAATCTAGGTTGGTATGAACTGTAAACTTGCAGTGGAGGTTCCAGAATATAATGTTGTGGCAGCGGGCAAAGTGTACAACCTTGGTGGTACATTGCATTGCCAACAAATTACTGATGACATCTGCCGTGTGTCCATCCATCTTGTGTATGACGGAATGGGGGACAAACCACTACCCATACCTAATCCTGAATATAGTACAGTTGAAGAAGTTGAGGGTGCTATGGTGGGTTGGCCTAGACACTTGGTTATCAATGACAAGGTATACCTTATTTCTACCATATTTTTCATATTTGACTGCAAATATGAACTCATGTAATATAAGTATGAAATTTAATTAATAGGTTTGTAAACCAAAAAGTAAAACTTCTACTAGTCGTCCTCCTATGCTCAAGCCATCTTTCATTCCCGAAACTACATTTGACGAATTGGGAAGCAAATCTAAATGTTTGTGTCGATACTTAGCTAACCAAAGATTGGGATCAAATATGATGGTCAAGTTAACAGAAGATGCAGTTGGGAGGGACTTTGAGAATTTTATTTTTCTTGACGATATTATAGAGTTGTTCCGGTATGATTGGCTGAACACTTCGATAATAGAAGTATGGATAAGGTAAGGATCTATCAATATATATAGAAAATTCCAATACAAAATTTTAGCTTATTTCTACATATGAAAATAATTACAAATGTTTAACAGCCATTTATATACCGAGGTCACCAACTTTGATATAAAGAATATTGCATTCTTAGTTCCTTCGGTCACTAGTCAGGTGGAGACAAATATTGAGGATGTGAATGAGTACTTCTCTGATGCATTCAAATATTTTGCTAGTGAGGGGAAGGAAATTATCCTAATTCCTTTTAACGTCTAGTAAGTATTATTATTCAATATAATTTTAATAATGAATGAAACTATATATTTTAATGTTTGTTTTATTCTTACTCAGAGCTAGACATTGGGAATTACTGGTGATTGTCCCAAAATTGATGACTCTTTATTATCTTGACCCAATGGGTAAAACAACAAGGAGTCACAAACTAAAATTGTCAGCTATGGAGTAAGCATAAAATTAATCATTGCTTCAACATGATATTTTATTTAGAATTTCTATTTTACCAACTATCGTTTAATTGATAGGGGTATAAAGGCTTTTCGTGAAGCTGGAGGACAAATACCCACAAAATTAAATACATTGACTTTGAAAAATGTCAAGGTAGCTACTTTGACAACTGCTTAGTCTTATATGTATTAATTTTTCAATTCTAATATGTCAACTCATACTCTTATCTCAATTGTTGTTTATAGTAGTTTACTAACATTAAGTATAATTCATTATTTGTAGTGTCCTATGCAAAATAATGACTGGGCTTGTGGCTACTATGTAATGAAATACATGCAAGCTATTGTCAAACAAGCATCACATGACATTCAGACTATAAGTCAGGTAATAAAGAATAACATCATAAATTTACAAGTGATTGTAGTCATTTTTATAAAATATTAGCATGTGCATTTTCTGTTACAGATCTTTACAACTCAGCCTTACACACATGTGGACTTGAATGAATTCCGAGAAGAGTGGTCAGAGTGTTTTATAAGTGAAGTCGAAATAGCATTGGATTAAATATGTCGGCTCCATTTATGTATGTGGTTTTAGTACGTACTCTTTCATATTTTTACTTTTGTAATATGTCATCTCAAACATGCACTCTATCATTTTGTAAATTATGATATTTATTATCATTTTTTTTATGAATGTGTGGTTTTGAATGGTGACGGTTGAGCATCAATGCTCCCCTCTCCCAGAATATATGAATCTTCTTGTTCTTCTGTTCTATATCAATTTCTGCAGAAATCTTTTAAAACAAATTTGTAACTTCTAGCGTTGGTTTTTTAAATAACCGACCCTACAAATTGAATTCATTGTACACTCTTCGGTCAAAAAATTTTAGACCGAAATAGAACTTCTAACGTCAGTTTTTGTAAAAACCCGAGTCTACATGTCCTCTATAAGGTCGGTTTTTTGAAAAAACCGACCCTAAAGATTGAATAAAACATTTCAGTGTAAGACTCGGTCGACAAACTTCTCACTATCGGTTGAGAAGTTTGTCGACCGAGTCTTACACTGAAATGTTTTATTCAATCTTTAGGGTCAGTTTTTTCAAAAAACCGAACTCATAGAGAGTTTTCGGTCGAGACCAAAATTATTTTCGGTCGACAATTTTCTCGATCGAGAGTTACCACTGAAATGGTATTCAATCTTTAGGGTCGGTTATTTCATAAAAACCGACCTTGTAAACATTCTCGGTCGACAATTTTCTCGACCGAGAATGTTTACAGGGTCGGTTTTTATGAAATAACCGACCTTACAGGCTCCTTTTTTCTCGCCTAGGTCAGAATTTTTACAACCTCTTGCGTCGGTGTTTACTCCGTAAGGTCATTTTTATTTGGTTAAATAATCCGATGCTATAGACAAAATTCAGTAGCGACACCCACCTAGGCGTCGGTTAAAAAGTGATGCTGCAGGCTTTAAAAAACTGACGCTATAGACCATTTTTGTACTAGTGAAGTACTTGACTAGAATGATGAACCTGAAACCCTAGGACAAGTGTTGTGTAGAGAGTACAAAGAAGCCTTGGATACATAAGACCTAGGTTCACCGTTTTTCCCATCTTGATGATTATGATGATGATGATGACGACGACGATGTCAATGATGATGATGATGATGATGATGATGATGATGATGATGATGATGATGATGATGATGATGATGATGATGATGATGATGATGATGATGATGATGATGATGATGATGATGATGATGATGATGATGATGATGATGATGATGATGATGATGATGATGATGATGATGATGATGATGATGATGATGATGATGATGATGATGATGATGATGATGATGATGATGATGATGATGATGATGATGATGATGATGATGATGATGATGATGATGATGATGATGATGAGGATGATGATGATGATGAGTAGATGATGATGTTTTTGTTGTTGATGATGATGGGATGTTGATGATAATGATGATAAGGAAAATGATGTGGACCATGATCAAAGAATGGAAAAACTATGATAATATTGATGGTAGCCCTAATTGATACAAACTGGTTAACATAATCCAAGGTCCTATTGTAACTTTTCTAGCCCAACATCTAACATAATCAGATTAATGCATGCATCATACATGGAAACATATGGCTTAACCTTAAGAGTAGACCATAAGTGTGACATGAATAGTATGATATGACCCCCTACATTAAGTATACTAGAAATGTATAACTTGGTTAAGTTTATAACTCAGTTTACCAAACCAACAGTGGATGGATTTCGAGGACAAAATCCCTTTTAAGGGGTGGAGTGTTGTAACATACTCAAATCCAGACATATCTATTTAATCTCTCTTATATTAAGGTCCTATTCCATTATGTTAACATATCGTATATTTTTGACAATACAAAGCACATTAAGAATAATTGGTGTTATGGATATATAAATACCCTTAGTATTTTGTATGCAAGGTAAAATAATCATAATACACTCAATAACAAGACTTAAGGAAAACATATAGCAAATACCATGCTTGAGTCTAATTTGACATCCTAAAATATTCTTGGGGGTATAAGATGAAATGAATCAAATTAAAGTGTAATAAGTGTTATATGAGCTAAGTATACAATTAATGATATAACACATCAGCATTTTCGAAATGTAAAGTTAATGCCAAAATATAATTCCTCGCTTCTTAATTAGCTTAGCTCTAAAATTTCAAGTCTTTTAACTATTTTTTTCTCTCCAAATTTAATATAAAATAAAGAAACTATATTAACTTATGTTTAATTGACTTAATCAACGGATCAAATTGATTGTAACAAGATTCATTTCATTTTCCAGTCACATGGGTTTATTTCTTTTGGTCACTATGTTCTCAAAATCTGAGTCATCTGACGCTTCTCAGTCTTTTTCTTTTTGATCAGGTCCTACGGCACTTTAGTTTCCTTCTTCCTCACCACCCGGACTATTTCTGATCCCAAGCAAGTAATGCAATTGGTCATCGTCCTCATCACCCCCTCCATATCATAACCAGAAACGACCCCATGATTTCCCTCTATCAACCTCTTCCTAACCCATCACTCCCTATATTGTCTTCTTCCTCACATAACCTAGTTACCAGCGATCTCCTTGCCATGCGCCCGACATCCACGGTAACACAGGATGACTGACGCCTTGTAGAGTTAGTGAACGATCTATAGATTCCTAGGATATTGATCGTTCACTTCATCACCTTGTCGTCTGAGAGAAAAAAGGACATATATTGATCAATTTGTGAGTTTCATCTTCGGTTGCTCCAATAATGTTATCGGGCACCCTTGGATGGACCTTGAGAAGTTGCCTTTTCTACAAATCAGACTCGTGTGGTGGCATGCACTTGATCCACCCCCCTCCATCTCTTTCCACATAGCCAAGAGTCACCTTCTTCCTCCCGCAACACCTTTTCCTTCCTCACCGCAAACCTCTATATCGGCGGCCACAATGACAGCTACAAAATCTATAATTTCTACCACCTACATCGAGATCATCTATGCTTCACCACCATGAATACCAGACTTCGTCGTTAGAATCTCCTCCAACTCAGGAGATCCACTTTCCTAGCTTAATTCTCTTCTTTCCAGCCTCATTCCACCTCCAATCTATACGTCAGGCCGCCATCACTGATCTCCTACAAGGTGATCGTTGCCACCTATATAAACCAGTCGCACACTATCGCTTTTCCTCACCTATAGATCCGTCATCCATCATCCTAACTCCTACGCCTGTGACAGACTTCCCATGTCACCACGAACACTAGGATCCATCAATGAGATCACTTGCTAAGCCCAACTCTTCTCCTCATGTCTAACACCAAGATAACACTCTGCATGCCACCTACTAAGCTCCAGATTTCTTGTAACCACCCTGTGAATTTATGCAGGACCTCCTTGAGCTACCTCTTCATCAGCACCATCATTGGCCAGAACCATGGAGTTCATGGATGGGATTCAAATAAGCCCTAGTCTCTAGAATCGAATCTACAGATGGTCATGAAAGATCAGTCAAGTCATTATGAATAGGTAAACTTCCATAGCCTGCATTTCATAGTTATATCTAGTTGTGGGATTAATGGGTCGTACAAATCATCATTAAATCTAGTCTAATTAGTCATTCAATAAACTCTATCAATTAGCATATACATCTCTATACATAAGCATATACAAAATATTTTCATGTGTAAACACAAGGAAAACCAAAATATGTAATTTTGTAGATAATAATATTACATCCAAAATAGTTTGATAGTAATCAAGCTTCATGGTATAAAAACTTGTATGACAATAATAATAAAAACTTCTCTATCAATCACCCTGATATTCATCATATGTATACACATAATACTATGCCATCACTAGTAATTGATAAGTGTCTTAGCCACCACACGTATATTATAACCAAGATTCAATACAAATATGTAGCTAGGGACTTGATAGTTGTCTAACCTAGATGCATCACCCTAGTGTTGTTGTACATAAACTAAAAACCCTAGGTCCACAAGTCTATTTGATGACACTAGGAAGTATATTATCAAATTTTGCCTTGAATGAATTGAATGGTATAAAAGAGAGGTAGAATATACTACATTATACTTTGATAACTATATACATGGGTGAAATTATATTTTGATAAAATGGATCATAAAATATATGTGAGTTGAGACATATGTAGATATAATCTAGGTATTATAACCATATGAAATAGACTTGTATTCGTATACATACCGAGATCAGTGTATGAGTATATGACTAATTTATATAGAGATATGTCATATTAAAGCCTAGTTTTTCCTAGTAAGATTATTTTCTTAAATAACAGCTCATTCTATTCCCCATCATATATATTTGTAATACCAAGATCTTAAAAACTCTAACTTCACACTAGGTAACCAATAATGAGTTTAGATATGATCTTTTTTATGTTTTAGTAGACATGGACTAATAGGTGTACAAAATATATTTATTTTAGAATTGAGAAAGGAAAATTGTCAATCCATCCTAGAGATAGGATAAGTCATGAAGATCAGGTATGTACATCCTCTATTTTATTTTGGGCATTATTTGACTAAAACCTAATTCCTTTTAAAGTGGCATCTTTTGAACTATTATTCCTTATGAAATATAAATTCTTGAACATTTATATTTCCTGATGTTGACTCATTATTCATTCTGATTTTTACATTACCTTGTTTATATGGGTACTTGTACCCCACTTTCTATGAATGCCTTTTATGAATAATTGACTGAAATACTAGTCTTTCCTCTCAATTTTATGCATGCTACATGTTTGACTAGAATATCTAGAATAGTTGTACTTATGTACAACCATACTTATATAGGTTGTGTGTTTTCACTCGGGGTGTGCGTTTCCACCCTTATTTATTTTAGGCCATGATCCTATGGTGTTATGGCCCTATTTTAGGTATATTTAGTATACATTGTTATGCATGCAAATTTTTGTTGTTTTAATATGAATCTATGGATGATTGTTATGGCAAGACACTCTTTTATTATCATACTTGTAATTTGAAATTTAATCTGCCTCATTTCTTTTATTACATTTCTCTTGAACTTACCTAATTGCGAATAGCCCCCTTCTATTGGAACATCTCTTTTTGCACTTTTACCCCAATATAATGCCCAAAGATTATTTTGTGTACATACTGAGCCTTTTCTGACCTCTATGTTGTTTCCTATGTTGTGGGTGGTGTTCCTTTCCACCCCAGGCTTAGGTACATTGGAAGACAAGAGCTCAAAAAGATCACCAACATGACATGGACTTAAGGATAGCTTGGAATGGCTGGGTTACCCTCTTCTACTGCTTTAGTTGTACTTAGTTCAAGTTTTTGTAAAATCACCTATTGTGGTGAGGAACAATTGTATGAATGAATCATGAAGTAACTTCGTAATAGTTTTGTTTCTACTACTTTATTATTACATTGCTCTTATACTATATCAATTGAGTGGATCCCCTTTTGGGTCTCACTCTTACAAAATGGTATCAGAGCCTAAGCAGTCGATAACTTGACTATTTCAAGTTATCCTGGGATGAACCTTAATTAGGTAGGTGACCCTTAGAGTTTATTGGCAAACGGATTACCTAGTAGTAGAATACCAATTAGCGTTTTCAAACCCTAATTATTTTGGGCACTTACACTCCTCAACCCACCTATGTGAATGGGAGTTAGCCTCTAGTAACCCTTAACACCCATGCCCTCTTTACTGGGGTGGGATGAAGCCACACATAAGTGACTCTTGTAGTGTTGGTTCACATGTCATAATTTTCTAGGATGTTAGCCTAAGAGCTTGAAATGTCGATTGATTTGAATAGTCATAGTTAGGCTTTATTCTAGTTCTCACCTTGAACCCCTTTCCCTTTTATATTTCTCTAGCATGCCTCATATATGCCCACTTTGGGGTACTAAGAACACATAAATTATAGATGTAAAATCTCACTGTGTATCATAAGATTTAAGATGATTCCCTTGGTACTAAGTGATAACATGAACTAGCTTAGTTATTAAAATTCATATCCTGCCTTCTACATGGGGCATATCAACATAGGTATGTCCCAAGGCCACCTATATAAGGATTAAATACCATCTTCTTTTAGCTTTTTATGGCTCATGCATGGGCGGAAGCTATTGATTCTGGTAGAATGTTCTTAGGAGTTTGTCTCTCTCGCTTCCATGGTGAAATTAGATCACCCAATAAATGATGTGGTCACTAATTTGAATATATAGTTCATCTTGTCTTGTGATGGAACCATGGTAATAAATCGTCAAGTTTATAAGGAACACATATACCTTACTATAATGGTTAGATGATCTTGTGACTCCCTTAGATCTTGTGATGGGGTTGTTGTAACATCCCTGACCTGGGTTATACTTTAACCCTAGAAGTTTTGCTTAATTAATTCATTTACGTTCATGTATTTATCTTTTGAAAAGTAATTAAGACTAAAGGAGAGCTTATGTTTCAATTTTGGTCCTATTTGAATAATGTTGAAAAAATATTTTACTTGTCTTGGACTAAACTACAATTTACCAAATTTGAGGGGTTACTTTGCAAATGTTACATGATAAATGTTTCTCAAGTGTTGTAGCATCATAAGAATGAGAATGACGCTGAGTTATGGCTTCCACAAGCCTAAGTTCCAAAAAGAAGCTTGTTTGAGTAATGCTTGTGTATTGAATGCTAGTTTTGCTGTAATTTGCAAATTACCCAAAACCAAGGGTTGTATATATAAAATACCACTTCAATAATGTCCCTACTATTTCTTGTTATCATTTAGAGAAAATAAAAAGAAAGGCACGTCTTGTTTGAACTACTTTTGAGGAGAGATAATCTTGATAATAAAATAATCAAGATTTAAGCATAATTGAAACCCTAATTTAATTTGTAGCAAAAATAAATATATTAATTGAAGTGCCCATCAACTAAAAAGGATGTGGTTGCAATCCTATGGTGGGAGGACGTCCAAATGCCTTGACTTTCACCAAAACATCCTAAGTAGGTGAAGAAACCCACTCACATTTGTTAATTAAAAAGTAATGTCCACTAAAAATGGATAATAGTATTATAATAATTAAGGTGCTTAAAGTGGTTGCTTTTAATTCAAGGATAAATGAAAGGAAATTGAGGGCAAGTAAGATGGATTCCAAGGAAAGGAAGTGGAGGGGGCATGTGGTAAGAAAGTGGATGACTTTTCTCCTATTTTCTCTCTCCTAGAAAATCAATTACATATACTCGATTTTCTCCTTACTTGAAAGGTTATTTTGCAAACCACTTTCTTCCCTTGCTTTGGACGATGACCAAGGAGCTTAGGATCAGGAGGAAAACGTTCCCCAAGCTGAAGGTAAGCTCCATGATCATCTTCAACCTTGAATTGATGGTTAAAATCGAATTTCAACACTTGTTTTCTTCTCTCTTCCATCCAATGCTCAACCTTGACTATCTTTTGCATCCAAAGAGTTGGAAATGAACCTTGGATAGTTGAAGGAGCTTATTTCACCATTGGAGACGTGAATCTTGAAGCTTTGAAGCTACTTTGAAGGCAGGTTATATAACTTGAACCTATCAATGTTATTATTGTTTTCAATTTCTCATCATATGTTGATCTTTTAATTTCTTCTTGAATAATTGATGAATTTATCATATATATGGCAGTAGAAATCAGAGTTCCAAAGCTTGATGATGATGATATAATCTTAGAAAACACCTCAAGAAATATCATAAGCAAATGGTTTCATTTCTTGTTGGTCAAACGGTTTCAAACCGTTAGAGACCAAACAGTTTCAAACTGTTTGGTGTCCAATCAGTCTCAAACTATTTAGAGACCAAACAGTTTCAATGGATTCAAGGATCAATTGGTCTCATGACCTAATAAATTCAAACAATCAAACTCAATTGACTTCAAAACCCTAGATCAATTGATGTCAAAACCCTAATTTAGGTTCAATCGGTTTCAACTCTGAATTGACCAAACGGTCCCAAACCGTTTGAGGACCAAACGGTCTTCAAACCATTTGATAAGCAAGGGTCAAGACCATTTAAGGTCTAACGGTCTTCAAACCATTTGATAAGCAAGAGGTCAAGACCATTTAAGGTCTAACGGTCTTCAAACCATTTTATAAGCAAGAGGTCAAGACCATTTAAGGTCTAACGGTCGTCAAACTGTTTGATAAGCAAGAGGTCAAGACTGCTTAAGGTATAACGGTCTTCAAACCATTTGATAAGTAAGAGGTCAAGTCCATTTAAGGTCTAAAGGACTTCAAACCATTTGATACATAAGAGGTCTAGACCATTTAAGGTCTAACGATCTTCAAACCATTTGATAAGAAAGAGGTCAAGACCGTTTATGGTCTAACAATCTTCAAACCATTTGATAAGCAATAGGTCAAGATCGTTTAAGGTCTAACGGTCTTCAAACTATTTGATAATCAATAGGTCAAGACCGTTTAATGTCTAACGGTCTTGAAACCATTTAAAGGCTCAACTAAACCAAGACCTCTTGAAGTTCTAAACGGTCTCAGACCGTTTGGAGGTTTGGTCCAAGACCATTTGGAGGTTTGGTCTAAGATCGTTTGAAGGGTCAATTGGTCCAAGACTGTTTGAAGGGTCAATTGGTCCCAAGACCGTTTGAAGGTCTAATTGGTTCAAACCATGTAAGTACTAATAACCCCATAAGTGGTTGAAGAGTATCTCAAGGTTGATTTTAATGGAGGTACTTTAAAGAACTTAGGTGATTAGTATAATTAGAGTGATTATCACCTGATGCCTATGAAAGTAATTAATTCAATGCACAATGATAAGCATAGGTGCATGTACTTAGTGAAAGGTTAAGTCAACCTAATAAGGTATGATGATGATGTGTGTTCCTACTACATGGTATAATGGCAAGTATGATTAAATACTTAAATAATGATATGTGCTCTAAGATATGTGGAAGCACTGAATTAGGGTTTGGATTAATGAGGTAATCATAAAACCCTAATCAATGGAGAGTGGAAACCCTAATCAATAAGGAAAATTACAATACATAAGTTTAATTAAATACTTAGAAAGGTATTATGTAATTCTAGACCTGTGAAGCAATGAGTTAGGATTTGGATATTAATTGTAATATCAATGTATTCTCCAAGATGCATGGAGTTTTGAATTAAGGTTTGATTTTTGATAATGAGATAATGAAACCCTAATCGAGAAGGATGAGAAACTCTAACCCTAATTTTGGGTAATGATTTGAGAAACTCTAATTGAAATGAAATAGGAAACCCTAACCCTAATGTACGGTGATGTTATGTGAAACCCTAATGTAAGGTAATGTTATGTGAAACCTTAATGAAGGGTGATGTTATGTGAAAACCTAATGTAAGGTAATGTTATGTGAAACCCTAATGAAGGGTGATGTTATGTGAAACCCTAATATAGGGTGATGTTATGTGAAACCCTAATATAGGGTGATGTTATGTGAAACCCTAATATAGGGTGATGTTATGTGAAATCCTAATTGATAAAGATGGGAAACTCTAACCCTAATGAGGGAATAGTGATGTTATTCATTTATTTCATAATGTTGATGTGTAATTGATATGGTTGTTATCAAGAACACTAACCATGCAGGTATCATGAGATGATGAGCATAACCAGGTATGAGATATGATGTTAATCGACCTTGTGAGCCATTATTTTATCTGTTTCCTAGTGAGAGGTGATAAGAATTTGATTATGCCTAGTGAACTATGTGAGATGCTTGTGTAACAAGTACCATGAATACCTTGGTCAGATGACCTGGTGGTGATAGTTACCCGATAGTGGTAACCATGTTTAGTGATGAACTAAGGGTTTGAATACCCAAATCCAGCAAACATGATGATGGTGTTGTTGAGGGATGTAAATTCCCAGTAATGAGATAAGGGATTGAGATCCCAATGTTTTATAAAGCTTTAAAAAGTACTTGATAAGAGTATTGTTTCTTTGTAGCATTTGTCATAATAATTCTTGTTTGAAAATGTGACTGATGCTAAAAGAATATGGTAATATACTTAAATAATCAAGTGGAATATTATCATGTAGCACCCAGGCCATTAATCCATCATCGTCAATATCTGGTGATGGTGAAACGGATTCTCCTGCTGGTTAATCCGAAGCGTATATTGTTGAATATGCGGGGTTTCTCCTAGCCCAAAATGAGGAGGATTAGAGTGCAACTTTGGTTGTAGACTCAAGATATGTATAAGAGCATGGTAAATAGGCTCATGGCTCAGTGTGATGGAGAATGAATGCGTTCATGGCTCAGAGAGCACGATGAACTGGCCCGTGGCTCAAATTTACTTGCGTCGGGACCTGTACCAAGGCGAGCTAGAGAATGGGTAGCCTATGAGAGCTAACCCTACGAATGAGTTCACTTAAGCAAGAGACTGAGGTCCTTCTTGTGGTCTCGCACTGATCGAGATGGATGAGATCGTGGTGTCCGACTCTTCCTTTGATCTTGTATGACACCGACTTTGGGTTTCACAACCGAAGGTTGGATTTGAGCGGTATGGCTCACTTCCTCAGGGTATAAGAATGATTGTAAAATGTAATCAGCCGTGTAGCATATTTGCTTAAGGATGAAATACGGAAATCATTGGTTGATGTTACATTTCTTATTGTATCCTAAATGGATAGATATATTACATGTTCTTCATATTCGTTATTAAAATGAATAGATGATTTATTGCTTTATCAGTTATAGTTGTAATGCTTTAAAAGATGATATTGCCCTATTTTGCTTAACAATGATTAAATCATGTCGTTCTATATAGACTCCTCTGTTCAGTTTATTACTATTTACCTGCAATAATAATCTTTCTGGCAGAGAGTTATATCTCTCGCTGGGACAATTTCAATTCTCTCACCCCCGTGGGATCCAACCTTTTTAGGTGGACGAGGATGAGGAGGTAGAAACCATATGACAGGGGAAGGACAGTAGCATCAAGGACAGCAGTAACATCTCCGGTGGAGATACTGACTGACGTGTCTTGTAGATATCAGTCCTATGAGTCGTCTTTGTACTCTCAGGTCCTTAGAGTCTGTAGTTAGTGCTTTAATGATCGATCTGAGATATTGGTATTGAATGCCTTGAGGTTTTATGTTGCTTATGTGTTGGTTTAACAAAGCAACTATTGTATGTAATCCTCGAGAAGAGAAGGTACATGGTATGTACTTGCTGGACCAGATTGTACATATAATACTTTGATTCTTATTATAAGAGTTTCCTAGAAATGGATCTCTTTATAAATGGTTTTAATTTTTAATGATTTTTGTTAATACGCTGCTAATGTTTTCTTCTGCATTAATCCTTATCTGATGACGGCCTGATCTATGGTCAGGTCATCTCAAGTTTATTGGCATCAGAGCTTAAGGTTCGCTGAGTCTACAGAGATATAGGATTAAGTTCGTTGAGTCTGTTCTAGTGTTTTCCAGTTTATCTGATAGTGACTTCTGCTCTCAGGAGAAGAAGTAAAGCTTGAAGATTGCTAGATCACATGAAGAATATGCCGCTAAAAGCAGTTTTGCTACACCAGGAGGAGGTGCAACATATCAGGATAGAGAAGAACTAGTACCTGAACATCCTCAGCTTGACCAAGCTATAGTAGAAAACTTAGCTTTCCATTCTTTATTTGGGTAGTTCATGGCGACTATGACACATATGGCAGATAGGATGCCACCACTTGCACCTAGGGCACCAGCTCACAATGAGGGACATGGAGCTGGCAAGACTTTTGAACGGCTTTGACGGGTAGGAGCCACTGACTATGCTAGTACAGCTGACCCAAAAAACGTAGACTTGTGGCTGACTGAGATGGAAAAGGCCTTCAGAATTCTTAATATCCCCAAAGTTGAGAAGGTTAGGCATCCGGTTACCTATTGAAGGGGAGTGCTGGTCTTTGGTGGGCCATAGAAGAAGGAAAAAGGCTAGGTGTTGAAGTCGTATGGGAAGAGTTCTGATGAGAGTTTGTTAATAGATATTTTCCCAAGACTTACCTAGATGAGAAAATCTCATTGTTTGAGTTGATAAGGCAAGGACCAATGAACATTAGTGAGTATGAAGATAAGTTGATGGAGCTTCTATGGTTCTGTCTGCACATGGCTTCTACAGATAAGGAGAGGATTCAGCGTTTTGAAAGGGTTTGAATGTTGATTTAACCACACCAGTATCTGCTCTAGAGAATAGAGAGAGGTTTGCCACCTTTGTGGAGTGAGTTAGGTGAATAGAAAGGTCTGTGACTGAGAAGCATCAGGCCAATAGTAAGAAAGCATATACCAAGTTCTAGGGATAGAGGTCTGAAAGTTTTAAGAAACTAAGGTTTTCTACACCAACAGCACCACCGAGGTTCAATACTCAGACACAGTGGACATCCAGCAAGGGTAGGGGTCATAGTTTACCACCAAAAGGAGCTCACAGCTCAACATCAATGTCAGTAACAGGACCATCTAGACCACAGTGGGAGAACATAGTTTGTTATAAATGTGGGAAGATGGGACATCTGATGAAAGATTGTTTAGTTAGAAATGTGAGTGTAAACCAATCACCAAGGCAGAGTTAACAAGGCTCTCAGAAGCGACAGTTTAGCAGCGGCACATGAGGATGTGGACAGACATCCCAAGCTGGCTCATCCACATCCAATAATAGGGCAAGTGGTCGACAACCAACAATGGCAAGATTCTATGCTATGAATCAGCCGAAAGCAGTGGTTAATCCATGAGTCGTGACAGGGAAGATGGAATTGTTTCATTCTTATATCTCTTCATCCTGCTTTGTATCTATTTTGATTAATCAGGGTGCTATGCATTCCTTTATCACTCAAGAAGTGATTTGTGACTGCAATATGACTGTCAGTCATAGAGCAGATAACTTGTTATTAGAAACTTCGTTAGTGGGATTTGCAGTGTTGCGGGAGGTATGTTCTCCCTATATTCTTTCTTTTTCAGAACATAGAATTTAGGTGGATCTTATACCACTTGAGATGCATGGGTTTGACATAATTCTTGGGATGGACACCCTAGAAAAGTATAAGGTTGTCTTGGATTGTGGTTCCAAGCAGGCTATGTTCACAGATAATGGTGATACATGGATCTTTCAGGGGGACAGAAAGATTCTTCCAACCTATCTAGTGTCAGCTATGGTAGCTGAGAAGTTGATGAGACAAGGATGCTTTGCATTCTTGGCACATGTGGTAGATACAAGAATAGAGAGTCCTAGTCTTTCTGAAGTTCCGATTGTTAGGGAGTTTGAGGATGTGTTTCCTGAGGAACTTCTAGGTGTTCCTCCACCCCGAGAGATTGATTTCGAGATTAATCTAATCTCGGGTACACAACCAATAGCTCAAACACCTTATAGAATGGCACATGCTGAGATGGAAGAACTTAAGAAATAGTTACATGAATTTCTTGAAAAGGGTTTTATTCGACCGAGTACTTCACCATGGGGTGCTCCGGTTGTCTTTGTGAAAAAGAAAGACGGGTATATGCGGTTATGTATCGACTATATACAACAAAAAAAAGTAACCATAAAGAGCAAATATCCTCTGCCAAGGATAGATGACTTGTTTGACCAGTTGTGTGGTGCAACTATATTCTCTAAAATAGATCTAAGGTTGGGATACCATCAGTTACACATCAAGGAGAGTGACATACCTAAATCGGCCTTCAGGACAAGGTATGGTCATTATGAGTTCATAGTTATGTCGTTTGGACTAACTAATGCAGTAGTTGCATTTATAGAACTCATGAACAGAATCTTCTTGCCATTCCTTGATCAATTCATAGTAGTCTTTATAGATGACATCTTGATTTATAGTAGAGATACTCGACAACATGAGCAACACCTTCATCAGGCCCTGACTTTACTGAGAGAGCACAAGCTATATGCCAAATTCAGTAAGTGTGAATTCTGGTTATCAGAAGTGTCTTTCTTAGGACACATAATATCTGCCTCAGGTATCCATGTTGATCCTAAAAAGGTAGAATCTGTCGTGGAATGGAAACAGCCAAAGACACCAATGGAGATACACAGTTTTCTAGGACTAGCAGGCTATTATCGGAGGTTCATTAAGCACTTTAGTTCTATAGAATTACCCCTAACCTGGTTGACCAGGAAGGATGTTCCTTTTGTCAGGAATGACAAGTGTCAGCATTCTTTCCAGTTGTTGAAAGAAAGGTTGACCAGTGCACCTGTGTTAGTGTTACCTGAGTAGGGAAAGGGGTATATTGTTTTTTGTGACGCTTCTAAGAATGGTCTAGGATGTGTGTTGATGCAGGATAATCAAGTGATTTCTTTTGCCTCTCGACAGATTATGAATTACGAGGAAAATTATCTGACACATGATCTAGAATTAGCTACAGTGTTTCATGCGGTGAAGATCTGGAGACATTATCTCTATGGAGAGACATTCCAGATTTTCACAGACCATAAGAACCTAAAATATATCTTTTCATAGCATGAGTTGAACATGAGACAATGCCACTAGATGGAGTTAATCAAGGACTATGATTGTACGATTGATTATCATTTAGGGAAGGCTAATGTAGTGGTTGATGCACTAAGTAGAAAATCATCATTGCCAACCATGGACAAGGCACATTTGAACTCTTTAGTGTGCTTTAAACGAGACATGCTTGTCTCTTTGAGGAAAAACAATGTACAACATAAAGTATCCTTGTTAGCTGGATTGTTAGCTGAGATGCACATAAAACCTACTCTGAAACAACAAATCAAAGAGGCACAACAGGCTGATACTATGATTCAGCGGATTAGATCAGAGTATGGTAGTGAGAAACGGGATTGGTTTCATGAATCAGATGATGAGGTAGTCTGTTACCATGGTAGGATGGTAGTACCTAATGCTAATGACTTAAGGAAATTAGTCATGGAGGAAGTTCATTCATCTATGTATGCAATGCATCCAGGGAGCACCAAAATGTATCATAACTTGAAAGATATGTATTGGTGGCCTAGTTTGAAGAAAGATGTAATTGAGTTTTTTATGCGGTGTCTAGTGTGTCAATAGGTTAAAGCCAAACATCAAAATCCCATAGGAACAATGCAACATTTACCTATACCACAGTGGAAATGGGATCACGTGACCATGGACTTTGTGGTTGGTTTGCCAAGAACAGCCAAAAGTCATGATTCCATTTGGGTGATAGTTGATAGGTTGACTAAGTGAACACATTTTCTTCCTGTCAAAACAACCTATACTACTGAGAAACTTGCACAGATCTATATAGATGAGATAGTGTGTTTACATGGGGTTCTAGCTACAATTGTATCTGATAGAGGTCCCCAGTTCATGAGTCATTTTCGGGAATGACTACATAAAGCTTTGGATACACAGTTAAGGTTTAGTACTACCTTTCACCCATAGACAAATGGACAATCTGAGAGGACTATACAGACTTTGGAGGATTTTCTTAGGGCATGTGTCCTTCAGTTTATAGGAAGTTGGGATCTACACCTGAGCTTAATAGAATTCGCTTACAACAATAGTTATCAGCACAATATTGATATGGCACCATATGAAGCATTATATGGTAGACGTTCTAGATCTCCATTGTACTGGTATGAAACAGAAGAATACCAAATTTTGGGTCCTGAAGTAGTACAACAGACAACTGAGAAGATTAAAGTAATACAATAACAGTTAAAAGCTGCACATGATAGAGAGAAGTCATACACTGATAAACGGTGAAGACCTTTAGAATTCCAAGTTGGAGACAGAGTATATCTCAAAGTCTCACCTTGGAAAGGTGTTCTTAGATTTGGAAAGAAGGGTAAGTTAGCTCCTAGATTTATGGGGCCTTATCCAATCACTGAACGAATTGGAAAGGTAGCCTATAAGTTGGAGTTGACACCTGAACTATACATATTGCATCCATTATTCCATATATCCATGATGAGAAAGTTTCACCCTGAGACGGAGTTAGTATTGCAACCTGTGGAGGTAGAATTAAATGAAGATATATCCTATGTAGAGGGACCAGTGTTGATTCTTGATAGAAGAATCAAAAAGTTGAAAAAGAAAGACATAGTTCTTTTAAAAGTTCTTTGGCATCATCTTGGTGTTGAAGAAGCTACGTGGGAGTTGGAGGAAGAGATGAGGAGGAAGTACCCTTCTCTTTTCTCTTGATGATTTTGGGAACGAAATCCCTGTTAGGGGTGGATAATTGTAACATCCCTGACCTGGGTTATGCTTTAACCCTAGAAGTTTTTCTTAAGTCATTTAGATTCTTGTATTTATCTTTTGAAAAGTAATTAAGACTAAAGGAGAGCTTATGTTTCAATTTTGGTCCTATTTGAATAATGTTGAAACAATATTTTACATGTTTTGGACTAAAGTGCAATTTACCCAATTTAAGGGGTTACTTTGCAAATGTTACATGATAAATGTTCCTCAAGTGTTATATCATCATAAGAATGCGAATTATGTTGAGGTATGGCTTCCACAAGCCTAAGTTCCAAAAAGAAGCTTGTTTGAGTAATGCTTGTGTATTGAATGCTAGTTTTGGTGTAATTTGCAAATTACCCAAAACCTAGAGTTGAATATGTAAAATACCACTTCACGAATGTCCCTACTATTTCTCGGTATCATTTAGTGAAAATAAAAATAAAGGGGTGTCTTGTTTGAACTACTTTTGAGGAGATATAATCTTGATAATAAAATAATCAAGATTTAAGCATAATTGAAACCCTAATTTAATTTATAGCAAAACTAAATATATTAATTGAAGTACCCATCAACTAAAAAGGCTGTGGTTGTAATCCTATAGTGGGAGGACGTCCAAATGACTTGATTTGCAATGAAACATCCTAAGTAGGTGAAGAAACCCACTCACATTTGTTAATTAAAAAGTAATGTCCACTAAAAGTGGATAATAGTATTATAATAATTAAGGTGCTTAAAGTGGTTGCTTTTAATTCAAGGATAAATGAAAGGAAATTGAGGGCAAGAAAGTTGGATTCGAAGGCAAGGAAGTGGAGGGGGCATGTGGAAAGAAAGTGGATGAATTTTCTCCTATTTTCTCTCTCCTAGAAAATCAATTACATATACTCGATTTTCTCCTTACTTGAAAGGTTATTTTGCAAATCACTTTCTTCCCTTGCTTTGGACAACAACCAAGAAGCTTAGGAGCAGGAGTAAAATGTTCCCCAAGATGAAGGTAAGCACCATGATCATCTTCAACCTTGAATTGATGGTTGAAATCAAATTTCAACACTTCTTTTCTTCTCTCTTCCTCCAATGCTCAACCTTGACTATCTTTTGCATCCAAAGAGTTGAAAACGAACATTGGATAGTTGAAGGAGCTTCTTTCACCATTGGAGACATGAATCTTGAATCTTTGAAGCTACATTAAAGGCGGGTTATATAACTTGAACCCATCTATGTTATTATTGTTTTCAATTTCTCATCATATGTTGATCTTTTAATTTCTCCTTGAATAATTGATGAATTTATCATATATATGGCAGAAGAAATCAGAGGTCTAAAGATTGATGATGATGACATCATCTTATCACACACCTCAAGAAATATCATAAGCAAAGAGTTTCATTTCTTGTTGGTCAAACGGTTTCAAACCGTTACAGACCAAACGGTTTCAAACCGTTTGGTGACTAATCGGTCTCAAACTGTTTAGAGACCAAACAGTTTCAATGGATTCAAGGAACAATTGGTCTCATGACCTAATAACTTCAAACAATCAAACTCAATTGACTTCAAAACCCTAGATCAATTCATGTCAAAATCCTAATTTAGGTTCAATCGGTTTCAACTCTGAATTGACCAAACGGTCCCAAACCGTTTGAGCACCAAATGGTCTTCAAATCATTTGATAAGGAAGAGGTCAAGACCATTTAAGGTCTAATGGTCTTCAAACCATTTGATAAGAAATAGGTCAAGACCGTTTAAGGTGTAACGGTCTTCAAACTATTTGATAAGAAAGAGGTCAAGACCGTTTAAGGTCTAACGGTCTTCAAACCATATGATAAGCAAGAGGTCAAGACCGTTTAAGGTCTAACGGTCTTCAAACCATTTAAAGGCTCAACTAAACCAAGACCGTTTGAAGGTCGAAATGGTCTCAGATCGTTTGGAGGTTTGGTCCAAGATCGTTTGGAAGTTTGGTCTAAGACCGTTTGAAGGGTCAATTGATCTAAGACCGTTTGAAGGGTAAATTGGTCCAAGACCGTTTGAAGGTCTAATTGGTTCAAACCATGTAAGTACTAATAACCCCATACGTGGTTGAAGAGTATCTCAAGTTTGATTTTAATGGAGGTACTTTTAAAGCACATAGGTGATTAGTATAATTAGAGTGATTATCACCTACTGCCTATGAAAGCAATAAATTCAATGCACTATGATAAGCATAGGTGCATGTACTTAGTGAAAGGTTAAGTCATCCTAATAAGGTATGATGATGATGTGTGTTCCTAGTATATGGTACAATGGCAAGTATGATTAAATACTTAAATAATTATATGTGCTCCAAGATATGTGGAAGCACTGAATTAGGGTTTGGATTAATGAGGTAATCATAAAACCCTAATCAATGGAGAGTGGAAACCCTAATCAATAAGGAAAATTACAACACATAAGTTTAATTAAATACTTATGAAGGTATTATGTAATTCTAGACATGTAAATAAATGAGTTAGGTTTTGGATATTAATTGTAATATCAATGTATTCTCCAAGATGCATCGAGTTTTGAATTAAGGTTTGATTTTTTATAATGAGATCATGAAACTCTAATCGAGAAGGATGAGAAACTCTAACCCTAATTTTGGGTAATGAGTTGAGAAACTCTAATTGAAATGAAATAGGAAACCCTAACCCTAATGTAGGGTGATGTTATGCGAAACCCTAATGTAAGGTATGTTATGTGAAACCCTAATGAAGGGTGATGTTATGTGAAAACCTAATGTAAGGTAATGTTATGTGAAACCCTAATGAAGGGTGATGTTATGTGAAAACCTAATATAGGGTGATGT
Organism: Alisma plantago-aquatica; assembly: GCA_963693085.1. Lineage (NCBI taxonomy): Eukaryota > Viridiplantae > Streptophyta > Magnoliopsida > Alismatales > Alismataceae > Alisma > Alisma plantago-aquatica. Next base: position 659,151,541 of record OY856412.1, on the reverse strand, counting down.
TATGTGAAACCCTAATATAGGGTGATGTTATGTGAAATCCTAATATAGGGTGATGTTATGTGAAACCCTAATATAGGGTGATGTTATGTGAAATCCTAATTGATAAAGATGGGAAACTCTAACCCTAATGAGGGAATAGTTATGTTATCCTTTTATTTCATAATGTTGATGTCTAATTGATATGGTTGTTATCAAGCACACTAACCATGCAGGTATCATGAGATGATGAGCATAACCAGGTATGAGCTATGATGTTAATGGGCCTTGTGAGCCATTATTTTATCTGTTGCCTAGTGAGAGGTGACAAGAAGTTGATTATGCCTGATGAACTATGTGAGATGCTTGTGTAACAAGTACCATGAATACCTTGGTTAGATGACCTGGTGGTGATAGTTACCTAATAGTGGTAACCATGTTCAGTGATGAACTAAGGGTTTGAATACCCAGATCTAGCAAACCCGATGATGGTGTTGTTGAGGGATGTAAATTTCCAGTTATGAGATAAGGGATTGAGATCCCAATGTTTTATAAAGCTTTGAAAAGTACTTGATAAGAGTATTGTTTCTTTGTAGCATTTGTCAGAATAATTCTTATTTGAAAACTTGTCTGATGCTAAAAGAATATGGTAATATACTTAAATAATCAAGTGGAATATTATCATGTAGAGCTCTGGCCATAGATCCATCATCGTCAGTAGCTAGTGATGGTGAAATGGATTCTCCTACAGGTTAATCCGGAGCGTATATTGTTGAATATGCGGGGTTTCTCCTAACTGAAAATGAGGAGGATTAGAGTGCAACTTCAGTTTTAGACTCAAGATATGTATAAGAGCATGGTGAATAGTCCCATGTATTAGTGTGATGGAGCATGAATGCGTTCATGGCTCAGAGAGCACGGTGAATTGGCCCATGGCTCAGATTTACTAGCGTCAGGACCTGTACCAAGGCGGGCTAGAGAATGGGTAGCCTATGAGAGCTAACCATGTGACTGAGGTCACTTAAGCAAGAGACTGTGGTCCTGCTTGTGGTCTCGCACTGACCGAGACAGATGAGATCGTGGATTCTGGCTCTTCCTTTGATCTTGTATGGCACTGGCTTTGGGTTTCGCAACCGAAGGTTGGATTTGAGCGGTACAACTCACTTCCTCATGGCATAAGAATGATTGTAAAATGTAATCATCCATGTAGCGTATTTGCTTAAGGATGAAATACAAAAATCATTGGTTGATGTTACATTGCTTACTATATCCTAAATGGATAGATAGTATACATGTTCTTCATATTCCTTATTAAAATGAATAGATGATTTACTATTTTATCATTTATAGTTGTAATGCTTTAAAAGATGATATTGTCCTATTCTTCTTAATAATGATTATATCATGTTGTTCAATAGAGACTCCTCTTTCAGTTTATCACTATTTATCTGCAATAATAATGTTTTTGGCGGAGAGTTATATCTCTCGCTGGGACAATTTCAATTTTCTCACCCCCGTGGGATCCAACCTTTTGAGGTGGATGAGGATGAGGAGGTAGAAACCATACGACAGGGGAAGGATATCAACATCAAGAACATCAGTAACATCTCAGGTGGATATAGTGACTGATGTGTCTTGTAGATATGAGTCTTATGAGTCGTCTTTGTACTCTCAGGTCCTTGGTGTCAGTAGTTAGTGCTTTAATGATCGATCTGAGATTTTGGTATTGAATGCCTCGAGGTTTTATGTTGCTATGTGTAGGTTTAACAAAGCAAATGTTTTATGTAATCCTCGGGAAGAGAAGGTACATGGTATGTACTTGGTGGACCATAATGTACATATAACCTTTGGTTCTTGTTATAAGAGTTTCCTGGAAATGGATCTCTTTGTAAATGGTTTTAATTTTTAGTGATTTTTGCTAATCCACTGCTAATGTTTTCTTCCGCATTAATCCTTATCCGATGATGGCCTGATCTACGGTCGGGTCGTCTCAACTGTGTCATTTATGCTTGAGAGTGACATAGGGAATGGTTAGTGTCGTACCTAGTTAAGGTTTAATAGGATTCGACCGCACGTACTAGGAAACCATTCTTCCTCCTATACTATGAGACTACAGATGTATTCTTTTTTTATATACCCCTCTCTCTCTCTAGGGTTTCGCTCGCCCCTCTCTAGAATCCCCGGTGGGTATCGCTGAGGGGAGGGAGCACTGCTTCAGTGTCTTCCTCCCCCTAGCTCTCATCGTCTTCGGCCTGGACTCGGGTAACTGTGATCCATGGAGAGAGGGAGCCTAGCTGGATGCTATCGGTAGAGGTTGTACATGGTCTGGAAGAGGGGTAGATGTGGCGAGCAGTTTTGAAACTCGGATCTGGGGCGATTGTGGCTGCATCGACCCTGCCGGATCCAGCCTGTTAATAGGGACGGATGGAGAGGTGTCACGTCCGCTGGATCTGGTTTCTCGCTCAGTTGTGTCATCGTCGTAGGTGGAGCAAGGGAGGCCTTCGATCTCCTTCTCCAAGCATGTCCCTTCTTCTCAAGCTAGGTTTTGGCTTCGACCACTGCATCGGCGACGGAGTGACTTCAGCCTTGCTATGCTGCATGTGGTGCATCCTTCTTGGCTAGTGCTTGCATCTGGCCTTGGGCCACCAGATGGTTGATTGAAGGTTTCTTCGGCTCCAGGCGGCTCAGCTGGAGGTGATGGTCGGGCTCCCAAATCTTTTCTCATCCTCTATTCTGGGCCAGGGTTAAGGTGATCGGACCCTCACATTCGTTCTTCATTACTCTACCGGCAGATGGCCTATGGCCATATGGCACTGTGCGGGCTGGGTCACGGGGGTAGTTCTCTTCTCCATCTTGGCTTTCCTATGCAGCATGGAGGTTCAGGCACCTCTATGGTCTCTAGTCTCTAAATATGTGTCAAAAGGGAGCACCTCTGATCTCCCCTGCTGTGCGTGATTCCTTGTAGCCAAGAGTCTCGAACACCCCCAAGGTGTTCGATGAGGAGTCTCTCTGCATACAGGGGTCGTTTGAGGGGTTGGGTTCAGAGGGAGGCGTATGCTCTTATCCTCCTAATCTGTGTTGCTGGTGCGTGAAGTCAAGCCTTATAGGGTTATGGTGTTCAGTTGATTGCCGACTGTTTGCCCATGTTGAAGGATGTGCTCTGCCTCTCTCCACGAGGGTAGTCGCATCTGCTGGAGCAAGGAAGAGAAGGGAAGCGGGTTTTCCTAGTTGATTCTGTCTCACTTTCTTGCTTTTGGCATCTGATATGGTTAAAGGACTGACCATTGGGCTCTAGTCGTTGGTTTCATAGGTCTTCGTTGCTTCTTACTAGCTCTCTATTCCGCACAATTTCAGTTAATGGGCGTATTGCTAGTGTGTGCATGGTTGGTCTACAAAGGCTACTTGGATTGATGATTCCAGTGAGGAAGGCCCTTTGGTGTGTTCTTTTGTGTGCTGGATGCTCTAAGGCCTGGTGGTTTTGGTAGCGATCTGGCTAGCTATGCTGCTCTTGAGATATCCAGAAGTGCTGAAGCTTTTATTCGGCTATCCATGTCGTCATTCTTTCAGAGGATGGTTTTATTGTTAATGGCGGCCTGTGTAGCTGGGATGATCTATTTGGTTACCTTCTTTTTTCTTTTTATTCTAGCGTGCTTGGGCACATTTCTCCTTCTCCTAGATATGAGGGTACTGTATGTAGATTAATCTTCAGACAGAGGTTGCCTCTTTTGTTTTGTTTTTGGGTGTTCTGACATCTAGGTTGTTATGGGGGTGCAAGTTCTTTTGTATCCAATGAAGTTTTGGCCTTGCTTACCAGCCTATTGGTATCAAGGTTTTTTGTTTTTGCTGTAATGGGGTACATTGTGCCCAAAGTTTTGGTAATATAGTAACATGATTTTTGGACTGACAAAAAAAAAGAATGGAAAAACTATGATAATATTGATGGTAGCCCTAATTGATACAAACTGGTTAACATAATCCAAGGTCTTATTGTAACTTTTCTAGCCCAACATCTAACATAATCAGATTAATGGGATGCATGATACATGGAAACATATGGCTTCACCTTAAGAGTAGACCATAAGTGTGACATGAATAGTATGATATGACCCCCTACATTAAGTATATTAGAAATGTATAAATTGGTTAAGTTTATAACTCAGTTTACCAAACCAACAGTGGATGGATTTCGAGGACAAAATCCCTTTTAAGGGGTGGAGTGTTGTAACATACTCGAATCCAGACATATCTATCGAATCTCTCTTATATTAAGGTCCTATTCCATTACGTTAACATACCGTATATTTCTGACAATACAAAGCACATTAAGAATAATTGGTGTTATGGATATATAAATACCCTTAGTATTTTGTATGCAAGGTAAAATAATCATAATTCAGTCAATAACAAGACTTAAGGAACACATATAGCAAATGCCATGCTTGAGTCTAATTTGACATCCTAAGATATTCTTGGGGGTATAAGATGAAATGAATCAAATTAAAGTGTAATAAGTGTTAAGATGAGTAAATACTTGTAATGAGCTAAGTATACAATTAATGATATAACACATCAACATTTTCAAAATGTAAAGTTAATGCCAAAATTGAATTCCTCGCTTCTCAATTAGCTTAGCTCTAAAATTTCAAGTCTTTTCACTATTATTTCCTCTCCAAATTTAATATAAAAGAAAGAAACTATATGAACTTATGTTTAATTGACTTAATCAACAGATCAAATTGATTGTAACAAGATTCATTTCATTTTCAAGTCACATGGGTTTATTTATTTTGGTCACTATGTTCTCGCGATCTGAGTCACCTCACGCTTCTCAGTCTTTTTCTTTTTGACCGAGTCTTGTGGAACTTAAGTTTCCTTCTTCCTCTCCACCCGAACTATTTGCGATCCCAAGCAAGTAATGCAACATGTCATTGTCCTCATCACCCCTGCCATATAACTAGAAATGGCCCCATCAATTCCCTCTATCAACCTCTTCCTAACCCATCACTCCCCATATTGTCTTCTTCCTCACATAACCTAGTTACCAATGATCTCCTTGCCCTGCGCCCGACGGCGATGGCAATACAGGATGACTTCCGCCTTCTACAGTTAGCGAAATATCTATAGATTCCTAGGATATCGATCATTCACTTCATCACCTTTTCGTCTGAGAGAAACAAGGACATATATTGATCAATTTGTGAGTTTCATCTTCGGTAGCTCCAATAATTTCATTGAGCACCCTTGGTTGGACCTTGAGAGGTTGTCTTTTCTACAAATTAGACTCGTGTGGTGGTATGCACTTGCTCCTCCCCCCTCCTCCTCTCCCCACATAGCCAAGAGTCACCTTCTTCCTCCCACAACACCTTTGCCTTCCTCACCGCAGACCTGTATATTAGCGACCACAATGATAGCTACAAGATCTATAATTGCTACCACCTGCAACGAGATCGCCTATGCTTCACCACCATGAATACCAGACGTCGTCGTTAGAATCTCCTCCAACTCAAGAGATGACACTGCCCTATCTTAATTCTCTTCTTTCCATCCTCATTCCACCTCCAATCTATACGTCAGGGCGCCATCACTTATCTCCTACAAGGTAATCATTGCCACCTGTATAAACCAGTCACACACTATCACTTTCCCTCACCTTCAGATCCGTCATCCATCATCCTAACTCCTACGACTATTACACACTTCTGATGTCACCATGAATACTAGGATCCATCAATGAGATCACTTGCAAAGCCCAACTCTTCTCCTCATGTCTACCACCAAGCTAACACTCTACCTGCCACCTGCTATGCTCTAGATTGCATGTAACCACCCAGTGAATTTGTGCAGGACCTCCTTGAGCTGCCTCTTCATCAGCACCGTCATTGGCCAAAACCATGGAGTCCATGGATGGGATTCAAACATGCCCCAGTCTCTAGAATCCGATCTACAGATGGTCATGAAAGATCAGTCAAGTCAACGTGAGAAGGTAAACTTCCATAGCCTGCATTTCATAGTTATATCTAATTGTGGGATTAATGGGTCATACAAATCATCATGAAATCCAGTCTAAATAGTCACTAAATCAACTCTATCCAATTAGCATATACATCTCTATACATAAGCATATACAAAACATGTCCATGTGTAAAGATAAGGAAAACCAAAATCTATAATTTTGTAGATAATACCAATACATCCAAAATAGTTTAGATAGTAATCAAGCTTCATGGTATAAAAACTTTTAATGACGATAATAATAAAAACTTCTCTATCAAACACCCTAACATTCATCATATGTATACACATAATACAATGCCATCACTAGTAATTGATAAGTGTCTTAGCCACCACACATATATCATAAGAAAGATTCAATACAAATATGTAGATAGGGACTTGATAGTAGTCTAACCTAGATGCATCACCCTAGTGTTGTTGTACATAAACTAAAAACCCTAGATCCACAAGTCTATTTGATGACACTAGGAAGTATATTATCAAATTTTGCCTTGAATGAATTGAATGGTATAAAAGAGAGGTAGAATATACTACATTGTACTTTGATAACTGTATACATGGGTGAAATTATATTTTGATAAAATGGATCATAAAATATATGTGAGTTGATACATATGTAGATATACTCTAGCTATTATAGCCATATGAAATAGACTTGTATTCGTATACATATCGAGATCTGTGAATGAGTATATGACTAATTTATATAGAGATATGTCATATTAAAGCCTAGTTTTTTCTAGTAAGAGTATTTTGTTAAATAACAGCTAATTCCATTCCTCATCATATATATTTGTAATACCAAGATCTTAAAAACTCTAACTTCACACTAGGTAACCAATAATGGGTTTAGATATGATCTTTTTTTATGTTTTAGTAGACATGGACTAATAGGTGTACAAAATATATTTATTTTAGGATTGAGAAGGACAAATTGTCAATCCATCCTAGAGATAGGATTAGTTGTGAAGATCAGGTATGTACATCCTCTATTTTATTTTGGGCATTATTTGACTAAAATCTAATTCCTTTTAAAGAGGTATCTTTTGAACTATTATTCCTTATGAAATCTAAATTCTTGAACATTTATATTTCCTGATGTTGACTCATTATTCATTCTGATTTTTAGACTACCTTGTTTATAAGGGTAATTGTACCCCACTTTCTATAAACGCCTTTTATGAAAAATTGATTGAAATACTAGTGTTGCCTCTCTATTTTATGCATGCTACATGTTTGACTAGAATATCTATAATAGTGGTACTTATGTACAACCATACTTATATAGGGTGTGTGTTTTCACTCGGGGTGTGCGTTTCCACCCTTTTTTATTTTAGGCCATGATACTATGGTGTTATGGCCCCATTTTAGGTATATTCAGTCTACATTGTTATGCATGCAAATGTTTGTTGTTTTAATATGTATATGTGGATGATTGTTATGGCAAGACACTCTTTTATAATCATGCTCGTAATCTGAAATTTAATATGTGTGATTTATTTTGTTACATTTCTCTTAAACTTACCTAATTGCAAATAGCCCCCTTCTTGTGGGAACAACTCTTTTAGCACTTTTACCCCAATATAATGCCCAAAGATTATTTTGTGTACATACTAATCCTTTGATGACCTATATGTTGTTTGCTATGTTCTGGGTGATGTTCCTTTCCACCTAGGTTTAGGTACATTGGAAGACAAGAGCTTAAAAAGATCACCAACATGACATGGACTTAAGGATAGCTTGGAATGGTTGGGTTACCCTCTGTTACTGGCTTTAGTTGTACTTAGTTCAAGTTTTTGTAAAATCACCTATTATGGTGAGAAACAATTGTATGAAAGAATCATGAAGTAACTTTGTAATAGTTTTGTTTTTGTTGCTTTATTATTACATGGCTCTTGTATTATATCATTTTAGTGGATCCCGTTTTGGGTCTCACTCTTTACAAAATGGTATCAGAGCCTAAGCAGTCGGTAACTTGACTATTTCAAGTTATCCTAGGATGACCCTTAATTAAGTAGGTGACCCTTAGAGGTTATTGGCAAACTGATTACCTAGTAATAGAATACCAATTAGGGTTTGCAAACCCTAATTATTTTGGGCACTTACACTCCTCAACCCGCCTATGTGAATGGGGGTTAGCCTCTAGTAACCGTTAACACCCATGCCCTCTTTATCGGGGTGGGATGAAGCCACACATAACTGACTCTTGTAGTGTTGGTTCACATGTCATAATTTTCTAGGATGTTAGCCTAAGAGCTTGCAATGTCGATTGATTTGAATAGTCATAGTTAGGCTTTATTCTAGTTCTCACCATGAACCCCTTTCCCTTTTTTGTTTCTCTAGCATGCCTCGTATATACCCACTTTGGGGTACTAAGAACACATAAATTATAGATGTAAAATCTCAATGTGTATCACAAGATTTAAGATGATTCCCTTGGTACTAAGTGATAACGTGAACTAGCTTAGTTATTAAAATTCACATCCTGCCTTCTACATGTGGCATCTCAACATAGGTATGTCCCAAGGCCACCTATCTAAGGATTAAATACCATCTTTGTTTAGCTTTTTATGGCTCATGCATGAGGATTGGTGGGCAGAAGCTATTGAGTCTGGTAGAATATTCTTAGGAGTTTGTCTCTTTCGCTTCCATGGTGAAATTAGATCACCCAGTGAATGATGTGGTGAGTAATTTGAATATACAGTTCATCTTGTGTTGTGACGGAACCACGGTAATAAATCGTCAAGTGTAGAAGGAACACATATACCTTACTATAATGGTGATATGCTCTTATGACTCCCTTAGGTCTTGTGATGGGGCTGTGTCATTTATGCTTGAGAGTGACATGGGGAATGGTTGGTGTCATACCTAGTTAAGGTTTAATAGGATTCAACCACACGTACTAGGAAACCCTTCTTCCTCCTACACTATGAGACTAGAGATGTATTCTTTTTTTATATACCCCTTGTATGATTGAGATATTAGAAGATGTTGGTAGACTGCAATGATGATAGAATAATACTACAGTTATCATGGGGTGGATAAGTGGTGGACTTGGTTCTTAAATTGATCATTTTTGGTGCCAATTTTGGATTTTTCATCGACAGATTTTCATCGTCAAACTTATTTTCATTATTATCTTATAAGTACAAAGGAAAAGTTTTCATATTTTATCGATGGTTTAGGAGTCAAGTCGCCACCACAAGGAAGTTTGAATTGTAGAGTAAGCCTTGAAATGAAGAAGTACTTGACTCAAATGATGAACTTAAAACCCTAGGACAAGTGTGGTGTTGAGAGTAGGAAGAATCCTTGATTACATAAGACCTAGGTTCACCCTTTTTTCCCCTCTTGATGATGATGATGATGACGACAATGATGATGATGATGATGATGATGATGATGATGATGATGATGATGATGATGATGATGATGATGATGATGATGATGATGATGATGATGATGATGATGATGATGATGATGATGATGATGATGATGATGATGATGATGATGATGATGATGATGATGATGATGATGATGATGATGATGATGATGATGATGATGATGATGATGATGATGATGATGATGATGATGATGATGATGATGATGATGATGATGATGATGATGATGATGATGATGATGATGATGATGATGATGATGAGTAGATGATGATGTTGTTGTTTTTGATGATGATGAGATGTTGATGATAATGACGATGATAATGATGATAATGAAAATGATGTGGACCATGATCAAAGATTGGAAAAACTATGATAATATTGATGGTAGCCCTAATTGATACAAACTGGTTAACATAATCGAAGGTCTTGTTGTAACTTTTCTATCCCAACATCTAACATAATCAGATTAATGGATGCATGATACATGGAGACATATGGCTTCACCTTAAGAGTAGACCATAAGTGTGACATGAATATTATTATATGACCCCCTACATTAAGTATACTAGAAATGTATAACTTGGTTAAGTTTATAACTCAATTTACCATACCAACAGTGGATGGATTTCGAGGACGAAATCCCTTTTAAGGGGTGGAGTGTTGTAACATACTCGAATCCAGACATATGTATTAAATGTCTCTTATTTTAAGGTCCTATTCCATTATGTTAACATACCATATATTTCTGACAATACAAAGCACATTAAGAATAATTGGTGTTATGGATATATAAATACCCTTAGTATTTTGTATGCAAGGTAAAATAATCATAATACACTCAATAACAAGACTTAAGGAACACATATACCAAATACCATGCTTGAGTCTAATTTGACATCCTAAAATATTCTTAGGGGTATAAGATGAAATGAATCAAAATAAAGTGTAATAAGTGTTAAGATGAGTAAATACTTGTAATGAGATAAGTATACTATTAATGATATAATACATCAACATTTTCGAAATGTAAATTTAATGACAAAATATAATTCTTCGCTTCTCAATTAGATTATCTCTAAAATTTTAGGTCTTTTAACTATTGTTTCCTCTCCAAATTTAATATAAAAGAAAGAAACTATATTAACTTATGTTTGATTGACTTAATCAAAGGATCAAATTGATTGTAACAAGATTCATTTCATTTTCCAGTCATGTGGGTTTAATTCTTTTGGTCGTTATGTTCTCGCGATCTGAGTCATATGACGCTTCTCAATCTTTTTCTTTTTGACCGGGTCCTACGACACTTTAGTTGCCTTTTTCCTCTACACCCAGACTATTTCCAATCCCAAGCAAGTAATGCAACTGGTCATCGTCCTCATCACCCCCTCCATATCATAACCAGAAACATCCTCATGAATTCCCTCTATCAACCTCTTCCTAACCCATCTCTCCTCATATTGTCTTCTTTCTCGCATAACCTAGTTACCAGCGATCTCCTTGCCATGCGCCCGACGACCACGACAATACAGGATGCTTGCCGCCTTTTACAATTAGCGACAGATCTATAGATTCCTTAGATATTGATCGTTCACTTCATCACCTTGTCATCGAAGAGAAACAAGGACATATATTGATCAATTTGTGAGTTTCATCTTTGGTTGTTCCAATAATGTCGTCGGGCACCCTTGGCTGGACTTTGAGAAGTTGCCTTTTCTGTGAATTAGACTTGTGTGGTGTTATGCACTTGCTCCTCCCCCCTCCTCTCTCCTCATAGACAAGACTCACGTTCTTCCTCCTGTAACACCTCTTCATTCCCCACCGTAGACCTGCAGATCGGTGACTACAATGAAAACTACAAGATCTTTGATTGCCACCACCTGTAGCGAGATCGTCTATGCTTCACCGCCATGAATACCAGACGTCATCGTTAGAATCTCCTCCAACTCAGGAGATGTCTCTGCCCTAGGTTAATTATCTCCTTTCCTGCCTCATTCCACCTCCAATCTATAGGTCAGGGATGCCACCACTGATTTCCTGCAAGGTGATCTTTGCCACCTGTATAAACCAACCACACACTATCTCTTTCCCTCACCTACAGATCTGTCATCCATCATCCAAACTGTGACAATCCGATAACAAATCAGACCATCACTGTGTAATTAATTGTGGAATTAACCATAAACAATGAATTAAAAAATTGCTAAAAATTAAAACCATTTGCAAAGAGATCCATTTCCAGGAAACTCTTATAACAAGAACCAAAATATTGTATATACATTCTGGTCCACAAAGTACATACCATATACCTTCTCTTCTCGAGGATTACATACAACAGTTGCTCTGTTAAATCTACACAAAAGCAACATAAAACCTCGAGGCATTCAATGCCAAAATCTCATATCGATCATAAAAGCACTAACTACTAACTCCAAGGACCTGAGAGTACAGAGACGACACATAGGACTCATATCTACAAGACACGACAGCCAGTATCTCCACCTGAGATGTTACTGCTGTCCCTGATGCTGTTGTCCTTCCCCTGTTATATGGTCCCTACCTACTCGTCTGCATCCACCTAAAAATGTTGGTAACCAACGGAGTGAGACCGATGTCCCAGCGAGAGATATAACTCTCCGCTAAAAATATTATTATTGCAGATAAATAGTAATAGACTAAGAAGAGAATTCTCTATTGAAAAGTAGGATTTAATCAATATTAAGCTGAATTGAGCAACATCATCTTTTAAAGCATTACAGTTATAATTGATAAGGTAGTAAATCATCTATCCATTTTAATAAGGAATATGAAGAACATGTATAACATCTATCCATTTAGGATACAGTAAGCAATGTAACATCAACCAATGATTTCCGTAATTCATCCTTAAGAAAATACACTACACTGTTGATTACATTTTACAATCATACTTAAGCCGTACCACTCAAATCCAACCTTCGGTTGCGAAACCCAAAGTCGGTGCCATACAAGATCAAAGGAAGAGTCGGACTCCATGATCTCATCTATCTCAGTCAGTGTGAGACCACAAGTAGGACCACAATCTCTTGCTTAAGTGACCTCAGTCACTGGGTTAGCTCCCATAGGATACCCATTCTCTACCCACCTTGGTACAGGTCATGGCGCTAGTAAATCTAAGCCACGGGCCGGTTCACCATGCTCTTTGAGCCATTAACACATTCATGCTACATCACACTGAGCCTTGGGCCTATTCACCATGCTCTTATATATATCTTGAGTCTACAACCAAAGTTGCACTCTAATCCTCCTATTTTCGGCTAGGAGAAACCCTGCATATTCAACAATATACGCTCTGGATTAACCTGTAGGAGAATCTGTTTCACCATCACCAGCTACTGAAGATGATGGATCTATGGCCATGGTTGTACATGATAAAATTCCACTTTATTATTTAAGTACATTAACATATTATTTTAGAATCAGTCAAGTTTTCAAACAAGAATTATTATGACAAATGCTACAAAGAAACATGTAATACTTCTATCAAGTACTTTTCAAAACTTTATAAAACATTGGGATCTCAATCCCTTATCTCATTACTGGGAAATCACATCCCTCAACAATACCATCATCATGTTTACTGGATCTGGTTATTCAAACCCTTAGTTCATCACTGAACATGGTTACCACTATCAGGTAACTATTACCTCCAGGTCATCTGACCAAGGTATTCACGATACTTGTTACACAAGCATCTCACATAGTTCACCAGGCATATTAAACTTCTTGTCACCTTTCACTAGGCAACAAATAAAATAATGGCTCACAAGCCCCATTAACACCATAACTTGTATCTGGTTATGCTAATCATCTCATGATACCTGCATAAATAGTATGCTTGATAACAACCATATCAATTACATATCAACATTATGTATTACAAGATAATACCATTATTCCCTCATTAGGGTTAGGGTTTCCCATCATTATCAATAAGGGTTTCACATAATATCCCCTTATATTAGGATTTCTCATAACATCACCCTATATTAGGGTTTCACATAACATCACCCTATATTAGGGTTAGGGTTTCCCATCCTTATCGATTAGGGTCTCATTCTCCATTGATTAGGGTTTTATGATTACCTCATTAATCCAAACCCTAAGGTAGTGCTTCCACATATCTTGGAGCACATAGCATTATTTAAGTATTAAATCATACTTATCATTGTTCCATGTACTTAGGATCACACATCATCATCATCATACCTTATTAGGTTGACTAAACCTCTTACTAAAGTACATGCAGCTATGCTTATCATAGTGTATTGAATTTATTACTTTCATAGGCATCGAGTGATAATCACTCTAAATGTATTAATCACCTAAATACTTTTGAGGTACTTCCATTGAAATTAACTTTGAGATACTCTTAAACAACTTATGGGGTTATTAGTACTTACATGGTTTGAATCAATTGGACCTTCAAATGATTTGGACCAATTGAACCTTCAAACTGTTTCGCCCTAAACCTTCAAACGGTTTGAGACCATTTAGGCCTTCAAACGGTCTTGGTCTTTATATCCTTAAACGTTCTTGAACCTTTTGCCTATCAAACGGTTTTGAAACCATTTCAACCCAATACCCTCAAATGGTTTGAAGATCGATTAACCCTAAATGGTTTGAGACCGTTTGATCCTCAAACATTTTGAGACCATTTGGTCCTCAAACGTTTTGAGACCATTTGGTCCTCAAATGGTTTGAGACAGTTTGGTCAATTCAGAGATGAAACCGTTTGAACCTAAATTAAGGTTTTGACATCAATTGATCTAGGGTTTTGAAACCATTTGAGTTCTAAACGTTTTGAAATTGTTTGTCCATACAAGTTTGAGACCATGTGGACTAGATTAGGTTGAAACCATTAGACCTTTATACATTCTTGAAACTATTTAGCCTCTAACGGTTTCAAACCGTTTGACCTCTAGCGGTTTTGAAACCATTTAGCCTCTAACGGTTTGAAACCATTTGTTTTTTATATTCTTGAGGTGTGTGCTAAGATTATGTCATCATCATCAAGCTTTAGACCTCCGAATTCTACTGTCATATATATAATGAATTCATCAATTATTCAAGAAGAAATAAAATATCAACATATGATGAGGAATTGAAATCAATAATAACATTGATGGGTTCAAGTTATATAACCCGCCTTCAAAGTAGCTTCAAAGCTTTAAGATTTTCATATTCAATGGTGAAATTATCTCTGTCAACTATCCAAGGTTCGTTTCCAACTCTTTTGATGCAAAAGATATCCAAGGTTGAGCATTGGATGGAAGAGAGAAGAAAATGAGTGTTGAAATCCGATTTTAACCATCAATCCAAGGTTGAAGATGATCATGGAGCTTACCTTCTGCTTGGGGAACGTTTTCCTCCTGCTCCTAAGCTCCTTGTTTATTGGCCAAAGCAAGGAAAGAAAGTGGTTTCCAAAATAGTCTTTCAAGTAAGTGAAAAATAGAGTATATGTATATGAATTTTTAAGAGAGAGAAAGTAGGAGGAAAATCTTTAACTCCCATTCTAGGTGCCACATGCCCCCTCCACTTCCTTACTTCTGAAGAGAACTTCCTTGCCCTAAATATCCTCTCAATTATCCTTGAATTAAAAGCAACAACTTAAGCACCTTAATCGGTATAATACTTTTATCCATTTTTAGTGGACATTACTTTTTAATTAACAAATGTGAGTGGATTTCTTCACCTACTTAAGATATTTCGGTGCCACTCAAATAATTTGGACGTCCTCCCACTATAGGATTTCAACCACAACCTTTTTAGTGGACGGGAACTTCAATTAATATATTTATTTTTTGCTACAAAATAAATTAAGGTTTCATTTATGCTTATTTCTTGATTATTTTATTATCAAGATCATCTCTCCTCAAATGTGGTTCAAACAAGATGACCCTTTCTTTTTATTTTCTCTAAATGATACCAAGATACAATATGGACATAATAGAGATGGTATTTTACATATCCAACTCTAGGTTTTGGGTAAATTGCAAATTACACCAAAACTAGTTATTCAATGCACAAACATTATTCAAACAAGCTCCTTCTTGGAACTTAGGCTTCCACAAGCCATACCTCAGCATCATTCTCATTCTTATGATGCTATAAAACTTAAGGAACATTTATCATGTAACATTTGCAAGGTAACCCCTTAAATTGGGTAAATTGCACTTTAGTCCAAAACAGGTAAAAATACTATTTCAACATTTTTCAAATAGGATCAAAATTGAAACATAAGCTCTCCTTTAGTCTTAATTACTTTTCAAAAGATTAAAAAAAAGAATCTAAATGAATTACTTAAGCAAAACTTCTAGGGTTAAGGCATAACCCAGGTCAGGGATGTTACAATTATCCACCCCTAATAGGGATTTCGTCCCCGAAATCAACAAGAGAAAAGAGAAGGGTACTTCCTCCTCATCTCTTCCTCCAGCTCCCACGTAGCCTCTTCAACGCTACGATGATGCCAGAGAATTTTCACAAGCATTATGTCTTTCTTTTTCGACTTTTTTATTCTCCTATCAAGAATCATCATTGGTCCTTCTACATAGGATATATCTTCATTTAACTCTACCTCCACAGGTTGCAAAACTAACTCCGTGCCAGGGTGACACTTTCTCATCATGGATATATGGAATACTGGATGCAATCTATGTATTTCAGGTGGCAATTCCAACTTATAGGCTACCTTTCCAATCTGTTCAATGATTGGATAAGGCCCCATAAATCTAGGAGCTAACTTACCCTATTTCCCAAATCTAAGACACCTTTCCAAGATGAGACTTTGAGATATAATCTGTCTCCAACTTGGAATTCTATATGTCTTTGCCGTTTATTAGCGTATGATTTCTATCTATCCTGTGAATCTTTTAACTATTGTTGTATTACTTTAATCTTTTCAGTTCTCTGTTGCACTAATTCAGGACCCAAAAGTTGATATTCCCCTATTTCATACCAGCATAATAGATATCTACAATGTCTACCATATAATTCTTCATATGGTGCCATATCAATATTGTGCTGATAACTATTGTTGTAAGCGAATTCTATTAAGCTCAAGTGTAGATCCCAACTTCCTATAAACTGAAGGACACATGCTCTAAGCAAATCCTCCAAGGTTTGTATAGTCCTCTCAGATTGTCCATCCGTCTGGGGGTGAAAGGCGGTACTAAACCTTAACTGCATACCCAAAGCTTTATGTAGTCATTCCCAAAAATGACTCGTGAACTGGGGACCTCTATCAGAAACAATTGTAGCTAGAACCCCGTGTAAACGCACAATCTCATCTATATAGATCTATGCAAGTTTCTCAATAGTACAGGTTGTTTTGATAGGAAGAAAATGTGTTGACTTAGTCAACCTATCAACTATCACCCAAATGGAATCATGAATTTTGGCTATTTTTGGCAAACCAACCACAAAGTCCATGGTCACGTGATCCCATTTCCACTGTGGTATAGGTAAAGGTTGCATTGTTCCTGTGGACTTTTGATGTTCATCTTTAACCTACTGATACACTGGACACCGCATAACAAACTCAGCTACATCTTTCTTCAATCCGGGCCACCAATACATATCTTTCAGGTTATAATACATTTTGGTGCTCCCTAGATGCATTGCATACATAGACGAATGAGCTTCCTCCAAGACTAACTTCCTTAAGTCATTGGCATCAGGTACTACAATCCTACCATGGTAACAGACTACATCATCATCTGACTCATGAAAACCATCTCGTTTCTCACTACCATACTCTGACCTGATCTGCTAAATCATAGTATCAGCCTGTTGTGCCTCTTTGATATGTTGTTTCAGAGTAGGTTTTATGTGCATCTCAGCTAACAGTCTAGCTAATAAAGATACTTTAAGTTGTACATTGTTTTGCCTCAAAGAGACAAGCATGTCTCGTTTAAAGCACACTAAAGAGTTCAATTGTGCTTTGTCCATGGTTGGCAACGATGACTTTCTACTTAGTGCATCCGCCACTACATTATCCTTTCCCAGATGATAATCAACTGTACAATCGTAGTCCTTGATTAACTCCATCCAGAGGTGTTGTCTCATGTTCAACTCATGCTGTGAAAAGATTTATTTTAGGTTCTTATGGTCCGTGAAAATCTAGAATGTCTCTCCATAGAGATAATGTCTCCAGATCTTGAACGCATGAACCACTGCAGCTAATTCTAGATCATGTGTTGGATAGTTTTCTTCATGCTTTTTAAGCTGTCGAGAAGCAAAAGAAATCACTTGATTATCCTGCATCAACACACATCCTAGACCATTCTTAGAAGCATCACAAAATACAATATACCCCTTCCCTTGCTCAGGTAACACTAACACAGGTGCACTGGTCAACCTTTCTTTCAACAACTGGAAAGAATGTTGACACTTGTCATTCTAGACAAAAGAAACCTCCTTCCTGGTTAACCTAGTTAGGGGTAATGCTACATAACTGAAGTTCTTAATGAACCACCTATAGTAGCCTGCCAGTCCTAGAAAACTGCATATCTCCATTGGTGTCTTTGGTTGTTCCCACTCCAAGACAGATTCTACCTTTTTAGGATCAACACAGATACCTGAGGTAGATATTACGTGTCCTAGGAAAGACACTTCTGATAACTAGAATTCACACTTGCTAAACTTAGTGTATAGCTTGTGCTTTCTCAGTAAAGTTAGGTCCTGACGAAGGTGTTGCTCATGTTGTTGAGCATCTCTACTGTAAATCAGGATGTCATCTATAAAGACTACTATGAATTGATTAAGGAATGGTCAGAAGATTCTGTTCATGAGTTCCATGAATGCAGCTGGTGCATTAGTTAGTCCAAATGAAATAAATATGAACTCATAGTGACCATACCTTCTTCTGAAGGCTGATTTAGGTATGTCACTCTCCTTGATGTGTAACTGATGGTATCCTGACCTCAGATCTATTTTAGAAAATATAGTTGCACCACGCAACTAGAGGAACATGTCATTTATCCTTGACAGAGGATATTTGTTCTTTATGGTTACTTTGTTTAGTTATCTATAGTCGATGCATAATTACATAGACCCGTCCTTCTTTTTCACAAAGAGAACCGGAGCACCCCATGGTGTAGTACCCAATCGAATAAAACCCTTTTCAAGCAACTCTTGTAACTATTTCTTGAGTTCTTCCATCTCAGCAGGTGCCATTCTATAAGGTGTTTGAGCTATTGGTTGTGTACCTGGGATTAGATTAATCTCAAAATCAATCTCTCGGGGTGGAGGAATACATGGAAGTTCCTCAGGAAACACATCCTCAAACTCCCTAACAATTGGAACTTCAGAAAGACTAGGACTCTCTGCTCTGGTATCTACCACATGTGCCAAGAATGTGAAGCATCCGTGTCTCATCAACTTCTCAGCTACCGTAGCTGACACTAGATAGGTTGGAAGAATCTTTTTGTCCCCCTGAAAGATCCATGTAACACCATTGTCTGTGAACATAGCTTACATGGAACCACAATCCAAGACAACCTTATACTTTTCTAAGGTGTCCATCCCAAGAATTATGTCAAACCCATGCATCTCAAGTGGTATAAGATCCACCTGAATGATATGTTCTAAAAAAGAAAGAACACAGGGAGAACATACCTCCCGCAACACTACAGATCCAACTAACGGAGTTTCTAATAACAAATTATCTGCTCTTTGACTGACAGTCATATTGCAGTCATGAATCACTTCCCGAGTAATAAAGGAATGTGTAGCACTCGGATCAATCAAAATAGATATGAAGCAGGATGAAGACATATGAGAATGAAAGAATTCCATCTGACCTGTCACGACTCGTGGGTTGACCACTGCTTCCGGATGATTCATAGCATAGAATCTTATCGTTGCTTGTTGTCGACCACTCACCCTGTTGTTTGATGTAGATGAGCCAGCTTGGGACGCCAGTCCACGTCCTCATGTGCCACTACTAAACTGTCACTTCTGAGAGCCTTGTTGACTCTACCTCGGTGGTTGGGTTACACTCACGTCTCTAGCTAAACAATCTTTCATCAGATGTCCCATCTTCCCACATTTATAACATACTTTGTTCTCCTACTGTGGTCTAGATGGTCCTATTACTGACATTGATGTTGAGATGTGGGCTCCCTCTGGTGGTAAACTACAGCCCCTACCCTTGTTGGATGTCCATTGCGTCTGGGTATTGAACCTCAGAGGTGTTGTTGGTGCAGAAAACCTTAGTTTCTTAAAACTTTCGGACCTCTGTCCTTGGAACTGTGTATACACTTTCTTACTATTGGCTTGACGTTTCTCAGTCACAGACCTTTCTATTCGCCTAACTGACTCCACAAAGGTGGCAAACCTCTCCCTATTCTCTAGAGCAGATACTGGTGCGGTCAAATCAGCATTCAAACCCTTCTCAAAATGTTGAATCCTCTCATCATCTGTAGCAGCCATGTGCGGGCAAAACCATAGAAGCTCCATAAACTTAGCTTCATACTCACTAATGTTCATTGTTCCTTACTTTATCCGCTCAAACTGAGATATTTTCTCATCCAGGTAAGTCTTGGGAAAATATCTACTAACAAACTCTTGTCGTAACTCTTCCCATATGACTTCAACACCTAGCCTTTTGCCTTCTTCTATAGCCCACCAATGGCTAGAACTCCTCTTCAACAGGTACACCGCATGCCTAACCTTCTCAACTTTGGGGATATTAAGAATTCTGAAGGCCTTTTCCAGCTCATTCAGCCACAAGTCTACGTCTGTTGGGTTAGTTGTACCAGCATAATCAGCAGCTCCTACCCGTCGAAGCCGTTCAAAAGTCTTTCCAGCTCCATGTCCCTCATTGTGAGCCAGTGCCCTAGGTGCAGATGGTGGCATCCTATCCGCCATATGTGTCATAGTCGCCATGAACTGCCCAAACAGAGCATGGAAAGTGGTGTTTTCTAGTGTGTCTTAGTCAAGCTGGGGATGTTCAGGTACTAGTTCCTCTTAGCCTGACCCCTTGCTCCTCCTCCTGGTGCAGCAACACTGCTTTCAGCATCATGTTCTTCATGTGATCCAACCATCTTCCAGCTTTACTTCTTCCCCTGAGAGTAGAAGTCACTATCAGATAAACTGAAAGAAACTAGAATAGACTCAATGACCTTAATCTTATGTCTCTGTAGACTCAGTGAACCCTAAGCTCTGATACCAAAACCTTGTGATGATCTGACAACAAATTAGACCGTCACTACGTAATTAATTATGGAATTAACCATAAATTGTGAATTAACAAAAAAATCGCTAAAAATTAAAACCATTTGCAAAGAGATGCATTTCCAGGAAACTCTTATAATAAGAACCAAAATATTATATATACATTCTAGTCCACAAAGTACATACCATATACCTTCTCTTCTCGAGGATTACATACAATAGTTTCTCTGTTAAATCTACACATAAGCAACATAAAACCTCGAGGCATTCAATGCCAAAATCTCAGATTGATCATAAAAGCACTAACTACTAACTCCAAGGACCTGAGAGTATAGAGACGACACATATGACTCATATCTACAATACAAGACAGTCAGTATCTCCACCTGAGATGTTATTGTTGTCCCTGATGTTGTTGTCCTTCCCCTATTGTATGGTCCCTACCTGCTCGTCCACGTCCACCTAAAAATGTTGGTGACCAATAGAGTGAGACACATGTCCCAGCGAGAGATATAACTCTCTACCAAAAATATTATTATCACAGATAAATAGTAATAAACTAAGCAGAGGATTCTCTATTGAAAAGCAGGATTTAATCAATATTAAGAAGAATTGAGCAACATCATCTTTTAAAGCATTACAGTTATAATTGATAAGGCAGTAAATCATCTATCCATGTTAATAAGGAATTTGAAGAACATGTATAACATCTATCCATGTAGGATACAATAAGTAATGTAACATCAACCAATTATTTATGTATTTCATCATGAAGCAAATATACTACACGGCTGATTACATTTTACAATCATACTTATGCCCTAAGGAAGTGAGTCGTACAACTCAAATCCAACCTTCGATTGTGAAACCCAAAGCCGGTGCCATACAAGATCAAAGGAAGAGCCGGACTCCACGATCTCATCTGTCTCGGTCAGTGTGAGACCACAAGCAGGACCGTAGTCTCTTACTTAAGTGACCCCAGTCATAGGGTTAGCTCCCATAGGCCACCCATTCTCTAGCCCACCTTGGTACATGTCCCAGTACTAGTAAATCTGAGCCACAAGCCAGTTCACTGTGCTCTCTGAGCCATGAACGCATTCATGCTCCATCACACTCAGCCATGGGCCTGTACACCATGCTCTTATACATATCTTGAGCCTACAACCAAAGTTTCACTCTAATCCTCCTATTTTTGGCTAGGAGAAACCCCGCATATTCAGCAATATACACTCTGGATTAACTCGTAGGAGAATCCGTTTCACCATCACCATCTACTGACGATGATGGATCTATGGCCATGGCTCTACATGATAAAATTCCACTTGATTATTTAAGTACATTACCATATTCTTTTTACATCAGTCAAGTTTTCAAATAAGAATTATTATGACAAATGCTACAAAGAAACATATAATACTTCAATCAAGTACTTTTCAAAACTTTATAAAACATTGGGATCACACTCCCTTATCTCATTACTGGGAATTCACATCCCTCAACAATACCATCAACATGTTTACTGGATCTGGTTATTCAAACCCTTAGTTCATCACTGAACATGGTTACCACTATCAGGTAACTATTACCTCCAGGTCATCTGACTAAGGTATTTATGATACTTGTTACATAAGCATATCACATAGTTCACCAGGCATATTAAACTTCTTGTCACCTTTCACTAGGCAACAAATAAAATAATGGCTCACAAGGCCCATTAACACCATAACTTGTACCTGGTTATGCTCATCATCTCATGATACCTGCATGGTTAGTATGCTTGATAATAACCATATTAATTACGTATCAACATTATGTAATAGAAGATAACACCAGTATTCCCTCATTAGGGTTAGGGTTTCCCATCTTTATCAATCAGGGTTTCACATAATACCACCTTATATTAGGGTTTCACATAACATCACCCTATATTAGGGTTAGGGTTTCCCATCCTTCTCGATTAGGGTTTCATTCTCCATTGATTAGGGTTTTATGATTGCCTCATTAATCCAAACCCTAAGTCAGTGCTTCCAAATATCTTGGAGCACATAGCATTATTTAAGTATTAAATCATACTTATCATTGTTCCATGTACTTAGGAACACACATCATCATCATACCTTATTAGGTTGACTTAACCTCTTACTAAAGTACATGCAGCTATGCATGTCATAGTGTATTGAATTTATTACTTTCATAGGCATCGAGTGATAATCATTCTAAATGTATTAATCACCTAAATACTTTAGAGGTACTTCCATTGAAATTAACTTTGAGATACTCTTCAACCACTTATGCGGTTATTAGTACATACATGGTTTGAATCAATTGGACCTTCAAACGATTTGGACCAATTGAACCTTCAAATGGTTTGGCCCTAAACCTTCAAATGGTTTGAGACCATTTAGACCTTCAAACGGCCTTGGTCTTTATATCCTTAAACGGTCTTGAACCTTTTGCTCATCAAACGGTTTTGAAACCGTTTCAACCCAAGACCCTCAAATGGTTTGAAGATCGATTAACCCTAAACGGTTTGAGACTGTTTGATCCTCAAACATTTTGAGACTGTTTGGTCCTCAAACATTTTGAGACTGTTTGGTCCTCAAACGGTTTGAGACCATTTGGTCAATTCAGAGAT
Organism: Alisma plantago-aquatica; assembly: GCA_963693085.1. Classification (NCBI taxonomy): domain Eukaryota; kingdom Viridiplantae; phylum Streptophyta; class Magnoliopsida; order Alismatales; family Alismataceae; genus Alisma; species Alisma plantago-aquatica. Next base: position 659,128,303 of record OY856412.1, on the reverse strand, counting down.
GAAACTGTTTGAACCTAAATTGAGTTTTTGACATCAATTAATCTAGGGTTTTGAAACCAATTGAGTTCTAAATGTTTTGAAATCGTTTGGCCATCCATGATTGAGACCATGTTGACTAGATTAGGTTGAAACCATTAGACCTTTACACATTCTTGAAACCATTTAGACTCTAACAGATTGAAACTGTTTGACCTCTAACGGTTTTGATACCGTTTGGTCTCTAACGGTTTTGAAACCGTTTAGCCTCTAACGGTTTTAAACCATTTGTTTTTGATATTCTTGAGGTGTGTGCTAATATTATGTCATCATCATCAAGCTTCAGACCTCTGAATTCTAGTGTCATATATATAATGAATTCATCAATTATTCAAGAAGAAAATAAAAGATCAACATATGATGAGGAATTGAAATCAATAATAACATTGATGGGTTCAAGTTATATAACCCGCCTTCAAAGTAGCTTCAAAGCTTCAAAATTTTTGTCTCCAATGGTGAAAGTAGATCCTTCAACTATCCAAGGTTCGTTTCCAACTCTTTTGATGCATAAGATATCCAAGTTTGACTATTGGATGGAAGAGAGAAGAAAATGAGTGTTGAAATCCAATTTCAACCATCAATCCAAGGTTGAAGATGATCATGGAGCTTACCTTCAGCTTGGGGAACGTTTTCCTCCTACTCCTAAGCTCCTTGGTCATCGGTGAAAGCAAGGAAAGAAAGTGGTTTCAAAAATAGTCTTTCAAGTAAGTGAAAAATGGAGTATATGTATATGAATTTTTAAGAGAGAGAAAGTAGGAGGAAAATCTTCAACTCCCATTCTAGGTGCCACATGCCCCCTCCACTTCCTTGCTTCCAAAGCCAACTTCCTTGCCCTCAATATCCTCTCAATTATCCTTGAATTAAAATCAACAACTTCAGAACCATAATCATTATAATACTTTTATCCATTTTTAGTGGACATTACTTTTTAATTAACAAATGTGAGTGGATTGCTTCACCTACTTAAGATATTTCGGTGCCACTAAAAGCATTTGGACGTCCTCCCACTATAGGACTTCAAACACATCCTTTTTAGTCGATGGACACTTCAATCAATATATTTATTTTTTGCTACAAAATAAATTAAGGTTTCATTTATGCTTATTTCTTGATTATTTTATTATCAAGATCATCTCTCCTCAAATGTGGTTCAAATAAGACGCCCCTTTCTTTTTCTTTTCTCTAAATGATACCAAGAAACAATAGGGACATAATAGAGGTGGTATTTTACATATCCAACCCTTGGTTTTGGGTAAATTGCAAATTACACCAAAACTAGTTATTCAATGCACAAAGATTATTCAATCAAGCTCCTTCTTAGAACTTAGGCTTCCACAAGACATACCTTAGCATCATTCTCATTATTATGATTCTATAAAACTTAAGGAACATTTATCATGTAACATTTGCAAGGTAACCATTTAAATTGGGTAAATTGCACTTTAGTCCAAAACATGTAAAAATACTACTTCAACATTATTTAAATAGGACCAAAATTGAAACATAAGCTCTCCTTTAGTCTTAATTACTTTTAAAAAGATAAAAACAAGAATCTAAATGAATTACTTAAGTAAAACGTCTAGGGTTAAGGCATAACCCAGGTCAGGGATGTTACACTAATCCGTACGCCTGTGACACACTACCTATGTTACCACGAACACTAGGATCCATTAATGAGATCACTTGCTAAGCCCATCTCTTCTCCTCATATATACCACCAAGATAACACTCTGCCTGCCACCTCCTAAGCTCCAGATTACTTGTAACCACCTAATGAATTTGTGCAGGACCTCCTCCAGCTGCCACTTCATCAGCACCATCATTGGCCAGAACCATGGAGTCCATGGATGGGATTCAAACATGCCCCAGTCTCTAGAATCCAATCTACAGATGGTCATGAAAGATCAGTTAAGTCATCGTGAGTAGGAAAACTTCCATAGCCTACATTTCATAGTTATATCTAGTTGTGGGACTAATGGGTTGTACAAATCATCATGAAATCCAGTCTAAGTAGTCACTCAATCAACTCTATCCAATTAGCATATACATCTCTATACATAAGCATATACAAAACATGTTCATGTGTAAACACAAGGAAAACCAAAATTTCTAATTTTGTAGATTATACCAATACATCCAATATATTTTCGGTAGTAATCAAGCTTCATGGTATAAAAACTTGTATGTCGATAATAATAAAAACTTCTCTATCAATCACCCTAATATTCATCATATGTATACACATAATACTATGCCATCACTAGTAATTGATAAGTGTCTTAGCCACTACACATATATTATATGCAAGATTCAATACAAATATGTAGCTAGGGACTTGATAGTATTCTAACCTAGATGCATCACCCTAGTGTTGTTGTACATAAACTAAAAACCCTAGATCCACAAGTATATTTTATGACACTAGGAAGTATATTATCAAAATTTTCCTTGAATGAATTGAATGGTATAAAAGAGAGGTAGAATATACTACATTGTACTTTGATAACTATATACATGGGTGAAATTATATTTTGATAAAATGGATCATAAAATATATGTGAGTGGATACATATACAAATACACTCTAGCTATTATAACCATATGAAATAGACTTGTATTCGTATACATATCGAGATCAGTGTATGAGTATATCACTAATTTATATAGAGATATGTCATATTAAAGCCTAGTTTTTTCTAGTAAGAGTATTTTGTTAAATAACAGCTAATTCCATTCCTCATCATATATATTTGTAATACCAAGATCTTAATAACTCTAACTTCACACTAGGTAACCAATAATGGGTTTAGATATGATCTTTTTTTTATGTTTTAGTAGACATGGACTAATAGGTGTACAAAATATATTTATTTTAGGTTTGAGAAGGACAAATTGTCAATCCATCCTAGAGATAGGATTAGTCATGAAGATCAGGTATGTACATCCTCTATTTTATTTTGGGCATTATTTGACTAAAACCTAATTCCTTTTAAAGATGCATCTTTTTAACTGTTATTCCTTATGAAATCTAAATTCTTGAACATTTATATTACCTAATGTTGACTCATTATTCATTCTGGTTTTTGGACTACCTTGTTTATAAGGGTACTTGTACCCCACTTGCTATGAATGTTTTTATGAAAAATTGACTAAAATACTAGTCTTGCCTCTCTATTTTATGCATGCTACATGTTTGACTAGAATATCTAGAATAGTGGTACTTATGTACAACCATACTTATATATGGCGTGTGTTTCTGCCGGGGTGCGTGTTTTCACCCTTTTTTATTTTAGGCCATGATCCTATGGTGTTATGGCCCTATTTTAGGTATATTTAGTCTACATTGTTATGTATGCAAATGTTTGTTGTTTTAATATGAATCTGTGGATGATTGTTATGGCAAGACACTCTTTTATTATCATGCTTGTAATTTGAAATTTAATATGCCTCATTTCTTTGGTTACATTTCTCTTGAACTTACCTAATTGCAAATAGTCTCCTTCTTGTGGGAACATCTCTTTTTGCACTTTTACCCCAATATAATGCCCAAAGATTATTTTGTGTACATACTCAACCTTTGTTGACCTCTATGTTGTTTCCTATGTACTGGGTTATGTTCCTTTCCACCCAGGTTTAGGTACATTGGAAGATAAGAGCTCAAAAAGATCACCAACATGACATAGACTTAAGGATAGCTTGGAATGGTTGGGTTACCCTCTTCTACTGGCTTTTTTTTTCTCGGTCAAAAAGCATGTTACTATAATTCCAAAACTTTGGGCACTAAGTACCCCATTATAGCAAGAAACAAAAAAACCTTGATACCAACAAGCTAGTAATCAAGGGAAAAATAATAAAAAGACCTTAAACTGTACATAAGGCTTAGACCCTAAACAACTCGACCTAATGACATGAAGCCTTAAGCATAGCCAAACACTTAATATCATAAAGAACACCCACAAAGTATGAGTACAAAGACAATGCAGGCAGAACACACCACATCAGACTAAGAACTCTATGGACTCAACACCTACACACCGATTCTAGGCTTCCTAAGATATCTAGGACTCAGACTTGGTCCAAGTCAGCAACTGGAAGTACGAGCACATCCTACTAAGCAACAAAGAATAGAAGATCTGAGGTTGAAGACCGCTGATCCTCTCATCACTAGCTTTTAGTTACACCCACAAATTGAGATGAAAGGGGACAGAAATCAAACAACAACGTGAACCCCTACTCCTTGTCTAACTCCATCTTAATAAGCAGCACAGAATGGGTCATACTCAGAATGGTTCTATTTGCACAACAGCACCACCACATGCACCGAAAGGGTGAATTCTTCACGCAATGTCAGATGGATCTAAGGAGGAGAAGATGACCTGCACCCCATAGAACCAAACACAATACGATCATCCAGTGGCCAGGCCACCTCAAGACGGGAACCCACCTAGATCCGATGCCCCGGTTTGCACAGAGGCATTTCCACGAACACATGGAGGACATTCCACCACACAATAGTAGAGGATCACCAGGCTTGCGCCACCCTCTGCTCTGTCAGGGAACCCAGATCAGGAGGCATCACCAAGCAGGATGCGCCGGCCAGGGAGACGTAGGAGCAGTCAAATGAGGGCTCGGCCGCCGTGATCGACATGCAAAGGGAAATGTTTTCCGCAACCCCAGATCCAAGGACGACCTGAGGTGAGTATGCCGCTGGAGAAAAGCCACTACAAAGGACTGTCAAGTGAGTTGGGGCGAGCCCTAGTCTCCCACTAGCCTTCATATCCATTGAGTAAGGTCGAAGTTGATGTCGAAGGGGCTTCATCCACCTGGTAGGACCAGGTCTCACTCGGGAGATGAGGAGGAGATGCGCGAGAGAAAGGGAACATACCCTCTATCACCGGTGGCGACACAGAGCAGTCAGTGAGAACCAAGAGCGCTCTTTCTGTCTGCCTCTCTTGGACAAGATGGAAGTCAACCAAGTCGACGATGCGAACCACGGACCCCGACCTCATCCGCGTGATGCTCCGCGAATCCCATCCAAAACTACCGAGGAGAAACCTCGACGAATCAGACGATCTACAACTCTTCCACATGGATCTGCACCACCCCTCACTAGGGTCACTTCTGTGGACGTTGGAGTTCTAGGGGGAAAGCGTTTGCTACTGGCTTTAGTTGTACTTAGTTCAAGATTTTGTAAAATCACCTATTATGGTGGGGAACAATTATATGAATGAATCATGAAGTAAATTTGTAATAGTTTTGTTTCTGATGCTTTATTATTACATGGCTCTTGTATTATATCATTTGAGTGGATCCCCTTTCAAGTCTCACTCTTTACACCCATCCTCCTCAATGCAACGAAATCTAAAGCGGTGGAAAAACATGAGAAGATGTTTATATTTAAAACTATGTGCTATCATCACTAAAATGTAGGAAGGGCATAAAAAACTCCTAGAATGAAGCCCGTGACACTAATTTACATGATAGAACCATCTATTATGGAGGGAAGCTTGAAAGATGGGAAAATAAGAAGTTTAACAACATCAAGAAAAGACTAAAGAAAGCGGAAGGAAACCTTCAAGAAGCACAAAATGTACCACTTGACGATACAATGCTAAGAGACTGCAAATGTTTCTCGTAGGAGGTCCATGAACTCCTACAACTATAGGAGAGCTACTGGCATGCAAGGGAAAGAACAAATGAGATGTGGGATGGGACAATAACACTAGTGACTCCATCATAAAGCCAGTCAAAGAATAAAGATTAACTTTATACCAAGTCCTTATGGATAGTCAGGACAACTGGAAAAAGACCCAGAAGAGAAACAAATTAACCATAAATTTCTTTGATAACATTTTTTCTACTTCAAATCCCACTATAGCTGAAGATATTTTTGATGGAGTCCCTAAGGTTATCACGGAAGAGGAGGCAACAATGTTGGATAGTATGCCTATAGAAGAAAAAATAAGGGGTGTCATAATGCAGATGCATCCAACGAGGCGCCAGGCCCTGATGGGATGAAAACAGTCTTCTACCAATAATTTTAGGATATCATAAAATTATTGATTATTTAGTCATTCAAGGATGGCGAGAGGGGAAGAAAAGCTTGGATAAAATAAAGACAACAAACATTATCCTTATTCCAAAGGTACAAAAACCAAAGAGGATTACCGAGTTCCGACCGATAAGCATGTGTAATGTGTCATACAAAATCATCATTAAATGTGTTGGCTAATCAAAGAAAAAAAATGATGCTACATAATACGATTTCTGAAAATCTAAGTGCCTTTATGCAAGATATATTGATCACAAATAATGCCTTGGTGCCTACGAGCTGTTCTACATGATGCAAAAAAAGAAGAAAGGCAAGGAAGGCATCATTGCACTAAAAATTGACATGAGCAAAGCATATGACATGATTGAATGAAAGTTCATAAACAAAGCTATGGAGAAGATGGGTATCTCAGTGTTGTGGAGATCGAAGGTAAAAGAATGTGTCTCTAACATCTCACACTCAATCATCATCAATGGCACAAGGGGGGACCAATAAACCATCAAGAGGGCTACACCAAGGTGATCTTATATCTCATATCTTTTTCTTTTCCATACTGTAATTTTCTCTCTCTCTTTACTTAAAGAAAACCAGGAAGGAAAGCTCCATGGGGCGAGGGCCAGTAGGGATGGGCCTATGATATCTTATCTATTCTTTGCATATGACAATGTATTATTCACAAGGGCGAACTAGGAGGAGTGCTCTTACCTAGCTGATTTAACCAGCAATATGAAAGAGCGTCGGGTCAAAAGATTAACTATGAGAAATATAAAGTCGCCTTTAGCACTAATATCACAAGGGAAAAGAATGACCTCATCAAGCTACGTCTGCATGTGGAGGAGGTGGACAAACATGGAAAATACTTAGGATTACCCATGGCCATGGGTAGATGTAAGAAACAAGTATTTAGTTCTATATGAAAAAAGTTGCTAGGATGGAAAGAGAAACTGCTTTTAAGACAGGGGAAGGAGGTGCTCATAAAGGCAATGATACAAGCCATACCTACATATGTTATGAGTATTTTCAAGCTATCAAATGGACTTCTTGATGAGATATGCAGTATGATTGCTCAATTTTGGTGGGGATCCAAGGAGGGAGACAGACTGGGTGAATTGGAACGTTCTTTGTGAACCAAAAGGCAATGGGGTTCTCAGCTCCTGAAACTTAAAAGGCTTTTAACCAAGCGCTATTGGTTAAACAAGGCTAGAGACTTGCAATCAACCCGAGCTTCCTCGAAGGAAAGGTTTTGAAGGCAAAATATTTCCCGAGAAGAGGAATCATGGAGGCAGGATTGGGATATAGTCCAAGCTAACACCCGGTGAAGTATATACAAGGTGCTACACAGGAGATTAAACAGGGGTTTATACGGCGCATCAACAATGGTGAGAGGACATGTATATACGAAGATAGGTGGATCCCAGGTATGTTCGGAAGAATACAGAAAAGAGACGACAACACTGACCTTCATCAACGGGTTAAAACAATGATCAAATGACCAGAGGGACATTGGGATGAAGAAAAAGTTAGGCAAAATATTCCACCTACACTGCATGAACGAGTACTCAATGTACCGACTGGCATGAGCACAACATGAGATATTATTGCAGGGGAGCCTGACCGCAAGGGTGAGTTCTCCACCATATCTGCATACCATTTTCTCACCAAAGGTAAGATGCAGGCTCGTGATATGGAAGACACGGACAAGATGCGGAGGAGACAATGGCCCCCAAAAGCTGACTCACTTTGCCTGGTGATTTTTCAAGGAAACAATGCCAACAATGAACAAACTCCACAGGAGAAAGATCACCGGCCACACCTCCTGTCAGAGATGCAAGCTGGAAGAGGAGAACAGACTCCACACAATCTTCCGCTGTAGCTATGCCAGACGTATCTGGTCATGCACGGATGACGAGCTTTCAGGCATGGCCAGTCAAGTGCTGAATTCAACTGGCCTGCTGCACCAGCTGGTGCATCACAAAAATGAAGAGGCAGCTGACAGGTTTACCACCACGATGTGGATCGCATGGACAGCTAGAAATAAGACTTTGTTTGAAGAGAAGCCAGTCCATCAAGGATAATTATTCCAAACACACCACTTCCACCAACCTTCACACCCCCACCTCGGGAATGTGAGCAAAGCATCTATCCGCACTGTGCGACACGGATGACGAAAAAGTGCAATAGTTAATACGCGACGCGTTTTCTATAGGACGGAGTCCTATAGAAACTCCATAGGACCCAATCAGATTGCGTTATACTGGAGAATTTGCATTTCTCTCTCCTTATTTTTTCTAGGGAGTTGGGTTTTAAAGATGAGTGAGAGGAGGTTTCTGCATTGTGATTGATTATCTTATACAAAAAGTATAGGACACCGTCCTATAATATCCGCTACCGTTAATGCGTCTGCTGCTCATACAATAGTTAATGCGCCTGCCGTGCATGCATTCAGCCGTTGCATTAAAATGTTGCAATAAAGCAACCACCACCAAACTATTTGCATTTATTACTTTTCACACAAAGCAATAAATTTGAATATTTAAATTATTATTTTTTCGAACTCCCTCCACTTTTGGATAGGTTGACCACATACACGTTTTACGGCTAAGTCCAGAACTAGTACTTCAATATATTCAACGTAGTGCCAAAAATCATTAACAAATATACTAGATATAAACTAACACAGTGCGTACAGTCAGATTTTTGATTCGGCTAACGAAATAAAATACAAAATTATTTATTATATATATATTATTTATTTTACATATGTGAAAATATTATTTGATTTTATCTAAGAAAAATTAACAAAATAATATCGTCATGCTAAAAAATTATTTTATGGTGTCACAATATAACATTTCACAATTTAAATTAATACATAAATGTACTAAAAAATATGAAGTACTTAATCTTATTCAAAGCAGTGCCAAAATATATGCGCAACTATCCACACTATACGACATGGATGACGATAGGATGACTACATACATTTTTGTACACATTTTATGTCTAAGTCCAGAACCAGTATTTCAATATATTCAACGTAGTGCCAAAAAAATTTAACATTTATACCAGATATGAACTAACACAGTGCGTACAGTCAGAATTTTGATTTGGCTTACGACAATTGTAAATTTCCATTGACCAATAAAGAAATACATGCATCATTATTGCATACATGCAGCCGCTGCATATAATGTCTACATTATCATATTTTTTTATTAAGTTCAAAATCAATACTTAAATATATCTAATACAGTGATAAATATACAATGGTAACATACTAAAAAATGCATATCACAATATGACACAGTCGTCAAGGCAAAAATTCACTATTGCTGATGCATGGTTGCATGCATGCAACTGTTGTAACAAAAATAATAATTATATTCAACCACCCACCACCCAACCAGTCCTTGCCACATAACAAATCTTTCTTTCGTTATCCCCCCACTTGCATTTGAATTCAATTTTTTTTTCAATTTCCCTCCACTTCTAGCTGACATTGTCATATTTTGTTGCAAATATGAATACAGTATGCATTGATCCTCATTGCACTATCAAAAAATATCTAAGCAATACCAAATATAAATTAGAATTGTACTTACGATCTGAAAACTTTTATGATTAAAAAATATAATAACAAAGAACAATAGACATTTATTATTATTTCAAAATATTACATTGTATATGTATAAATCTACAGTATTGCATAAGATGCAAAAATAATAATATTTTTCATTTTGGAACGAAATGAATACTCCTTTACAAATGTCATAGTATCACAATTTCTTCAATAAATGTCTATTTTTTGTACATTACAATGCCAAAATTAGGACCAACAACTAAAATGAACAAAAATTACAACACCAACGAATGACCCAGGTGGCCATGGTCATGGGACACATCAGCGTGGTGGTGTTACGTTGATATTCTACGGCGGAGGAGGTGGCACGATCACGACACGACGAAACTCGATGACGGATTAGGCTTGACGGAGATCCTCGGTGCAACCTTGGCCTAGAGGCGAGTTGGACCTCACTTCAACCTGGGCGCGCTCACGCCTTGGATACGGCAGTCGGCTGGGACGAAGACGACTGGACGTGACAACGACGGTGGGCGCGGCGGCAGAGGGATGGACGTGACGACAACGGCTGGAGGTTGTGCGTGGAAGGAGGCTGGACGTCATGATAACGGGTGGGCGGAACGGCGGGGGTGAGACGGAGGTGGGCGCGGCGGCGGTGGAGGCGGCACAACGGCGGCGACGACAGGAGGCGCAGCGGCCGCGGGTGGGCGGAGCGAGACGGAGGGTGGTGCGGAGGCGGCGGTGGGGGCACAACGGGGGCGGCAGGGGGCGCATCGGCGGCGAGTGGACGGAGCGAGACGGAGGGGGCGCGGCGGGGGCGGGGGCACAGCCGCACAGGGGCGGCGGCGGGGGGCGTAGCGGCGGTGGGTGGGCGGAACAGCAGCATGAGGACAATAGAAGCCGGAAGGAATCACGTGAAAATGAAGAAGAGGGCTGGGGTGGTAGCTTTTATAGCCCCAAGTTCGAATTTTTTTGAACCAACGCCTCTTCATCTTCTAACATTGTTATTTTTAAAAATTAGCATTGTACGGAGAGAGCATTGGGAATACGTGAAAATAAAAAATAGCATGTGTGGCTGTGTTATTTGTAGGATGGTCCCGATGTTGGGGTGTGAGTCCTCGTGTATATGGTGTGTTCTAATGAAGCTACCTAAACGTGTGAAATGAAAAGTACTGTATCTACCACTCCATGAACCGTCGCTAGTTGTCGGGTTTATAAATATGGTGACGGAGTACTGTATCTACCACTCCAAACAAGGACGCCCCACATGGATTCAGCAACCTAAACGTCTGAAAAGTAAATGGAGAGCGCCAAGTGAAGGACTAATGAAGCTCAACTTCAATGCAAGTTGGAGACAGGGAAAGACAATATACGCTGGAGCCATCACCAGCGACGAGAAGGGAGAAATTCGGGCAACTATGGGGCAGAAAATGGGGCAGGCTACTTCAGCACTAATAGCGGAAGCAATGGCAATGAGGCACACGCCATGAATGAAACGAAACTAATGGGGTTTGTCAGACTAATCATAGAGACCGATTGTTTAGTGTTGGCTGAGGCAGTAAATTAAGCAAAGTAAAGCAAGGTAGCTATGGACGAGGATATGAGGACCTCATAATTAGAGAGATCACCGAGGCTAGCCAAGGCCTTGAAGCTCTGAACCTAAGCCATGTATACCGCGAGGCAAACATGGCCAGCCATTATTTAGCATCTAAGGCATTGTCTCCTCCGATGTATCTTGTTCTTTGTTAGAAATCTTCGACAACTAGTCATTGTAATGGCGCAGATCCCATGAATTAAAATTGCCTTTGCAATGAAAACATTCGTGTATGGCAACTGCCAAGCAGTTTCTCCTTTGCAAAACGTTTCAATTCATCATTGATGAATGATGGAGCTTCCACTTGCGTGGAGTTGCGTGCACCACTAAAAATCCTAAAGATAGTAAGCTTTTAGGTTTAGCCTTGCTTATACTAGATTAAAAACTCCACCCACGTATGCTAGGATACGAGGAAGTCTTATCGTAGTATAGTTAAAGATCGAATCCACAGGACAACGATCTTGTTAAGATCAACAAGATAGAAAACGTTAGAATTTTATTTAACTCCTTAACAATTGGTATTTAGATCAAAGAGTTGGTTTGGTTGTTTAAACTAAGTACAAGTAAAGTAAAAGCAAGAAAGTAAATTTAGGGTTGTAAACAATGTTAAGAAACCACTAGGATGTGATCGGCTTTCACCACCACTACACATGGATCAAAACATGCAACATAGTAACATAACCTGCAATAAGAGTCTAAACAGTTAGTATCTTTGTAGATTTAGTTTCCTTTCGGAGAACTAACTACGAGAAGTATGGGAATGTTGCAAAGACAGCCACCCCCAAATGAATGGTCACTTACTTTACATCATTCCATTCGCAAAGTGTGTTCCTCGACTTATCAAGGTTGTACTTTCATACGTCAACTGATTCCATTTCATAGTATGAAAGTACAACGATGGAAGTGAGTTTACTTCACTTCTTGAAGAACACTCCTAGATACCGAAATAGATGCCACTAGTAAAAATTGGGTCATTATTCACAAGTGAGTCCTGTCACAAACCCCTCTCTATAGGCCCTCACAAATAGGGACGGTTGTGAGTCTGGCCCTCACAAATGGTCCGTGAAGAGAACTCATGTGACAAATACCAGTGGCCCTCACGAATACAATTGTCACAGACCAACTGACCCTCAAGAATGTTATATTGAGGGACTATTTAGCCTTCATAAATACATTTTTGAGGGACTATTTAGCCTTCATAAATACATTTTTGAGGGCATGTTTAGTCCTCATAAATACATTTTTGAGGGACTTGATGGTCCTGGAGAATATATATTTTGAAGGGATAATGCCTTCATTAATATTATTTTTGAGGGGCTATGTGGTCTTCATCAATGAAATTGTGATGGACAATCTGGATCTCATTTTTGAGGGACTAAAGACCTTCATTAATATATTTTTTAGGGATTACTGTAAATGATTTGGTTATTGATTTATTGAATGATTTGTTGAATGTTAATTAATTTTAAATGAAAACTTTGTATATATAACCTCAAGCAATATTTTTATAAGAGTCACATGGCATCATAAGAAGTTTCAACACCAAAATGACACATAAAAATTTTAAATCACCTCAAACCAATTTATGTTAATAAAGCAAAATATTATCCATACATTGCATGCCCAACGTTGATATAAATAACGAATACATATGGTTCTAAAACTTGAGATTGATGACAATCAACATATCATGCTAGAAACTCTTACCATCTGTAATGTCTCCATATTCCTTCAAATGGTGTGGTGCTCCTTATCAATGCCAGGCCTCATACGGTTGGGTACTTGAGTATTCTTCTCCTAAAAATGACAAATCATTATATTAATAGAATTTAAAGTTTATACATAAATCATAGTACAACCACTACTACAAAATGTGTTAAAGGCGAAGGTCAAATCTCTGACTAATACTCATGAATCCCTGGCCAATATGTCATGGTCAAGGCAAATCCCTGACCAACATACCCTCGCCAAAAGCTTGGTGACCAATAGAGTTTGGTCAGGTCCAATCCCTGACCAATATGTCGTGATCAAGGCAAATCCCTGACCAACGTACCCTCGCCAAATGTTTGGTGACCAATAGAGTTTGGTTAGGTCCAATCCCTGACCAATAGAGAAATAAGCCTTGAGCACTAAGAAACAAAAGAACGAGTTATGTCTTTGGTTAGTATCTTATAGCCAATCTCATCGTTGACCATATAAATGAAGACAACTGCAATTATATATATATATATATATATATATATATATATATATATATATATATATATATATATATATACATGATAAGTAAGCATGACAACAATTTAATTTTGTGTATGAGAATATTTTATTCAATGTTACATTTTATTCTTTACATTCAAAATACATGATTGAAAGATCATGTTTGTTCTAAAAGTAGATAAATCCTCTAAAGTCATTTTCATATAGCATTCATACAAATAATATGTGATTGAGTCTAAAAAACAAATTCCCTCTCAAGCAAATTTGGGTCAACATTTTCCTCAATCTCACTTTTGTTGCATCCATTCTTGAGCTTTCTCTAGTATTTACTACCAATCCTTCTACCTTGTTGAGTATTGTAATATCCTGCATTTGAAAACTATACTTGTCAGATTCTTAAAATATACATTGTACAAGTTCATAAAGGGATTATATAGTGAAAAATAATATCATCAAAATTACAACAAATTTGACTCCATCTCTTTCCTATATCTTCATGAGAGAATCACTTCGTATATGCTAGTGTTTAAAAGAAAATGAACACACATTTTATGTGCTATTAAAAAAACTTTGTATTATACTATGTTGAGTGCAAGCAAAATCAAACTCATGAGTAGTGTATCCAATTTATAGGAGTTTTTATTCTTAAAAATGCAAATCCAACAATTTGTTAAGATATTGTTTATTGTGTACAACTTCATTTCAAATGGCAGTTATTTGTTATCTAAGTTAATATGAAACTTGCACTATTGGAAGGGAGAAATATTTTACTAGAGACTGTGAAAAAAGTAGATCGCGTGACACTAAGAAAGCATTGGGATGCACCTGAAAAACAAAAAGAGTGTAAGATAACTAATTATTACCTCAATAAAATTCTTAGATATATAACTCAGTTATTGATAACACAAAAATTAGATGCATATATAACCCAGTTATGTACCTTTGAATCACACATAGAGCAAGCTATAAACATTCAATATATCTCTCAGCCGCATGTTGCAAGACCTGTAAAATGTCCAAGTAATGCATAAAATTTAAACTAAATACAACATTATATGTATTGCTCCAAGAAATAAATTAAATACTACTGAATCCTCTGTATTCAACTGGTCCAAGAAATATTTTCAGAATTATCAATGTTTGAGTCGTAAGATGCTACCTCGCTACAAACTTCAGCTAATATTGGTATCTAATTATATATTCATCATTTAAGGATGTAAGTAAGACAAAATAGAAGTTGTGAGCTTAGAATATTATATCATTGAACTGAAAAGCATGTATAAAGATCACGATATATGTCTAGTGTGTGCATGTATGGCTAGACTATAAACTGTTTTTAGCTTATTTTATAGAAGTAAAATATAGCTCATATGGCAAAGTATGATTCAACTAGTAAATAGGTTAGTTTGTCAAATAGGAGGATATATGTTTAAATCCCCTCGGTGTTGATTTAAGAAGAATTTTAAAAGTTTTGCTGAATGTTAGCATATGAACCAACTGTGTGTATATCCGTAGGTAGCAATAAAACAATAAATCTTTGATTACGTTGTCAATCTGGAATGAGCAAACTGGAATTTTGTTTACGTTGTCAATCTGGAATGAGCAAACTGGAATTTTGTAGCTACTGAGATGTTATTTCTGTAGACTATGCTTTGAAACTGAATAAAAAAAGTGGACAAGAAGATGATGCATCTATAGATGATGTAGAAGACATGTCAAATGCAATTTTTGATCTGGTTCGCAATTGGATGTTGCATGAGGGAAATTCTTGTAGAGCAGCGTGATGCTCCGGCACACATAGTGTTGTGACTGAACGAATTAGATTGCATTTGACAATCGACTCACCTTATTCTTTACCAACTTAGGGCCGAAAAGAACCACCTTCATCATGCCTATTGAGGTCTTCTCTGTCAGGATGTGGTCCACCTGCCATGGTATCCGCTGCCGCCAACAGAACACGATTATTTGGGTTTCTGTTCGCTATACAGAATAAGAATCCGGTCACAACGACCATTGGCCAGAAATCTGTGAATGGGAGATTAGAAAAACTCAACTCACTATGTTCGCTGCTTGCAACCTGTCTGCCTTCCTATTTACTTACCTAGTGCCAGAGTTCGAGAAGGAGTCTGGTGTGAAGACGATCTGCCTCTGGCGGGAGTGTCCAACTGATTGATAGTGTTCACCAAACAACGCCCATCGGAGCAATGGTAATCCAAGACGACTCTGTAGATCGCAAATCGAAAGAGAGTAGACATCAGGGATGATGAGACTGAATCGAGGAAAGAGGAACGGCCGGAAGTAACGAGTCAAGGGCGCCTCTATACTGCTATACAGATGAAGGGGTGAAATACTAGGGCATCCGTTCTAGTTACCGCGGGCTATTTGAAATATTTCAGACCAAAAAAGTCACGCCATCAGTTTGGGGTAATATTTCGATAGAATAAAGGTCAAGGATTGATTACTTATTAGCTAGGCACGAGACTTGACGTGAGTTACTAATTTTCCCAAGGATGTTATCCCTGACCACGCCGCCCTTACCTTTATCGAGTTTTCTAGTAGTGAGCAAACAACTTACCCTTATATTTTGGTTCTGTTCTACTCCAAAGTGCATTGTCGGTCGAAATCCATCATTAAAAGCAATTATACCCTATCAATATAAATACAAAAAGGAATCAAAGTGAGTGCGAATTAGAATATGCCTTATTGTTGACTCAAGGCCCAAATGGTCTAGAACAATTTTGTAGCATGTGGATTTTTGAAGTAGTGAAAGACACTTATGTAGAAATTTGCTAATAAGGTTCACCTCATTTAAATGATGATTTCTTGGTGTGAAAGACACCGATGACGATTTTCTTTGGGTGTTCTACATTTGAGGACGACTTTGTGGATTATTACCAAATGTAGGGCACCAACTTTGAACTGCAGCCTTTGATAAAGTGTACACTTTAATACTCTAATGTGTATGAATATTAAAAATAATCTTCAGGTGTTATGAGGTACCTGTGGCTGAAAGAGTAGTGGATGTCCATTGCTAGCACTCTACATGGGAGCCATGACTCCAAAAGAACTACTTTCAACCCTTTGTGTGGAAAGACTGCCTACTCCATTCTCCCTTTCAACCCCTTGTGTGGAAAGACTGCCTACTCCATTCTCCCTTGAATTGCCTTGTATGGAAAGCCTACCTACTCCATTATCCCTTGAATTTCCTTGTGTGGAAAGCCTACCTACTCCAGTCTCCCTTGAATTGCCTTGTCTAGAAAGTCTACCTAAGCCATTCCCGCTTGAATTATTCTACCTGGGATACATGCCTACATCTGCAGCACCACTTGTATTATCTTGTATGTGAAAAGAACCAACACCTGACCTATTTGTGCCACTTTGTATGTGTAAGACACTTGCAGTAGTCCGATTGGGGTATTCAGCTGCACAATCTACAGTAATACTGCCATCCTAGCACAAATAGATCAACAATGTCAAAAAAATATATATATTATATTGATGTAGGAAACGGACTCTAAGTTACCTGTGATTGATTATACCAAGTCATTATTTGGGAGACAGAATTCTTCAATCCATTTACTATTTCTTCAAGTTCCTTGAGTTTATCCTGAAATAGAAAGCAAATTACAAACATCAATGTAATAGAACAGTTGTGACTAATAGTTAAAGTTTAGTTTTAATCTAACATACATCCTTTGCTTTTCTTTCCTCAAGAAGCATTTCATATCTTATACGGGCAGCTTTTCCCCTATGTCCTGTCTCTGTGCCCAATTCTAAGACATCAGATCCTAGCCTTTTTGGAAGGATTTAAAACTTGCAAATAAGCTTCACGTGTTAGATTATCAACACATCTAGGATCTAAGTCTTCTTGGTCTGCTACTTGGTTTTCCACAATATCAGAGATTTCAAGCTGTAATTATAAAGCATCATAAAAGGAAATCTTAAATTGAGATATCTAAGCGTATGTAGCTTTGTAGACATGATAGGAAAGAAAATGTTTATTTTCTAACCACTTGTGGGCTTTTGTCGTAAACTTTTTCCAAAAATTTGTTAAGAGGCACAACGGGTTGTTCTTCACTGACCTACACATGATAGATAACATAATCATTGTCCATATTATTTTTTCAACTCTTACTATAAAAGACAAATGTCCATTATTTATACCATTTCTGCCCGGTAGCAACTCCATGGCTTTGATCCAGTGGTATGATCCATCACTTTTTTTGCTCTGTTTGCTTTGTTGATCTCAGAAATTTTCTAAACCATAAGAAACAAATAATTAGAAAAAGGAGATAGGTATAGATGCAAGTTATACGAAACTGTTGTACCTTGGACTTGTCGATTCCCCATTCTTTAACAAGATTACCTCAATAAATGATTTTCTATCTGCAAAAGATTTGGCCAGATAAAAAATTGTTGGTCTTTTTATGAAAAAGATTACCTCAATAAATGATTTTCTATCTGCAAAAGCTTGTTGTGGTTTTTCATTCCACTTCAAGTCTAGATGCCATATGTGTGGTTTCCTTGCTAGCATATGACAATAACGATTCAATTTGGTAGCATTCTCCCCAATAGCATTTCCTTCGGGATCCCATTGGACCTTGTGACGTGGCTCCCCTTGCTTAGGAAGTAGGCTTTGCTCACTTGCAGGCCCACGTCCATACTTCCTATTCTCATGTTTATCCTCAACATTTTCTTCAATTGTTACATCATTTTCAATAGAGGGAGGGACAACAGGAGTTTCAAGTACCGTAGGTTCTTCCTCACAATTTTCTACAACTGTGGAGGGAGGGACAACAGAAGTTTCAACGGGTGTGATGTTACAACTAGATCTAGTGATTCTTTTTCCTGCCATCATTCAACTGACAAGAAAAATAATTAGATTATTAGTGCAGAAATGACTGTAACAAAAGTAGTAGCTGCATTTGAAAAACAAATAAATTGCAGAGAATATTCAGCATTTGAAAAACAAAGAACAATGATGAGTTATAATGATGTCCTACTTGTTGGTATATGAAAAAAGACTAAATAAATTGCAAATAATATGCCAAGTAATTTACCAATTTGAGAAATAGGCCCAAATTACCTAGAAAACTTTTTGTAATCACTTGTAATAATTGTATGATTTGTAATTAAGCATAGACAAATGTTTGAAACATAATTATCTTGGACTTGCAAACAAAACTATTTGATGAAAACAGACAGATAAATGAACTAAACATTAGCCCATCATGCTTTTTTTTAGTTCTATCAACAAAAGATCCCTCAGTGTCACTCCTCGTCCAAGACACATCATTAGTTACACCACCATCATTATCTTCAACTTGTAAACGAGTCAAACAATTCTCAATAATAGGTACTTCAGAATAATCTTTAGGAGGATGCTTCAGCACTGTGCACCAATCATCAGCATTAAGATCCTTCACATAAAAGCATTGCAATGCTTGAGAAGCCAGGATAAAGGGTTCCTCTTTTCTTTTTATCCGTGAAGTGTTGATTTGTGTGAACCCATATTCATCAATTCGCATACTGTTAGAAGTGCTTTCATCATACCATGAACATCTAAACAACGGAACTTTGATTCCTGAACCATAAGTTAGCTCAATAACCTCCTCTAAATAGCCATAGTATGTGACTTGAGCATTTATAGGATTTCTATCTCTACCACTTGAATAACTTGAAGTGTCTGCACACAAGTACACTCCACTATTTTGTGTAGTACATGTACTTTCAATGTTCTTTGAACGGAAATGATATCCATTGACCGAAAACCCTTCATAAGACATTCCCTCAATACAAGGGCCTTGGGATAACCATCTCAACTCCTCACTAATATTGTTTTGCCTCATCTCTCACATTTGCATTACCTTCATAAAAAAAGTAAAACATTACTGTAATCTACACTAACTTGAACATTAAGTGTGACAACACTATATATGTTTGAGACTTACATGCTCTTTCAAGCACTTAGAAAACTCTTTTGCATGTTTTGTTTCTAGAGTCTATGGGGCAATGTTGGGTTCCATATCTTGAAGAATAAACATGTGTTCACTGCTTTATAAGAAGTGTCTACATTAATCTACAACAAATATACAACTATCAACAATAATTTTAGGACGTAATTAAATCTTACCTTCTGTAAACATCCAATTCCTCTTTATTGAAAAGGACATAACGATGGGCTTGTTCCAAAGTGTGGATGTCGAAATTCCTTGACACTCCAACTCTAATTGGAGATCCATCAACATTATGAGGAGTGTGGTTGAGTTTTGTCTCAAAATTATGCAAGTACCTAGCACAAAATGTCAAACTTTCTTCAACTAAATAGCCACTAGCAATACAACCAGTCGGTTTAGCTTTGTTTCTGACATACTTCTTCAATTTCTTCAAGTATCTCTCTATTGGGTACATCCACCTAGTTCAGACAGATCCAGCTTGCTGGGATTCATAAGCTAAATGAATGGGCAAATGCATCATGATGGTGAAGAAAGAAGGAGGGAAGATTCTCTCCAACTGGAAAAGAGAGATAGCAATTTCTTGTTCCAATTCATTGAATTCCTCCACATCAATAATATTAGAGCAAAGCTTGTTGAAAAATGAGCACAAATTAGCAATAGGCTTGTACACATCTAAGCTTATGCAATGTCTCAAGGCAACGGGTAGAAGTTGATGCATAAGAACATGGAAATCATGACTTTTCAGCCCAACAAGTTTTCTATCAGATTTGCTAACACACCTAGATATGTTAGAAGAATAGCCATCAGGTACTTTCAGCTTTTCTAACATAGATAGGAACTTATCTTTCTGTGCATTAGTCATGGTGTAAGATGTTGGAGGAAAGTAATAGCGGTCACCTGCATCTACTGACCATAAATCTCTTCGAATGAGCATTTTCTTCATATCTTGACGAGCTTGTAAGTTGTCTTTACTTTTCTTAGAATCACTCAATAATGTGTTTAAAATATTCTCACACACATTCTTTTCTATGTGCATCACGTCCAGATTGTGTCTAACAGATAAATACTTCCAATAAGGTAGCTGAAAAAAGATGCTTATCTTATTCCAACCAGGAGGTAATGGTTGAATTTGATCTCCATGCCTCTTGCGCTTATTCGTTTTCCCAAATGTGATATTTTCATATCCATCAAATTGCCTTAGTATATCTTCTCCAGAAAGTGGCTTCGGTGGAAGTCGAAAATCTTTTTCACCATCAAAATTTTTCCTATCATGTCTATATGGATGATTCATTGGAAGAAAACGTCGATGGAAACCATAGCATTTCTTTTTCCCAAACTTTAACCATTTTGATACAGTCTCCACATTACAACAAGGACATCCCAAATCTTTCTTACCTTTAGTGCTCCAACCAGATAAGTCACCATATGCTGGAAAATTGTTAATGGTCCATAAAATCATTGCCTGCATAGTGAAATTCATTTTTCTATATGCATCATAAACTTTGACTCCAAGCTCCCAAAGTAGTTGCAGCTCCTCAATTAATGGCTCCAAGTATACATCAAGGTCATTGTCAACCATATGTGGACCTGGGATTAATAGGGACATAATAATAAACTGTTCTTTCATAAGAAGCCAAGACGGGAGATTGAGAGGTGTCACCAACACAGGCCAGATGCTATGTGATGTACTCATATTGCCAAATGCATTAAAACCATCGGTTGCTAATGCCAATCTAATATTGTGTGGTTCAACAACAAAGTCTGGATGCATGGCATCAATAGACAACCATTCTGGTGTGTCTGAAGGATGATGAATACGACCATCCTTGCCTTTTCCTTCAGATGGCCAAATCATATCTTTAGCAACAGATGAAGACATATAGAGCCTCTCTAACCGAGGTATCAAAGGGAAGTGATACATGAACTTAGCAACTACCTTCTTTCCCTTTGTTTTTTATTGCTTTTCGTTCCATCTTGAAGCACCACAAGTATCACAATTTTCTTTTGAAGCTGCATCTTTGCGAAAAAGCATGCAATTATTTGTACATACATCTATAGTATAATGATCAAGTCGTAAATCCTTCGTGATCGCATTTGCTTCATAGTATGTCTTCGGGAATAGACAATTTTCTTCTTGAAATCATGAAATAATCAACTTTAACAACTTTGTGAAAGAATCATTAGACCATCCAGATTCCTCCTTCAGAAATAGCAAGGCAACCAAATACGATAGCTTAGAATGACTTGTGCAACCTCTATAGAGTGGTTGATCAGCCTCTTTTAGTAGCTTGTAAAATCTTTGTGCATCTACATTTGTAGGTTCCTCTGTAGCTTCAGCAGAGTGGTAATTTGTTGTGCCACCCATACCAAACAAATCCCCCAACATTTGATGCATATTGTCATTGCTAGGCATGTTTGGTGCCACAATAGGATTGCTCCTACCAATCACCTCCCCATGAAATGTCCAAACATCATAGCTATGCACAAATCCTTTTTGTAATACATGTGAGAATACCTCCTCCTCTGTTTTAAGGTATTTGTTCAAGCATACCTTGCAAGGACATATTAATTTCCCCTGTCTAGTTGGTCTTTGATGGATAAGAGCAAACTCAATGAACTTTCGTAACCCTGCCTTGAATAGATCACTTCACACTCTGTTCCCAATATACATCCAACTCCGAACTATTAGAAAATCCATATACATGAAGGAAAATATATAATAAGTTAAGCACACATTACAAGAATATATATATATAATTCAAGTAGTGTCTCGATTATATTCCTTTCTGTCTATCACTTGAACGGTCATTCTCCTCCATCACGGTCGTGCTATTGAGCCACCACCACGGTTGTGTTGCTCAGCACGACCGTACTACCAGCCTAAAACCTAACACTTTGTAGGACACACTCCAAATGCCCTAAATTGTGCATCCTAAGTTGGAGAAAAGACAAGTCAAAGTCATACAAGTGACCAATTTGGGAAATAGGCCCAAATGACCTAGAACAATTTTTGTAATCACTTGTAATCCTTGTATGAATTGTAATGTATATCCTAACTTATTTTACTCTTTCTTAAAAATGTATGATCTGGTATAACTTCCAGACCAAGAGTCAAAATGTTGCTCTGATATTAGAATGTTTGAGAATAAAAAAGCACTAAACTACATAATCCATATCTTGACATTGGCTCTCGTTTGTACCTCATGCTTAGCAAACCGTATGACATCATTATCAATCTCACAATCTAATAATAGTTTTTTTCTTATATTGTAGAATGCATATGGTTGTGTTATATATTTTAGGGTTAAAGTTATGTGTCCAAGCTCCAAAGAGAAAAATAAACTTGAAACACATCCTTATCTCTTGAATATTCCTTTTTTATTAGGATTGTCTATAGTTTCTTGTAAAATAATATTAAATAGAAAGTATCAGATATAATTTTTAAATTGTAATTATAGAATGAGTATCTAAATTAATGATTAGACAATATCTATATGCTTCTATGTTGTTCCTATGATTTATTGCAGACCGATAGAAAAATGTATCGAGCTAACTTCAATTGGAAGATAAACTCCATATTATTAAATAATTAGTTTAAACAAAAATATAAGATGATTTCAATGGCTGAAATAAGAATCACAATTTCATATGAATATTTCCCCATGAGATTCATATTAAAAATTATATAGACTTCAATATAAAAAGAGGTAAGGAAAGAACTGCTACTGCATGATATCTGAATTTTATTGTGTCCTTAACTAATTATGTTTATAAATCATCAAGAATTTTGAATATAATTTATAAAGCAAAAGTATGACAACATGTAGTTGGAGTATTAATTTTTGGTATATATGTATCCCCATTGTTGCAATGAAGAGATTTGAAATTAGTATGTTGAATTGTAATGTGATACTTTACAAATAGTATAAATTCATTACATTGTTGTAGCTTACAACTTAAGAAAATTCATAAAAGGATGATGTAGATTAATAAAAGTGTTTTCCCACTAAGTAGAGGAATGTTTTCTCTTTATCATAACTGAGATTTTGTATTTGAAATTTTTTATTTTCCAATGGAGTGTGAAATATAATTTTTGCATGACGAAGATACAATTAGGCAAACTAACTAATAAAAAAATGAATTATATGTAATTTTAAGTGTAATGTAAGTCAATCACTCTCTATTAGGGATTAGTGGTATTGTAAATTTACTGGTAATCTAACATATTAATGTGTCTTACAACATCCTACTTTGAATAGAACTGGTTCAAATCTTTTTTTCTTCATATGCAAACATATTTGTACATTGATATCAATATTGAAAGCAATGTCATTGTGTACCACCCAAGCTAATAATTTTGATATAAAATATAAATAGTTCATCAAATCAAAGGTTATTCATTGTTATTACAAAGCAACTTGCATTCATCATAGTTAACAAAATAAAATTATAAAAGAGTTACGAATAATTACAAACATATATATAATACTAATGCATGCTAATAAGAAAATAGTTTTGTATGTTGTGCCAACTATAGAAGTCTAAGTTAATCTGTTGTATTATAAAATATAATACAACTATAAAAGTTAATGTACCACCCAAGCTAATAATTTTGATATAAAATATAAATAGTTCATCGAATCAAAGGTTATTCATTGTTATTACAAAGCAACTTGCATTCATCATAGTTAATAAAATAAAATTATAAAAGAGTTACGAATAATTACAAACAAATATATAATATTAATGCATGCTAATAAGAAAATAGTTTTGTATGTTGTGCCAACTATAGAAGTCTAAGTTAATCTGTTGTATTATTAAATATAATACAACTATAAAAGTTAATGTACCACCCAAACTAATAATTTTGATATAAAATATAAATAGTTCATCGAATCAATGGTTATTCATTATTATTACAAACCAACTTGCATTCATCATAGTTAATAAAAGAAAATTATAAAAGAGTTACGAATAATTACAAACATATATATAATACTAATGCTTGCTAATTAGAAAATGGTTTTACACGTTGTGCCAACTATAGAAGTCTAAGTTAATCTGTTGTTACTTCACTACGTAATACACAATAATTTGTAAAACCTATTTGTAAACAATAGTGCAATATATAATTCAAGAGGTGGATGAAGACAATAAAGTCAAAAATATAAGATGATTTCAATGGCTGAAACAAAAATCACAAATTCATATGAATATTTTCCCATGACATTCATATTAAAAAATTTATAGACTTCAATATAGAAAGAGGTAAGGAAAGCACTGCTATTGCATGGTATCGGAATTTTATTGTGTCCTTAACTAATTATGTTTATAAATCATCAAGAATTCTGAATATAATTTATAAAGCAAAAATATTACAACATGTAGTTGGAGTATTAATGTTTGGTAAACATGTATCCCCATTGTTACAATGAAGAGATTTGAAATTAGTATGTTGGATTGTAATGTGATACTTTACAAATAGTATAAATTCATTACATTGTTGCAGCTTACAACTTAAGAAAATTTATAAAAGGACGATGTAGATTAATAAAAGTATTTTTCCACTAAGTAGAGGAATGTTTTCTCTTTATCATAATTGAGATTTTGTATTTGAAATTTTTTATTTTCCAATGGAGTGTGAAATATAATTTTTGCATGATGAAGATACAATTAGGCAAACTAACTAATAAAAAAAACATTTTCTATGTAATTTGAAGTGTAATGTAAGTCAATCACTCTCTATTAGGGATTAGTGGTATTGTAAATTTACTGGTAATCTAACATATTAATGTTCCTTACAACATCCTACTTTCAATAGAATGGATTCAAATCTTTTTTTCTTCATATATATGCAAACATATTTGTACTTTGATATCAATATTGGAAGCAATGTCATTGTGTACCACCCAAGCTAAGAATTTTGATATAAAATATAAATAGTTCATCGAATCAAAGGTTATTCATTGTTATTACAAAGCAACTTGCATTCATCATAGTTAATAAAATAAAATTATAAAAGAGTTATGAATAATTACAAACATATATATAATATTAATGTATGCTAATAAGAAAATGGTTTTGTATGTTGTGCCAACTATAGAAGTCTAAGTTAATTTGTTGTTACTTCACTATGCAATATAATAATTTGTACAACCTATATGTAAACAATAGTGCAATATAGAATTCAAGAGGTGGATGAAGACAATAAAGTCAAAATATGCTTAATATGAGTTTAAAAAATAATTCTTTGTGACTTCGGTTTTGACCAAATAATTATAGATCATGTTATAGGCTTCAATTTTTTGGATGGTCTAGTATTTTATCATTATATATTACTCTTAGCGATTGATCTGGGTGAGTAATCATAGTGAGAGGATATTATATGAATTCCTTGCATGTGATATTGTTCCCTTGTCATGAAAGAAACATGGAATAAATATTTCATTGTATGGATTATATATTGGAAAGGCGCAGTCGAAACCTGAAGCAACGTGATCGATTCTCTTTCACGGAGTCCAAGCCACCAAAGAGACAAAGCCCGACGATAGGTGGATTATATTGGCTGGCATATGAGCCTTCATAGAGAATTGGCCTTCACGGAGTCTATTGTTCTATAAATTATAAAATAACGACCCATTAGCCTTCAAAAGAAAAGAGCATTGAGTACTAAAATTCAGACCGGCGTGTGAGATATAACCATCAATACCGGACATTTGAAATAGAGAAAAGTTTAGACCGGAACAAGTACTCTAGAATCAATTGCAGCGGCGTAGCCAGGAATTTTTGTTAGGGAGGGCACCATAGAAGATAATAGTTCATATAGAAGAAAAAAAGTACTGAAATGAAACTGAATGTTTATTGTTTTAAGGAATTCTAATAACCCTTATTAATCACTTGATTGTGGTTCATATGATAATTAATGTTATCTTAAACACTCATTTACACAATATTACTAATCTAGGAATATGATTCACCTGAATATCCAATGTAATGGCAATATGATCGGAAACAACCATGAATTGTAAAAGAATGTTTATTATAAATAGATAAAACAAAAAATGTGACACCTAAAGAGATCTTAGTAAACAAAACTGTAGTGATGCTTATATCATGTTTATTCAAAGAAGGTTTGGTTTATCCGTTTGCATTGCCTAAAGTATTTTTCAAAGCCAAATAGGAGGAAATTTTGAATTGATGTCTGAATTAATATCCTTATTGGTGACCAGATTGCATCAGTTGTAGTATGTCATTGTACATCAATTTTTATGATGCATATTTGTTACCAATGAATAGCAAGTTTTCTATTCTCTGTGCAAGGAAACATAATGAATGGTCTGAACGTACTGTATTCACACCATCATATAGTCGATTCACGCGAGAAAGAACATGAGAGATCGGTAAATGACGAATAAAGTCAAAATGTGCTTAATATGAGTTAACAAAATAATTCTTTGTGACTTCGGTTTTGACCAAATAATTATAGATCATGTTATAGGGTTCAATTTTTTGGATGGTCTAGTATTTTATCATTATATATTACTCTTAGCGATTGATCTGGGTGAGTAATCATAGTGAGAGTATATTATATGAATGCCTTGCATGTGATATTGTTCCCTTGTCAAAATCACTATTAGTCACAATGCGACGAAGGAGATGACTTAAAATGAAAAGGGATAATTTAAAAGTCCCATTACTTTTCCAGTAGTCATCAATGATGTGCAATTTGGATGCTATTATGTTGATATTCAAGCCATTTTAGCATCATTTTCTTGTAGCAATGTGCTAATGATGTTGTACGCCAGATTCAAGAATATATGTACAATTTCTTGAGTATTATAGTATTTTCAATGCAAAAATGCAATATAGATGTATATGTTTATTCTGCTATTTCAATCTAATTGCAACTTATTTTTTTAACTACAACGACTAGGTCCATATAAATGATGAATATTAACCCAAGATATGTTCCAATGAATAATTATCATGATAAATTATATGTACATATATGGTCATACCTTGAAATGATATGTGAGCATGTTTTATAATCTCTAGTTGCATAAACTATATGGTGTGTAGCTAATGTGACGTGCAACTTTTTTCTAGATTTAGGTAAACAATAATCCTTGCACTATTGACAAACATCATAAAGACCTTGAGGTATAGCATCCCATCGAACCAGGTCACCACCACTATGTAATCTATAAGGGTAAAATTAATCAAACTTCATTGTGCACCACTAATAGTTATTTATTTTTTAGAATGCCCACTAACAAAAATCATTTCCTTCGTTTATATACTATCAACAACCACACTGACAATATTTTCTTCTCCATGTTTTCAGCAACAATAAAATAATTTTTTTATTTGTCAGTAGGAACATAATTCACACATATTTTAAATTAATATGGCCCTCCATCATTTACATTAAATTGGAAGGAAATAAATCATATCTTTGTTAATTTGTTGTCCCAAACGTATCATTGTTAATCTCCATCGTACACACTCTTTATCAATTCCTTTTCAGGGGTGAGTTTTTGAGTAAATATATGGTAGGGATTTTTTAAGAACAATGAAAACAACAAGTATGAAGCAACATGTGTTGCATTCACATAAAAAAAACTAAAAAATATCTGTTAGAAAAATTATGTCGGCCAAAATATTTGTGTTCATAAAAAATGGCAATGATGTTATCTTTATCACATACTTCTACTTGTCGTGCTAAATGGGGCATATGGTATGTAATGTCCTACCAATGCCTAATTGCCTATGATAATAAGCGCAAATCACACTAAAATGATCAAATGTGGCTAGGATAATAAAAAATAATGTATTTGATGCTTACTATTAAACAGAACACCTACATCTCATCAATATCATGATGTAGAAATTTATTGTAACTATGTAACTCAATCCTAACATGAAGCTTAATTCTTTCTTCGCAAGCCAAATAATAGGTTGGTGTAGTGAAGACATACCTGATCTGAGAAGTGTTGCTGGGAAATAGAATTAAAATTGATTGTCGGCTGGTGGTGGAAGAAAAATTCAACCAAAAGTCCTTATAGAGCGCACCACATGGATCCTCAAGATAGGTAGCTTTTAACCAAAAATAGAACCAAATTTATCTTTATGGATCGAATTTAAATTATTGTTAGGAAGATAAAAAAAAGCACTCACCTTTATGGCTTGAATTCTAGTTATCCATCCGCCGCTTCTTGGTCATCGGTTGGTCATGACATCAAACATATTTGGGAACAAGAAAATGATTGAGTATGAAATTGCACTACTACAGAAACAGCGTTCAGTGTCGCTTTTCTGGGCATCAGTTATTTAGGAAAATTGATGCCTATAATATTAGACATCGGTTATTTATAAAAACTGACGTCTATATTCGAAGACCATCCAGACATGGGTACCACTTTGTATTCAGCGTCGGCTGGTTATAACAGACCGACGTCTAAAATCGCCCGCGAAATCCAATTTTTGTGCGAAAACATTTTAGGTCACCTACTGCGTCGGTTTTTTAACAATTCACCGACGCCTATTTAAAATGAAAATTTGCGTGAAAAGTCCCACTTTCAGTGTCGGTTATCCTTCGATAACCGACGTTGATAATGGTTCCCGCCAAAAAATTTAGGGTAAAGGTTGTCTAGTTGGGCGTCAGTATTTTACTATCAACCGACACCGAAGACTTTAGGTGTCATTTGTATTTAATAACCGACGCCTTTACGAACTTAATAGACCCACGATCGATCGCACCGGTACATGTTTCATTGTCTTGATCGCCCACTAGCTACTACTCGATTTCCCGCTAGCTGCCTGCTGGTTCTCGCCGTCGCCGACGCTGCCTGTGCTTCCACGCCTCGCCTCGCCGTCGTCGCCAATGGTGTTGCTGCTCTGCGTCGCCGCCGTCGCCCGCCACCTGCTCTGCTGCTCCTGCATCGCCACCGCCCTAGCTTCGTCCTGCGTCGCCGGCGCCGCCCGCTCCTACCTCCCTGCTCACGTCCGCCGTGCCTCCTAGCTTCGGTCTGCTCTCTAGGTATTAGCCGTAGCCTTTCTCCCTAGCTTTTTACCTAAATGCAGCAAACACGGCCGTGGCTATGTTGGCCTACCACGGCCGTGCTGCCCAGCACGACCGTGGTAGGCCAACACAGCCACGGCCGTGTTTGTTGTTGGTAAGGATATGAACAAATCTATATGTAATGCTTTATGTAAATTTTAGGATACGAACAAATCTTTTGTTTGCATATATTTGTGCTTCTATTCCTAATGCTTGACCTAATTCAGTAAATTTTGATGCATGTTGAAATAAGATTTAAACTTGTCCATTCTAGCATCCTAATTATATTTGATTAAACCCTAACATTGATGAAACCCTAACATCAATTGTGATGAAACCCTAACATGTACATATCTATTATTGTGTTTGTTGGCCTAGAAACCCGTCCAAAATTTACTCATTAGAAGTAAATCTTGGATAGTCCCCGGTTTGGGACTGTTCTTGAACACCTAATCTCACTTAGGATGTAAGTGTATAATGTGTATTGGGTTTTCGAGAAAATTTCGGTAGCATTTCCTCGTTTGTTCTCTAAGTACATATGTACTTAGAGAACGGCAGGGAAATGCTGCCGAAATTTTCTTGAAAACCTAATACACATTATACACTTACTAGTGAGATTAGGTGTTCAAGGATGGGATAGGTGGTACACATTTATTATATATAAGAATGACATCACATGTGTTTGTTGGAGTAAATCTTGGATAGGATGTAAGTGTATACCCTAATCCTAATATATACTTGTTTACTCTTTGATCATGGAATGGATAGATCATGGATGTCCATTCGCAATCGCTGCACCCCAGAGTTTATATCTGTTCTTGATCAGTTTGTTAGATTTGCCGAGGAACATTGGAAAAAACCTACAGATAGGTTCTACTGTCCATATAGGCATTGCGGTAACAACTTGAAAGTCAACACTGGTGAGGAAATCAAAAATCATGTCATGTGCAACAAGATTGTACAAGGCTATACATAATGGCACTGGCATGGAGAGATTTCAAACTCGAAACCAGTAGATGTCGATAGCAGTGCTTGGGTGGAAGAAGAAATTGCCTCTGATGACGTAGATGTGAACGAAATAGTTCTAGTAGACATCGTTGATGCGATGCTGGATAGTTGTAGGGTAGAGCACACCGATCCACCTCCTATCTTTAGAAACATTGTGCATGATGCTGAGATACCGTTATACACAGGTTATGCTAAGTTTATGAAGCTTAGCGCTGTGTTGAGATTGTATAAGTTGAAAGCTAACAATAGATGGAGCGACAAAATCTTCACTGAATTGTTGACTTTGTTGAAAGAAATGCTTCCTAAAGGAAATGAGCTGCCAATCTCAACATACCGAGTAAAGAAAATGTTGTGCCCAATGGGAATGGAGGCCAAGAAGATACATGCATGCCCGAATGATTGTGTATTATTTCAAAAGGACTATGTAGATTTGAAAGATTGTCCAAAATGTGGTGCGTCACGGTATAAATTGACGACTTCGGGGGAGTCCAAAACTGGTTCTCCTGCCAAGGTGTTGTGGTATCTACCTATAATATCACGATTTCAACGCTTGTTTGCAAATACGAAAGATGCAAAGAATTTGAGGTGGCATGCAGATGTTAAGAAAAATAATGATGGGATCCTACGACATGTGTCTAATTCCCCACAGTGGAAGAAGATTGATCTATTGTACCCCAAATTTGGTGAAGAAGATAGGAATCTAAGACTTGGGCTTTGTACAGATGGGATGAATCCATACGGGACATTGAGCAGCTAACATAGTACTTGGCCAGTCATGCTTGTTATATACAATCTTCCTCCCTGGCTGTGTATGAAAAATAAGTACGTTATGTTGTCGTTGTTGATATCGGGCCCTAAACAACCCAGAAATGATATCGATGTTTATCTTGAACCTCTGATTGATGACTTAGAGAAACTTTGGGCTGAAGGTTTGATGACCTATGATACTTCAGGAAGAGAGACATTTTGTTTACACGCTATGTTGATTTGCACTATTAATGACTTTCCAGCATATGGGAATTTGTCTGGAAATAGTGTCAAAGGAGCTAAAGTGTGTCCTATATGTGAAGAAAACACTGATTCAATAAGACTAAAACATGGCGGCAAGACTGTATATCTTGGTCATCGAAGGTTTCTTTCAAAATTCCATCTGTATCGTAGGAAGCGCAAACCATTCAATGGATGGAATGATGAACGGAGTGCACCTAAACCTATACCAGGGGATGTTGTTTATGAAAGAGTAAAAGACATTTTCAATGAATTTGGTAAGAAATCACAATGTAGTATGGCCACACGGAGTGACAATTCTTCATTCAAGAAGAAGTCAATATTTTGGGATCTTCCTTATTGGAGTTCTTTGACAGTCAGACATTGTATCGATGTAATGCATGTTGAGAAAAATGTTTGTGATAGCATCATTGGTACTCTGTTAAATATACCAGGTAAGACTAAAGATGGGATAAAATTCAGACTGGACCTACGTGAAATGGGAATAAGGTCAGAATTAACAGAATTACGTGAAATGGGTAATAAAAGAACATACTTACCTCCTGCTTGTTACACGTTGTCTAGAAAGGAGAAGAAAGCTTTTTGTGAAAGCTTGGTAAATGTTAAGGTGCCACATGGTTACTCATCCAACATCCGTAGATTGGTATCAATGAAAGATCAGAAGTTGATAGGTCTTAAATCTCATGATTGTCACACTCTAATGCAACAAATATTGCCCGTGGCAATTTGATCTATATTGCTGAAGCATGTAAGGTTTGCAATCACCAGACTTTGTTTCTTTTTCAACAGTCTATGCAGCAAAGTTATTGACCCTGATACTCTCGATAATTTGCAAAGAGAAGTGGTTGTTACCCTATGTCAACTTGAGATGTATTTCCCTCCTTCGTTCTTTGATATCATGGTACATCTTGTTGTCCACTTGACTAGGGAAATGAAAATGTTGGGACCAGTTTTCTTGCATTGGATGTATCTCTTTGAACAATACGTGAGCATTTTTAAAGGTGATGTTCGAAACCGTTATCGGCCTGAAGGGAGTATTATTGAAGGTTATGTGGTGAGAGAGGTTATGGATTTTTGCAATGACTTTCTGAGTGGTAATAATACTCATGTTAATGACAAGAATATTGAGGAGGGCAAAGGAATTTTGGGATCAGGGGTGAAAGTAATCAGCCGTGAGCAGTTGGAACAAGCTCACTTGTATATTTTACACAACATGGACGAAGTGAGTGTTTATATCGAGGAACATACCAATTTCATCAAGAGACAACATCCTCGAGCAAGTTCAATGTGGCTTGCTAGAGAGCATAATAAGACTTTTACTAAGTGGTTTGAAGATAAAGTCTTACATCAACTATCTCAAACACCAAATGATATTATAGAAACTATCAAATGCCTCGCCTTTAAACAAAAACTGAATGTTATGTCTTATGAAGGGTTTGATATTAATGGGTTCACATATTACACAAAGCGCCAAGATGATAAGAGTGTCGTCCAAAACAGTGGGGTCACTCTTCAAGCGTCGACTATGTATTTTGCAAGTGCAAAGGATAAGAGTCCACGTGAAGCTAAAATGTCATATTACGGTGTCATTGAAGACATATGGGAGTTTGACTACATAGATTTCAGAATTCCGCTCTTTAAATGTAATTGGGTTGATAACACCAAAGGAGTTATAGTGGATGAATTGGGTTTCACTTTGGTGAACTTTGAAAAGATTGGCGAGAAGGGTGAACCATTCATATTGGCATCACAGGCAAAACAAATATTGTATATCGATGATCCTACAAATGATAAATGGTCAGTTGTTCTTCATGGTAAAAGACAGTTCATTGAAGATCATATAGATGAAGAAGAGTACTATGATAAGTATGATGACTCCAGTCCATTCTCTGTTGGGTTGCCAACTCCACAAAATATTGAAGCTAATGATGACTTATATGTGCGCGAAGATCACAATGAAGGATTGTTAATTGATAAAAGATCACAATTTTAGAGGCATGTATGTTTATATTTTTTTATTGAAGCTAAATGTTTGCTTTTTTAATATCAATATCATTTTCAGATTTGATTTTTCATTATCTTGTAGTTAATACAAATGCTAAATGTTTGCCTTTTTCTAGTTAATACAAATGCTAAATGGCCTATTACATGAAAAGGATCTAAAATCCAAAGCCCTAGAATGGGTCAAGTTCAAGTCAAAATGGCTACAAGTGTGCATTTTGGGTTTTGTATGTAAACGAACTTAGAACATATATGTAATCACTTGTAATGATGAATTGACTTGTAACTTAGAAGAGAAAAATGTTTGGGAAAAATTTCACCAAGTTCTAATCACTTTAAATGCAAATTAGAAAATGGATTACAGGCACTTGGTCGGTCGAGTTTTCCTGGATTGAAACTCGACCGATCATCCTTTGTCGATTTTCTGAAGATTGCATCGGTCGAGTTCTGTGAGTGCACAACTCGAACGATGCAATCTTCATAAAATCGACCAAGGATGATCGGTCGAGTTTCAATCTAGGAAAACTCGACCGACCAAGTGCCTGTAATCCATTTTCTAATTTGCATTTAAAGTGATTAGCACTTGGTGAAATTTGTCCCAATCATTTTTCTCTTCTAAGTTACAAGTCAATTCATCATTACAAGTGATTACATAGATGTTCTAAGGTCGTTTACATACAAAACCCAAAACCCACACTTGTAGCCATTTTGACTTGAACTTGACCCATTCTAGGGCTTTGGATTTTAGATCATTTTCAGATTTGATGTTTCATTATCTTATAGTTAATACAAATTCTAAATGTTTGCCTTTTTCATGACATTTTCAGATGGCTGACCATGATGAGCATGATGTCCATGATGAGCATGAAGTCCATGATGAGCATGCTGTCCATGACGAGCATGGCGAGGATACCAATGTAAGTTCTAAAAACATATCTTGTATTTCTATAAAATTCATTATCTTCTAGTTATGTCATATATCCCATATTTCTATATTGTGCTAATTCAGTGTGTTTATTTTTGTCAAATTTTAGGTTGATGATGCACATGTACCCACTGAAGCACTGGAGCAACTTGATGCGCAACACCAAACACTTAACAAGAAAAGGGGCATCACTCTGTTGAAGAAGTTAATAGCGCTAAGTGGTAGTGGATCCAAATTGGTTGTGGATTTTGATAATGGAGGAAATCCAATTGGAGTGAACCGCAATTATTTTGTAAACTATCTTGGGTGTGTCACTCGAAGCCATTGTGGTGTTAAGTATGATAATTGGCATAAAGTTCCTCAGGGGAAGAAAGAATTGATATGGAAGGATTTATGCGTGAGTTATTATTATTTGCAATTCTATTTTGTAGATTACAAATTATATTATTTGCAATTCTATTTTTGGATACTAGTTAATAAGAATTCTATTTTACAGAATCTGTTTGCATTGGATGAGAAGCTGCATCGTAAAAGCGTGATGCAACGCGCTGGAAAGATGCTTAGGAACTATAGGACAAATCTGAATAGAGAATACATAAAAGATGGTGATAAGAAGAAGAAGTCAGCCCTTGAGTAGTGGAACTTCTTGGAAAAAGAAGATTGGGACAATTTTGTTGCTTCAAGAAAATCTGAAGAATTCAAGGTATTAGGCGTCACTCCCAATTTAATTAATATATGTTGTATTCACCTATTCAAGATTAACATTTAGTGCTACTAACCAAATCATTAATGTGCATACTAACTAGGCCCTCAGTGACGCGCAAAAAGCAAGGCGTGCATTGAATGTGCATGACCACACTATGGGTCCAAAGGGCTATGCAAGCGTTCTCCAAAGACTACAGGCGGAGTCTGTGGCTACTCAGGAGTCTGCTCCTACTCAGGAGTCTACCACACCCATGCCTCACCATGATATCTGCATAGCTGGGAGGCAAAACAAGAAGGGTGAAATAAAGAAGCCCGTAACTGCTGAGGCGACTGCGAAAATGGTAAAATACAACTCTTAGAGCAATCGTTTGAATATTGATTATTTGTGGTGTTAACTTACCAATTTCTGTTGATGGTGATTAGCGGGAGTTGCACAAGCAGAGGAAACAAGGCACGTTCATCCCTCAGGGCACAAGGGATGAATTGACAGTTGCTCTGGGTAACCCAGAGCATCCTGGATGTGTTAGGGGTGCAGGCGCTGGTGTGGGCATCAAAGCATTCTTTGGGCCATCCCAGCGCAAACCCAGAGCGGGACTTTCACAAGAAGAGGTAACCTATTCTTTTTTTAGAATGTTACTGCAAAAGGGAATTCAATAATAAGAAGTTAATGTTTCTTTTATCCATGTATAGGAGAATAAGAGAGTCAAGGATATAGTTGCTAAGAAGGTCAATGATATAGTTGCTGAGAAGGTCAAGGAAGAAATAGTGCGGTGGCAGGCATCTCAGGCTTCCAATCAGCCTATGGCGACCCACTCTTCTCCTGATGCACAGACTGCGAGTAATCCTGGAGACCCATCGCCTAGCACGTATGTTGTAAGTATTGTTTATGACATTGTAGCTAGTCTTTTCAAGATGATATGTTCGAAAGGTGATATGTATATATGTATAACATTCTTTACGTAAATTTGTAGGCATTGAAGCCATGCCGCTTAAGAATGCAAGACTATGTTGTTGCAGAGGTGGATGCTTACCAGTCCCTTCCTGGGGCAACATTTCATGGGACTCCAATGTCGTAGGGCTACGTTCGTGTTTGCCTGGTATGTGTATTACCCGATTGGAGGGAAGCTGCATTGCCATATGCCCACCCATATATTGATACACTTGGTGAGGCAGAAGACGGGGTGATATTGTGGCCCAAAGCAGATGTCGTCTACACTACTGAAATTGTAAGATAAATTTACATTACTTTAGATTGTTAATGTGTATATATGAGGTCAACTGATCTGAAATTATATATACAGGTTAAAAAGAAGACACCCGGAGCACCTAGGCCTCCACCTCCACTTCCTGCATTACCAAGTTGGGTTCCAACTGACCTAAAATACCCGTTAGGTCCTGCTTGTAGGGGAATGGCATGTTGGCTACGGGCACATAATATACATTGCCCTATAATTGTTTCTTTAGAAGCAGATTATGCAGGTCAATCATATGATAGCTCTTTATTTATACAAGATATTATTGAGCTGTTTATGTATGATTGGCTGAATACATCAATGATAGAGACATGGATAAGGTGAGATCTTGTTTATACATCCATATACCTTGTGTAAGATCCGGTGATCTGGTTTCTTATATATTAATGCATACATAATACATGTTTTGCAGCTACTTAGTCGAAGATCAATGCAAACAATTTGCATTTGATCATGTGGGTTTTTTGATTCCATCATTGATTAGTATGGTAGCTAAAGACCATGATAGTGTTCAACAATACTATATAGATGCTTTTAGAATTTTCGGTCAGCAAAAGAAGACGATAATAATAGCTCCATTCAATGTCAAGTAAGTTTACTTTATTTATAATTTGGACTTAAGAAAATTCCATTTTTATTGTGCATTTTGAGTTATTAATTTTTAACTTGTTTACCTCTAGCGGTAGACATTGGGAGTTACTAGTTATTGTCCCCGGGACGTTCACTGTTTATTATCTAGATCCTGCGGGAAGTACATTGAACACTAAAATTGGACACATATTGAGAATGCCATTATTCTGGTGAGAAATATTTCATTTTTATATCCGTTAACATCTGTTATTACATTACTATTTAATTATGCAATTTACTGTGTTACATTAACATGTAGGGGTTTAGATGCATTCAAAAATGTTGGAGGAAATGTCCCAAGGAGAAAGAACCAGCCAATAATTTGGGAGAACATAAAAGTAAGTTCCCGACTCCAATGTATATATTATTTATGTGAACTGTGCTTAGTTGTATTTTTTAATATTTTGTATGTTTCAATTTATAGTGTGCTACACAAGACAACGGCTGGGCATGCGCCTACTATGTGATGCGATTTATGCATATGATTATCTGACATGCCACATTGGATATTAATGCCATACATGAGGTATTATATATAGTCTCATTAGTTAGTATGAAATATATCAATCTTATTTTTATATTATTACTTATATATATACATCATTCTCTTTGTAGGTGTTTAAAACTGGCCACACTATAAGTAAATGCTTAAAAATGTACATGCTCCATATACGATGGAAGCATTAAATGAAATAAGAGAAGAATGGGCAAAAGCCATACAAGCAGTGGCGATTGTAAGATATAATTGGGATGCTGATAGCAATGCTAAATGATATTTTGTAAATGAATATTTCTGAATGTTTATACATGTCTGAATGTTTCTACGTGTATTTGAATGTTTCTACATGTGTGAATGTGAGAATTGAATTGATGTCTGAATGTATCTACTTGTGTGAAAAAATATTTGTTGATTTTGCAGGTTTGTGGCCTGTTTGTAGGCTGATATCAATGGATGTTGTAAACCTGCAGTTCAGAAAACTGAACTGCAGGTTCTTATCCTGCTGACCAGCCACAGTAGGCCTGCAAACTGATAAGAAAAAAAAATTAAAGTATAGGCATCGGTTATTCATAGAACACCGTCATCAAAGGCCTACAGCGTCAGTTATTTGATAAAAACCGATGGCTGATAGGACAAACAACCTGACTGTGCAGGAAAGCACGGCCGTGGTGGAAAAGGTGTCACTTATTAGTATAAAACTGATGCCTATAGTACTAAACACGGTCGTATAGTGAAGCACGACCGTACTTCGCCGTGTCATCTGGGTGTATGGCGTCGGTTGTTAAGTTGTTAACCGACGCAGAAAGTGTCCTAGGTGGTGCTCTTTTTTGTGGCACGAACCTTATAGACGTCGGCCAACTATATATAACCAATGCCTATATGTCATATAGGCGTCGGTTAGAAAACTGATGCCGAAGAGTTCGACCTTTAGCGGCGCCCACATAGGCGTTGCTTGAAAACCGTCGCCAAAGGGGGTTAAACAACCGACGCCAAAGGTTGTTTCTGTAGTAGTGTTGAAGAACACAGCGGCAAGGCTTATAGATGGTTTATGCACTAAAACATTGAACTGTTGATTAGCAAGGCTTATAGATGGTTTACGCACTAAAACATTGAACCGTTGATTAGCATCAAGGTTGCGAGTGAAGGACAACCTGGAATAAGAAATTTGAGAGGGCGGAGAGTCCAAGTGCGTAGAAGACTAGAACTCCCATGTGGAGAGGAGGATCACAGACTGAGTCTAACAGATAGTCACTGAGGATCAATGATCTGTGAGTGCAGATCCCAGACTAGGACCAGAGGCGCGCTGCGGAAGATCATGGAAGGTGAATGGTGGATGGATAATTAGAATCACAGATGGTACAAAATCACAAAGACGGTCAATGGCGGATGGATAACGAACAGTGCTAGTCCTTTTTAGAGAATCACAGATCGTGCAAAATGGACCTGCGATGTGCAGTCAAGCAGAGAAGCACGCAGTGGTTTTGGTCGCTTGCGGAGAATCACATACGTCAAGCAGAGGAGCATGCAATGCGTTGGTCACTTGTGGAGGGTGTCGCTTGCGGAGGATCGGAAGGTGCTAGTTGTCGCTTACGGTGTGCTTTTGGCATTGGTCTCTTGTGGAGGGTGTCACATGCACAAGAATTGGAACAACTGTAGCTTGCAGAGGATCTGAACGTGCTGGAGGGAAATAAAGATCGCCGCATAGGGTTTTTCCTGGAAATGGTGGGCACACAACGCTATATTTATTTAGTTAGATAGATTTTGGAGGGAAATAATGGAGGGAAGCATCCTAATT
The DNA here is from genome assembly GCA_963693085.1 of Alisma plantago-aquatica. Taxonomy (NCBI): domain Eukaryota; kingdom Viridiplantae; phylum Streptophyta; class Magnoliopsida; order Alismatales; family Alismataceae; genus Alisma; species Alisma plantago-aquatica. The sequence goes on along the minus strand of OY856412.1, from coordinate 659,088,980 downwards.
TTATTATGAAGATTATCATGAATTATGACTTATTTTTGAAGGAAATGGGCCACAAAGAATTTGACATCACGTTAAAGACACGGTTGAGGGACAAAGCCTTGTTGGTTAGAGATGATCCCTCAATAATAGATATTTATTTTGAAGGCCTCTGATCCCTCACAACTGTCCTTCACTAAAATTCTTATTTTTTGTAGTGATGGTGACTACATGAATCAAGAACCAACATTCAATCGAGATTTGAATCTAATAGTACAAACGTAGGCAATTCATACTAATAGATAATAAGTAACACAAGTTGGTGATCAAACAACAAGCATTCATTAAAGGATTGATGTTGAACTGAAAAGAAAGTATATCTCTATTGCAAACTTATGAATTACATTGCATGAAATGAAAATATGGGTAGTGAGGCTACTCCCCACACCCTAGTGTAAGAGACTACTCACTCATGGCAAGAACAAAGAAGGGGACGAGAAGAGAGAGAGCGTCATCTCCACAAAGGAGGGAGGAAGGTCGACCCCTTAGAGAGAGAGAGAGCAATGATCTTCACACTTAGCAGCTTGCTTGATGATGAATCCTCCTCTTCCCACCTTCTTTGTCGATGACAGAGAAAGTAGCTTGTAAATTGAGTATGGATCTCAGACCAGCAGCCTCAGGGCAGTGGGTGAAGGATGAAAATGGCTCTGGGATAATAGAGGCAGCCTTTGGACATTTGAAAACTTCCCCCTTTGTGAGGACCCCTCGGGTCTTATTTATAGGCTTTGAGTGAAACAAAAACTGTTTGGGAGATTTGGGCCCAAACGGTCGTGAAGACCGTTTGGACTCTCTCTCGGTTTGGAGACCGTTTGGACTCTCTCAGTTCGGAAACTGTTTGAGTCGTCATAGTTTGGAACCGTTTGCCTTTGTTCGGTCTTGGGACCGTGTAGCTTCATACGGTCTTAGGACCGGTTGATCTCCATTCGGTCTGGGACTGTTTGGCTTCATACGGTCTCGGGACCATTTGATTTTACACGGTCTTGGGACCGTTTGGCTTCATTCGATCTTGGGACCGTTTGGTGTCCATTCAGTCTTGGGACCGTTTGGTGTCCATTCAGTCTTGGGACTGTTTGGTGTCCATTCGGTCTTGGGATCATTTGGAGTTTTTGTAATTTTTTGTGTGCTTTTCTGTAAGAAATAAAAGGGGAAAAGTTAGTCTAATGGTATATTTACAATAAAGTGGAAAATTAAAGATTGTGTATAATTTATTTAAGAAAGAGTATGGAAAATAGAGGAAAACTAGCAAGATAACATCGCAAAATGGGAGGTTATCACCCCCCCTAACTTAGAGTCTAGATTGTCCTCAAGCTAGATAGAGATAAGGCATGTAGTAGCGAGGCGAATTTATTTAGTGAAGATTTCCATACTCTTGCTTCAATTCTAAACCAAAAATCTCTTAGAGTTTTATCGGGCTTCTGCTCGCACTGACTTTTTCAGGTATTGCGAGTTGTGTGGATCTCAGATTCCTTCCTTATCGCGTAGCTCATATTGGGACCACCTTTTCCTCGATCGCATTATGTGCATGTTTTCAACTCCAATCAGTTTTATACTTCTTTGAAAAAACTAATGGAAACTAAAATAGCCATGAGGGTTGGCTAAAGGCTGATGTGTAACTCCCCCTTTTTGTGGGGGAGGGTTTATCTAAACTTTTAGGATCTCACTGCCGGGCACGACACATCTGCCTTTGTGAGGGCAGCTAAATGTATCGGTCGGGCGAGTCATTTATAAGCTTTTTCATATATTCAGAGACCTTAGGATCTCATTATCATGTGTGACACATCTGCCTTTGTGAGGGCAGCTGAATGTACCGACTGAGTGAGACCTTTATTGTTCCTTCATATAGGTCTTTAGGCATGGCACAACTCTCATGTTTTTATTAAACACTCTGGCTTTTATTCTTATACTCACAGGCTTAGGAGTTTGATATTTGGGAATTTTGTTTGGGCTTCCAGGCCTCTTTTGAAAAGAAGAAAACTGTTCTTGGAGTCTCCTGACATGCACTTATTTCAGTTTCATACTTGGTGGTCCACTTGCGAGGTTCCTTGATTTAGATTTTACCTGGTTCCCTCCCGTCCTTGGAAGAGTTTTGGTTAGCTTCGGCCATGATGTTAACTTGTGGAGATTTTGGAGTGGAGTTGAAGAAAAAGCATGGAAATCAGGTGTGAAAGTAATTTATTAATTCACCATTACATGCCTAAGTGCTTTTTTTGTTATTGCTTTTTGAGGACTATTTTGATTCTCAATTTAGCTGGGGGTGGCCTTTTCCAAGAGTGATGTTATTAAAATTTTTTTGAAAAAGTCTAAATGTGAAAAGAAAGATAAAACATGAGTGAATAAAAAGAGCAGAGGGAGAAGGGTTGAAAAATGATACCTCGCCCTTGTCTAGTGTACTTCCCCCCCTAACTTATCACTCACTTTGTGCTCAGAGTGTCAAATTAATAGGTTGAGAAGTACATGGACAAGGGCATTAGGCTTCTGTTAGTCCTTTGTTAGCTCCATGCGTTCAGAGAAGATTAGTTGTGAACTTTTCATATAGAGTGTGGTAATCCACGTCCGTCATGTCCTCTACTGGTCTTCCAAGAACGGTGAGGGTGTACATCCAGTAGAGGACGTGGAAACCGCAGTCAGATGATTCTTAGAGTTGCTGGGGGCATCTGTGGCTGAAGGTTGGGCGATGAAAGTGTGCTTTATTGTACGCCCTTGTGTGCTTGCTTAAAAGATCATGTTGTTTGTCGGCATACTCCTTCACCACCTCCTCCGTGGGTGTCATCGCTATCACATCATACTATTTTTCATCTGGATCAAATTGGTTGTCGGAACTGTTATAGATGATTGTTGTTCCTTCAGGAAGATTTGTCTCCATTAACATTCAGTGCTCTGAATGAAGGAAAGGGAGCATAATGAACTTTGGAGTTTTATGATGGAGAAAAGAGATAAGCGCCTCTATGGTTCCGAAGTTCTTTAACTTGAGAAGGTCGTCCTTCATGTAAGCTGAAGCCATGTAAACCGTAGGATGGTTCTGTCTGAGGAGAAATTGAGAAGCAGTCATCAAGCTCAAAGAGAGGGATCCTTGTAATTATACGATTTCACGGAGGGTATCTGTCATGACTAGAATATCTCCCACTAGAAAAATGAGCTCATCTTTCTCGGCATATAGCCTAGACATGATGAGTCGGAGTTCATTTTTAGAAAGACTCTTGCAAGTTGTAAGGTCAAAGTTAGGAAACGTCAGTTCAATGGCGAGTAGGGGTACCATTTGTGTGGAAGGTCTGTTGATGGTGACCCCTATTAATAACTCGATGTCCTCTTTGACTTTCGCCATATCGAAACTATAAGGGTCCCATTGTCATTTTTCGGGCACCGTGGCGGGTTGTTGTTTCTCCAACTTCTGTAATGTTTTCCGAAATGGCTGTTTCTATGGATGTTGGATGGCCGAGTAGAGGTAGCGAGGGACATCGTCTAGTGCCATAGTCGGGTCCCTAAAGAACCTTCTGTCACAAATGAGTTCCATGGCATAACGCCCTCATAGAGAGTGAAAATCTTCTACTGCCAGCTCAGTGAAGGGGATTTGTTGATTAAGCACTTGTATGTGGCGTATAGTGCAGAAAGCGCAATCCCCAGATACTTCTTGCGTTTGGACTTGTGGGTTTATAATTCGGAACCATGGTTGGTTCCAACCTTGTCTGAGTGATGGATTTGCAGCCCAAATTAATTTTAGAAGCAGGAAAGGGATGCATCTTGCCTCCCCGACTCCTAGACCAGCAAAATTGATGATTTTGGCTTTAAGCTCACTGGCGCAGAAGTTGTACACTTTGGCATCGTGAGCCTCGGTGTCAATGATCATTAGCATCCAATGGCCAGAAACTTGGAAGGGTACTGTGATATATCGTACCTTCCGTTCAATCCCCCTACGCAGCCGTTTGATAGTCTTGTTGTGTAAGTCCTTGTAAAATAGACTTAGAGCCAAAGCATGTGAAGCATTGAGAACTGGATGTGGCCTTTTTGAGCTTCTGTATGTTTCGATAGCGTTGGCAAGAAGGACATGGAAGATTTCCATCTTTACTTTTGATTGAGGTCGAAGGATGATGCGGAAATTTTCACGTTTCATCTTGCACTTAGTCTTTATATTTGTGTAGATGATGTCCCCCCTTCTTTGGCATCGTTTACGATAGTGTTTAGGATGAAGATATCCTGGACATCTAGGGTAGAGATGGCCGCCATGTCTAGGTTGTGCATTTTCTTACGTAGAGGTGGCGGAGGGGGGGAGCTCTTACAGCGGCAAAAAAGAAGTCTGCTCTAGGTCATCCATATAGTGTTGTAGAACTTCATCTTTTTCTGATTCAGAATCAGAGTTGAGTTCATCATCTGTGTCTAGACTCACTCTATCTGACTCTTCTTTCTCTGGGGGTAAAGGCATCGATTGTTCTGGTGCGGAGGAATGATGAGTTGCTGATGTTGGTGGACTAATGTTGGTTCCTAGGATACATTGTTGGAACTCAGTAAAAGTCGCTTCTTTGGCAGCTTCCCCTATAGATCTCATGGAAGAATAGTCAAGGAACTGATCCCCATATGACATGTTAATATTGTCATTGTAATCGGGGGATTTGGGATCTTGTCCACCTTCTTGGTGGTCTTTGTCTACTACCTTCTTTGAAGGTTCTGTTCCTCGGCTGGTTCCCTCCCCATCATGTCCTGGGTCATCAGGTTTGTCATCTGAAGAGGAGGTGTCATCGTTGGAGTCAACGGAGGAGTCAGAATCTTCTTCTTCGTCTTCGTCTTCGTCTTCTTCTTCTTCTTCGTCGTATGTCGCCTTATCTTTTATTTGTTTTGGCATTATTTTCTTGCACTGCCGGTGAAGTGCTTGTAATTCATCAAGAGCTACTTACACATACTCATGTGTTTCAAATAGTGTGTCATGGGTTTCCCTGAGATCAGAGTATCGTGCCTCGGTAGAGAGGAGTCGTGCAGAAAGGTCTGTGACTTGGGCTCGTAGGTGATTGATTTCATTATTTGACGACTCATCTTGGCGG
>OY856412.1:658446414-658478914 GCA_963693085.1 Alisma plantago-aquatica | reverse complement strand
ATTGTACCAACCTCCTCACAAGCATGTCCTCGAAGATGATGAACAACGAAGGTGATAAAGCGTTACCTTGTTTAAGACCTTTCCGGAAAGGGACAAAACCCTCTGTGTAGTCCCCAATGGTAACAGTCGTCCAAGCTTCTTTGAAAAAACTAGTGCATAACTCTATAGAGTCTTGGATAAAACCATACCTTCTCATAACTTTCTCCAGGACCTCCCATACTACACGATCATATGCCTTCGACATGTCGAGTTTAGCAATAAAATTCTGTTGATTCGGGCCTTGTTTGATATCATGAGCTAGTTCTTGTAGCAGCCGAATATGATGAGATATGTCTCTATTCTTCACAAAAGCCCCTTGATATGGTGAGATAATGTTCGGTAACAACACTGCCATTCTATTGTTTATGGTTCTAGCAATTATTCTCAACGCCAGGTTCTCAATCGAAATCGGACGAAAATCTTTGGATAAGTCCTTTGGTGTATCAGTTTTTGGAAGTAAAACAGTACGACAGCAAAAAAGGCTTCTGTGACAAGTATTTCTCCGGAAAAAATCCACCACCAGGTTCATAAAATCAGCACTAATACAGTCCCACATCTGCGAGAAGAAAGAATAAGTAAACCCATCCGGACATGGCGCTGTGTGGGCGTCCATCCCTTTCATAGTGTCACAAATCTCCTTCTCAGTCGGCACAGCAGTGAGGTAGAAATTATCTTCAAGGGAAACCAGCTCCGGAATCCCCTACAGAAACGATTCTAACAACTCATTATCAGTCACCGTGTCTTCCTCTTGTAAGGATCGAATATGGGCCGCTGCTTCTTTTGCAATGTCTTTAGGGTCTTCAATCACAGAGCCATCAGAAGTAATCAACTGTAAAATCTTTCTTCTCTTCCTCCTATATTTCACAGTGGAATGATAAAATCTGGTATTACGCTCCCCTTCTTGCAACCAAGAAATTCTGGATTTTTCCTTCCACATCGTCTCCTCCTGATCAAGAATGATCTGCAGTTCCCGCTCAGCTTGTATCAACAGATCTTCATTAGTTCGGCTTGGATTTTCATCGAACGCTATCTGTGTGATATGAACCACATCCTCCAAATCCTTCTTCTTCTGGCTGATGTCTCCAAAAACCTCCTTATTCCATCTACGCAGTGCTCTCCTTGTCAACTTCATCTTCTCATAAAAAATGAAAGAAGAATGTCCATAGATTGACGTTGCCCAGGTATCCTCTATTACTGCACGACATCTAGAGTCCATAAGCCAGGCTGACTGGAACACAAAAGGAGAAGGTTGTTTATGCGACACTATCCCCTTCGCCCAAGAGATGATCGGACAGTGATCAGAAATGCGATATCTTGTGAGGTGAGATGAGCTAGAAGCCGGAAAATCATCAGTCCATGCTGTGTTAAACAACATCCGATCCAATCTTTCCCATGTGGTAGGCGTTTGGTACTGCTTATTCACCCACGTGAACTTACTACCATCAAAAGAAGCTTCTGTCAAACTAGCATCAGCAATGAAGTTATTAAAGTCCGCCATATCAACCTGCCCAGGGGGTGTATCCCCTCTTTTTTCCTCCGCTCTCCGAACAACATTGAAATCTCCTGCTATCTGCCATTTGGTATCTCCAATCGTATGTGACAGTAAGATAAGTGATTCCCATAACTCTCTACGTTTGTGTGTATCACAACTGGCGTAGACTCCAGTAACGTATACATGAGTCCCCGCCGGCTCAGTAAGGCGGACGGTGAGATGTTGCCGGTGACTGCACACCACTTGTGGGTCGTATCTCCCATCCACGAACATCCAAACCATTCCTCGATCAGCTTCGTTATCCCCTGACCAGTCCAGTCTGACAATGTCTAATAGCTCCTCCGCCCTTTCAGCATGTAAGAAAGGTTCCATCAAACATACAATATCTGGTTTGTGCCTCCTACAAAGATTCCCCAGAACTCGTCTAGTAGGATTGTTCGCCGCACCTCTTATATTCCAAAACAAGGCTTTCCAGTCTATTCAAAGACAAAGATAACCCATGCTACCAACAGGCTTCTCAATCAGAAGCTATGTCTTCCACCTTCGCTGAACTCATCATCGGATATCCATCGTTCATCATCAGCTGATCGTCTTCGATTTCTTCTTCTATATCTCCTCCTATCAGTCTGGTCTTCCCAATTCCTTACCGCTTCTTTCGACGTGAACCTGGAACGTCCCCGTCTTCTCTCAGGTGCTTCCCGTGGTTCAAACGGAAGGAATTCCTCTAGTCTTCTGTTTCTGAGAGACATTCTTTGTCCCTCGTGGTTCGTTACTATTCTCCCATCCTCCCTGGAAGTATGTCCCGAAGGCAGGTTGTCAGTATCTCCGTCAGTCCCAGACTGACTATGGCTTCCCTGTCCTTCTTCGAGCCTCCTCTCCCAGCGTTGATGGATATTAGGGTTAGTTAGCCAACTTTCAGATGGCATCCGCTCATTGACGACTTCCATCGGAATTCCCAGATCTCTCTATATATATACATATATATATACATATATATACATTCATATATATATATATATATATATATATATATATATACATATATATACATATATATATATATATATATATATATTTAGATTGGATAAATGGTGATAAAGAAAATAGTTGGATGGAGTGGTGGATGATTTATTTTAAGATTTAGTGGCGTCGATTTAACTCCTAATGACCATAATTTTTTAACTCAACACTCCATGCTATAAAGTAAAATTACATTTACATATAAGATTTTACCATGACTGCAATTTTAGAGAGACGCGAAAGTACAAGATATTTTAGATCTGCTATTGAGTCTACTCATAATAAGCTGTGTGAGCTGTGACAGGAGATTTTTGGCTTGATTTTATGCCTTCTATGATGTGTTGAATGATTGGTTTTACATGCATTTATCCGTGGTTTTTTCTAGGTCTTTTGCATCTATTAGAAACTGCAAGTGGTAGAAGCGAAAAGCAGCAAGTAGCTAATTGAGCAGATCTCAATCATATACATGCTACATTGTGCGTGGTGACCCAAGGGTTGCCTTGGTGTTCAAAAGATAGAAGTTTGAACGATAATAGAATTGACAAGCACAAAATGAAAGAGTCACGCTTATTTAATGGAGCATGGTCCGTATCACGCGGGAACAGCTGCGCGCTGTTAGCGGTAGCTAAACACCGATATCCTCCTTGTATACGGAGCTTGGGGTCTATGTTCTGATTTAAATAAAGAAAATCATTCATCTAGTTTGTGGCGGGAAAGTATGGGCTTTACAGATTGGGCTCTCTGCTTCTGTGTATCTTCACCTTCCTTATTTTACTAATAATGGATACGCATGGTATGGGTTGATGGGTCGCTCACTCTCAATACTCGTGCGTAACGTGCGTTAGCGGATTTGATTCCATCAAGTAGAAAATCTGTGAGGTAGAAAGGAATTATATAGAAAAATTGCGCGGTGTCATTTGTTTCCCTAGGCGCAACTGGAGGTAGTGGGGTAGCCAATAATTTCATATTTAATTTGCTAGAGGGATCTACGGAGGCCGCGAGCTGCGGTTTGATTAGTAGAAGCTTTCAGTTTCAGGCTGCCCACCACATCTTCTCTTCTCTTTTGATAACGGGCAGCCTAGACGCCACAAAGACCTACACAGGATACACTGCTACGAAAATCTCGTCAACCTGCGCCGCCTAAAAATCGCCAATTCTTCCCCATTGCATCGACTATCGGAGCCCATGCCGGTGGCTAGAGGCCGAGCTTCCGACAAGGACAGCGGAAGGATAACAAAAAAATATCTATATGTATGTATGTGTGTATTTATATATCAGTGTGATATTATATATTCAGATGCTCGTCAAATTTGAAAAAAAAACCTGAAGTTATTTATATTCTTCGGAAACCCCCGCCAATCTAGAAATCTGAGTTACTAAGAAAAAAATTATCAAAAAAATAGGACTTTATAATTCTTAATATACAACATGAATAGATCACATTATATATGTGGCGCAGTGGCGTACATATTGCTAGTCGCGGAGGAGCTTGTAGTTTCTATGTGTTCTCATTTTTAAGGATAACTTACATATTCGTCTTTGTGTGTGTACACCACACTTGTGACTTAAATCTTTTAATTATATATTATATTAGGAGATTCATCTATACTATACAACAAAATTTGCAGAGAGGATTGAATGAAATTTTCTCTATTATTTTTTAAAATTACATATTGGTCCATGCGCGTGTCCATCACACTTTTGTCTTTAATTTTTTAAATTACATATTGTAGTAGGAGGTACTATATAAGAAAGCCCACAGTGGGGGTTGGATGCAATTTTCTGCATTATTTTTTGAAATTACATATTGGTCCCCGTGTGTCAACATCATTGTTTTGTCTTGAATTTTTTTAATTATATATTGTAGTACGAAGCTCATATGTTATATATAAGAAAGCTCATAGTGGGGGTTCAATGCAATTTTCTCCATGATTGTATAGGTCCATGTGTGTGTACAACACATTTTTGTCTTGAATTTTTTAAATTATATATTGTAGTAGGAGGCTTATCTATACTATATAAGAAAGTCATGATGGAGGTTGGATGTAGTTTTCTCTGTTAATTTTTTGAAATTACATACTTGTTCATGTGTGTACACCACACTTTTGTCTTTAATTTTTAAATTATATATTATAGTAGAATGCTCATCTATACTATAAAAGAAAGTCCAGAGGGTTTGGATGCAATTTTTTTCATAATTGTATTTAAAAAAATTATATATTGGTCCCTATGTGTGTACACCACACTTTTGTCTTTAATTTTTAAATTATATATTGTAGTAGGAGGTTCATCTTTACTATATACAAAATTCCAGAGGGGTTAGATACAGTTTTCTCTAATATTTTTTGAAATTACATATTGGTCCATGTGTGTGTACACCACACTTTTGTCTTTAATTAAATTATATATTTTAGTACGAGGCTATCTATATACTATATAAGAAAGCCCCATAGGGGGTTGGATGTAATTTTCTCCATTATATTTTGAAGTTACATATTGGTCCCAGTGTGTACATCACAGTTTTATCTTTGATTTTTAAATTATATATTACATTAGGAGGCTCATATATACTATATAAGAATATACGCGGAGCAGGTTGGATGCAATTTTCTCCATTATTTATTGAAATGACATGTTGGTGCTTGTGTGCGCACACTACACTTTTGTCTTTAGTTTTTTAAATTATATATTATATTAGGATGTGAAGCAATGCTATTGAGCCAAACACTATAAATAGAAGAAGAGGAAGGCCTAAATCAACATGGGATGAGCTTACAAAGAGAGATTTGGAATCTTATCATCTCAACTAGAATATGGCCCATGATAGAGCTGAATGGAAACGAAGGATCCATATAGCCGACCCCAACATAGTTGGGACTGAGGCTTAGATGATGATGATGATGATGATGGTGATACATTATATTAGGATATTCATCTATCCAATATAAGAAAGCCCACAAAGGGGGTTCGATGCAATTTTCCCCATTATATATTAAAATTACACATCGGTCCCTATATGCGAACACCACACTTTTGTCTTTAATTTTATAAATTATATATTATATTAGGAGACTCACTATACTTAACAAAAAAGTCTGCAGAGGGGGTTGGATGCAATTTTCTCCATTATTTTTTGAAACTACATATTGGTCTCTATGTGTGTACATCACACTTTTGTCTTTAATTTTCTAAATTATATATTGTAGTAGGAGGCTCATCTATACTATATAAGAAAGCCCTAGAGGGGGCTGGATGCAATTTTCTCTATTATTTTTGAAATTACATATTGGTCCCTATGTGTAGACCACACGTTTGTCTTAAATTTTTTAAATTATATATTATGTTAAGAAACTCATCTATACTATATAAGAAAGCTCATAAAGGAGGTTGGATTTAATTTTCTCCATTATTTTTTGAAATTTCATATTTTTCCATGTGTGTACACCACACTTTTATCTTAAATTTTCTAAATTATATATTACATTAGGCATTTCATCTCTACTATATAAAAAAGTTAAGAGAGGGGGTTGGATGCAATTTTCTCCATTTTTTTTGAAATTACAAACTTGTCCCTCTATGTGTACACCACACTTTTGTCTTTAATTTCTTCAATTATTCATATATTACGAGACTTGTCTATATTATATAAGAAAGCTCATGGAGGGGTTTAGATGCAATGGTTTCCATTATTTTTTAAAATTACATATTGGTCCCTCTATGTGTACACCACACTTTTGTATTTAATTTTTAAATTATGTATCATATTAGGACACCCATACTATATAAAAAAGTCCACATAGGGAGTGGGATGCAATTTTCTCCATTATTTTATGAAAATACATATTGGTCCCTATGTGTATGAGAAGACCTACTATGATATATATTGTACATATTTAATGCATCTTCTTTTGTCAAAATTTAACCTAGAAGTATTCATTGCAGCCTACTAAGGCACGTGTGCATAGCACAGGTTTATACCTAGTATGAATAATCTAGATACAACTCATACAAAATGTTGTAACTGGTGTATTGCTTTACACATGACTTCAATGATGGAGGTCAAATGGTCAATTCACGTTCTTTGTGATTTTTTCAAATTATTTTATTTTAATTAAACTGTGAATGATATGTATAATATGTATCTTCACAATGCAAATAACTCAAAAGTAAGTGGTGCATTAGTTTACACTTTACACCACGATATTTGTCATGAAGATCACATGGTTGATTGTCATTCTTTGTATCTTTTAATGTTTTATCATATTAACTTATTTTTAATTAACCTATGAATGATTCATATAAGATATATTGTCACAATACAAAATCTTAAACTTAAGTAAGTGATGCATTGGTTTGTACCATGATTATATTGATTCTTGTAGTGGAGGTTGGTTGCATCGATGAATCATGTTCTTCATGTTCTCAATTTTTTCTTAGATTTATTTATCTAAATTGAACTTACAATGGTTCTTATAGTATACATATCACTCATAACTTATATAATTGTAGATGTGCAAGTGCTGCAATGGTTTGGAATAAGAGCACTATGTTGGTGATTTGACATCAATATTACTTGTTGATAAATTATTTTTTTCTCAATTATCCTTATACTTTTAGGGGGCTCCATTGTCTATGAAAACTACAATCTACTTATATTAAGTATAACAGATTGTGACAACCTTAATTTGATATTTTCAAATTATGTTTTATAAATTTAACTCAATCACCTAAATTATATACGATTTAAGATATTGTGAGTAATCATTGAGATATTTGAAAAGTAGATATATCATAATTTTATGTTTTTGTAGTAAAATTGTTTAAATGTAATATGTATTTCATTTCAATAAGTTTCTAATTCATGTGTGGTCAAGATGTACACAAAAATCACTCTTCATTGCAAATTTCTTGTAAACACATCATGTAATATATTATTTCATAAGACTAGCTTTTAATAATTTAAGCATAGATATAAATAACTAGCGTCTATACAATTTCACTTTGTAAACAAAAATTGAAAGGAATAATTAAATTCATATAATTTCTTATCATGCTTGTTTGAAAAGACAAACCACTCAATTATCCACCACACCAATATCAATAGTTGTTGGAACATACTAGTTTTCTAATTTTCATTCACATTTTCAAAGGGCACAATTGCTTTTGTTTTGACCTTGAATAAATAAAGATGTGACGCCCCACACCACAAACCATGAGATGAATCAAAACTAAATGTAAAAACAAAACTAAACAAATAGATTATCAGATAACACTGGCTATTAAAACCAATTACAACCAGAACCAACATCAACAAACTTATTACATCAGGGTCCAAAAACTTGCCATCTGAACTATATATCATAAAGCATCGTTATTTACAACATGTCCATACAAGACTACCTTTCACATGTAATATTTGTTCATTTACAATAAACATGTACAACAGACAACTATGTAAAACAAGGATGCTTAAAACAAAAACTCATATTGGTTACATCATCAAGGAACATACATAACTCCCCCAGACCTGAGTGTACATGGACGACTCTAGGACTCTAACAAAAAAAGACCACAAGCAACATTCTCAACCTTAGTTGCTACTTTCCTTCTTCCTGCTGCTCTGCCTCATCTGCACAATCTCTACCTCCTCGTGCACGTCCACCTAAAAGATGTGGGAAACCCACGAGGTGAGATTTCAAATCTCAGTAGGAGATATAACTCTTTACCAACACTTAAATAAAGACAAGAGTAAAGCTACAACTTATTATAAGAAAAATCAACTAATGATATCAACAAGGAAGTTTTTGTCATCTAACATTTCAAAAGGAATATGAAGAACATGTATATTCACTACCAACTACATTGTACAAAAGCAAGAAAGGCCTCATCCAATGTTTTCATATATGATCCTAAGGAAGTACACTACATGACTGATTACATATCTTATTATGCCCTGAGGATTTGAGTCGTACCACCCAAATCCAACCGACCACTACTAAGTCAAAATCGGTGCCATACAAGGTCTATGGAATAGCCAGAATCCACGACCTCACTAAACCTCGTGGTTAGTACATGAGAACACAACAAAGACATACTAGTCAACTGCAACTTGTGACATATAGTCAAACAGTGAAAGTCCTAGCCCACCTTGGTACAGGTCACGACACTAGTGAAACTGAGCTACGGCTCACAACTGCACTCCTATCAGGGTATGGCCCACAACCAATCCTATGAAATCACATAAGCAACATATCATTGAGCTATGGCCCACAGCCACACTCCTTCTAGGGTATGGCCTGCATCCAATCTTGTGAATGCATATACGCAATGGTATATGACTCCAAGCTTTTATTAGGGAAAGCCCATTTCACTGTCTAGCAATTGCTGAAACTAAGATGTGTCTATGGCACACGACAAAACCATATGTTCAGATTCCACTTGATTAGTTAAGTCCATTTAAATGCATTTTACATCAGTCAAGTTACAATATATAAAGTCATAACAAACTCTACAAAGATAAGGGCATGGTACACTTCAAAAAATATAAATGTATAGGGTGTGAACTTGTCACACTATCACCATATGATGCATGTATCAATTCCATTCATCACATCATCAATACCAAAGTTGCATGCTATGGGATATCAATCGATCAACTCATCATTCATGTATCACAAGTATTTCAACATGCCTCTTGAAGGCTCATATTCAACATGTATCATGTTTAATCACCATAGCATACACTAGCTATGATTATCAAGCTCATAACGCTTGCATGGTTAGGAGTTCATAAACAAGACATAGATAATCACATAACATCATAACCATTCTATGAGAGAGAGCAATAGGCAAGTCTCATTGCACATTATTAGGGATAGGGTTTCTTCTTATCCGATTCAAGTTTATAAGATCAAGTTCAACCATCAACCCTAGAACCATCGCCCTCCATTATCTTGGAGTGTATATGGATCAAGAACATGATTAGAGTTGATTAGATGTCATTATAAACAACATTATATATGGCTTAGGTATCATTCATATATGAATATCATTAAGTGTCAACATGTGCTTCTCATCCACCTACCATCACCCTATATTGACCACATAACCACATAGGTCGCAACCACTCATCATGGTCCATGTCATGACTGCAACACTCATGTGACTCAACCATCCACCTACATGTCTCGACCTACACCCTCTAGGTCATGTCACACCTACCACACTTAGGGTTAGGATTCCACAAAACATCTTGACCAAAGGTGTCTCAACCTCAACATGTCTCGACCAGACCTGTCTCAGTCTCAATGTTTTCTCAACCTCCACCCCTATTGCAACCCAAGACCATCATGATTATGACCCTACACTCTAGGGTGAGTCTCAACCCAAGCAAGGCAGGAACAAGACACCAACACTGGGGTGACTAGACCACATAGGCCATGGCCTAACACTACTAGATCAAACTCAACCACAAGGAAATATCTCGACCAAAAACTATCAAGGTAGCGACCACCATGAGGGAAGTGTAGTGACCACACTAATATGCACCATCTAGGTCTCAAAAAAGAACTGAAACCAAGGGGAGATCTAAGGTCACCATGAAGGAAAACCCAAGCAACCGATCACCAAACCCTAAAGCTTAGGTCAAGAAACCACCATGGAAGAACCTCTTCCAAGGAAGGGAAAAGCATGCTCAAGGTAACTAAGACCGAAACTAACATCTATCCAACTTCTAGGTACATGTACATCATGCATGGGAGCAAGGTCAAGAGAAAAACTTAGAGAAGAACCTCCACAACTCATCATCTACTAAATCGGGTACACATAGATTAGGGATTTGGATTTCTTCCAATACAAGCAAGGTATCTCCACCAAACAAGTTCTAACCACTAAGTACAAGCATGATGAAGAAGAAATATAGAGAGAGAAGACAGTAACAAAAAGCATAAAGAAGTGCAATATAGAGTAAGTGTAGTGTTATAAAACCCACCTTAAGATGATCACCACCAAGAGCTCCAAACTCCAATATCAAAAAGTCCAAGCACACAATCTAAGGGTTGAAGAAGCTTCACCAAAAGCTCCACATTCAATCGCAAGAGAACCTCAAGAAGAAGAAGATACCAAGGCCAAAGATAGCCCAAGGAAAGAAGCAAAGAATCTCTTGGGAGAACTAAAAGAGAAAGGGAGAAAGAGAGGAGAAATCCCCTTAACACTTGGGTATACCTTGTCAAAACATGGTCTATGACCCTTGTGATGAGGAGTTTCTCTCACATAACGACCACCATGGAAGAACCATTGTCTAGGGCCATGAAAAGAGAGGAAAATGAAGGTAGGAGGTCAAAAGAAACATCAACTTAGAAGATTAACACTTACCAAGGATGGAAGGTAAGCTCAGATCACCACCACCACCACATGCAAGAGGAGATCGATCCCCTAAGCTACAAGGATGAACCTCCTTGCTTCACCTAGCTCCAAGAACAAGCAACGAAAGAGGAGGAAGATAGATGACTGAAAAGGGTTGCAAGCAAGAAGAGATATGGGGTTATATAGATGGAAGATGAGAGAGAGAGTAAGGAGTGAGGTGTCAAAATATTAAGGGACCCAAGGGACACTTGTCCTCATGAAATACCAACACGCACCCACATGCAACCACTTAAACATGACATGCAAGACATGGTGATACACTCTAGGTAGTGTTGTGACCACCATGTCAACCTCCATGGTCGTGGTGATGCAAGGGTTTTGAGTCACTTTTATAGGCTAGTTTTACATTCATTTCATGTGTTTATTAGTCATATTGGTGGTTAATATCACATGATTCATTTCCTTTGGCCTATAATCTCATTATGCATCAATGTTATCTTGTTTTATCTTATTTGGTATAAAGGATCATATTTCTCATATTTGATCGGTGTTCTTCTCTTTATTTCAGGGAATTTTCATATCTGCAGTGGTTGATACCATCGACATTCATCGATGCCATTGAGATGGACACAATATAGAGCCAGAGAAGAAGTAGAACTGGTCGATACCATCGACGTCATGGTCGATGCTATCGAGATTACATCAGCGTGCCAAAGATCCACAAGTCGATACTAATGACATTTTGGTCGATAGTATCGAGATGCCTTAGAAAGAACCCCAAAAATCAAAGAAGTGTCGCTATCCTAAGGGGTCGATACCATCGACACCCCGTCGATGGTATCGACACCGTCAAATCAGGAAATTGACTGGAATGATCTTAATTGTACGGTCGTGATGTTTCTGCGGCCGTAAGTGATTCCTATACCTAGAAAAAGCGGCCCAAGCCATACTATCACGTCATTAGCCGCTGCACAAGTCTCAGAAGAAGAGAGGATGAAGAACAGAGACCAGAGCTATGCCCCAGACGTTTCTAGAGCTACAGACAGAGTTTTCTACCACTGGAAGACTACATAACTCCCATCCCGCGTCGAGGATCGCTTGGTTCTCCTTCGTTCAGGGGTTACACCATCTCCATCCACATTTCCCCTATGTTTCATCCTTCCTTCATGATGGTTTTCATTAAGATGAACATGCGGGGCTAATCCCATTTGTCTTTAGGACCGGGAGTAGCCCGGGTAATCATTGTATGATGCTTTTTACATAGTTAATCATAATTTGTCTCTCAAATCTGTGGTATGATATTGTTTTCTCAATTCTATCATTGTGCTTGATCACCATAATGGTAATTTAATACCTTTAATTGCTTTTGACAAAGAATTAACGGTTGAAAAGATGCAATAATCACATTAACTTATAAATCTCTTGGAAAAGGCGAGGTATGGTTAATGGTGGAAACCTAAAGATATGTTCTTCATGCACCTAATTTAGGGTATAGGTTGCTACTGACGTGGAACCGACCTAGATTAAGGTAGAGAATTGTATCACAGAAGCGAACAATTCTATATAAAGGCCACTACCTGGGATAGGAGACAAGTTGTGATAATTATGTAGGAATTAGTACAACGATAATCCGCTGTGAAACCGCAATCCTAAAGATCCCATTTTATTTGATTAAACCAAACATTTAATCGATTGTTTTATTTTATTTTGTTTTTATTTTCTCTTTCAAACAACTCTCGAACTTTTATAATCGGTCTAGCTGATTGCAAGTAGTTAGTAGTAGTCTACCGAAATCACGTTCCCTGAGTTCGACTCAGGCCTCACGAAGGCCTATATTACATTGATGCGTGCACTTGATTTTTACGCATGGTTTAATCGTGTCACGTGGTCATGACCCATCCATGGAGACCATCTATGGACGAGACAAGGTACCTCCACAACCCTAGGTTAAGACAACCCATGCTTGGTAAACCATCTCGACCCAAGACCACCATAGACTACCTAGGTCACGACCCAAACACCTAGAGGAGGTGTCTTGACTGCAACACCCTCCAAGACCTACCTTGATCACGACCCAAGGTGTAAGGAGTGGGATCCCAGAGAGGAACCACTCCTTACTAAAATAAAAAGGCATCATCCCAAACTAAACACCAACATAATTTTTTTGCCAAAGGGACGAAACCAAATTATTCAACATGAATGTATCATAACACCAAAGTTTAGCAGTGGAATACAAACATTGACTATTTTCAATTTATCATAAGATTATAAAAGTACCTCAACATCATTTCCCATAAGGGTTTACATAAAGGGTACATCATAAGGATCTAGTAGAGGGAAATCTAAACCATAACAACTTTGTCTCCGAATTTTAACTCCTTAACTTAAGTCCAAGTCTTCATGCCATGTCATTCAAGTCCTTCACCTAGGGTTGGAAGAATACCCCAGCAAAAAGAGAAAAATAGATAACATCAGCAAAGGCTGGTATGTGCATACTAAATAGCAAATTGAGCAATTTTAAAGAATAAAGGACATAGAGTATAAAAGGTTTCCCATAGAAAATTAAAGTACTACCCAATTGGGCATAAAATAATATGAACAACAAAAATAATAATGAAGCAAGAAAGTATATAAACAAGGCATCCATGTGTTCCACTTGTGACAATACTAGAATAATATATAATGTAGGTAGGAAATACACATCTACCAAAAATGTAGAGTGAGCAGGGTCTTATATGTCTGCTCTATAATAGGGAAGTGGCAGGGTCTATCAACATCTGTCGAGCAGGAATTTTCACATATGCCATAATTTATAAACATGTAGGAATTTTCACATCTACATTCATATGTGGGAATTTTCACATCCACATAAAGGCACATTCAACATTATACTAGTAGTCACCACATAATTCAAATCAAAAGATAAACAAGAATAAAATAATAATGTGCCATAAAAGTAACATCCACTACCATGACGGGAAAAGAAGCAACATCCACTACAAAGTTGGAACATATCATCAAATAAGTCCAACATGCACAAAGCATATGAAAAAGAGTCCAAGAGAATATCCATGATCATAAGATCAGTAACAAGTAGGGTACTTCACATGAAGCATAATTTCAAAAGAAAAAGACATTGTGTATAGGCTAATGTCCATAGGATCAAGAGAAAGACAAAATTAGGATATTTCTCAACATAGAAGAATATGAGATGCAAACATACCTTAAACCTATGTACTAGAAACACTCTTTACCAATCTAGTTGATTCCAAGATCAACTTTGCCTGATTACAAATTATTCACATGTATTAGGGTTGGTCATATGCATCAATGTAAAGAAAACCCTAGTTTTGGACTTTTCACATAAAACTCTGATTTATACTCTAAAAACATCACCATAAATCTAGTTAGGTTCTCTCAATTGAGAAAACATATACTTTTATATATTTTGGAGTGATGAAGATTAAAGTGTATTTTTTGTGATTTTTATCCATTTAATCTATTAAAAAAACACCTTTCAATAAAACTCAAAACCAAGTCTCAAAAACATTTTTAATAGAAAGACTACATTTTTATAATTCTTGAACATATTTTCTCTTAATTTTTGGACAAACAGAACAAAAGATACGATTTTTGCAATACTGACCAACTAGAGGTTGACACGTCATCAAATATAAGAAAGAAAGGCAATGAGAGAGAGAGAGTCGGCCCCAAATGAATTGACCCAATTAGCTGAGGCCAAGTCACGGGTCAAAGGTATCGTTGACTCATCCCAAAACAAAGAAAAATATTGTCAAATTACCAAACTACCCTTGGCGAGAAAAAACAAAGAAGAAGGAAAACTAGAGGGTATAGGCAAGAAGTCACACATGGGATGCTTCCCCATTGCCAGGATCACACCATGACTACTGTGTGAGAAGTATCTAGGCCGAGAAATTGGGGGATTCATGACCAAATGACCAAACTTGATTATGAGTATACGAAATTGAATAACAGTGAGTAAGGAATCATACCCTGGAGGCTAATAGCCTGTGGTGGCAGGAGCCACTCGCACAACACACCTCAAGGTGGAGATGGTTAAAAGCTCAGTGGCTGTCCAAAATGAACCTATAGAAGAAATTGGAAAATGAGAACACTTGCCCACAAGGTGGCGAAGCTGGGGGTATAGCCCTCTATTTATATGGTGGAGTCCTAAGGCGACATCACCTTGGCCATGAAAGAGTCTCGTGCCCAGCTTTTGGTGTTTCCCAGATCAGCGATGAAATCCCACAAATAAAAGGTTGGGTTGTGTGGAATCTTATTGCGAGCAAGAGGGAAGAAAAATCTAAGAAAATGATAAACTTCTGATCGAGAAAATCTCAAAAAACAGGGTCTTTGCACTGTTCACAGTGACACATTCCTAATCGAGGTAGAGAGAACCTTAGAATCATCGGATCTGGGTCTATGATGGACCCATCAAATCTCAGTTGGCCATTGGAGTGGAAAAAGAAAATTCAAGGGAAATTGACGTGTGACAAATGATATGAAAATCAACTCAGATTCAAATAAAGTTGTGATGCATTTATTTCTCTTTTTCTATTTCTTCTTTTGAGGGTGCAAACAAAACCTGGATTAAATGAGATTTTGCACAGAGGTTAATTAAGGCATTTAGATTCCTATTATGCAATTAGAATTTCCTTTTGAGAACTTTTAATGTGTTAAATAATTCAAATCCTATTTTCTCTTTCTTCAGGCATTAATGACTTTCAGATTCTCCAAATTTTATGAAATTTCACCCACAAGTCATATTTAATGTGTTGGATACGAATTTGCCATCAATTTTACATGTTGGAGTTGTTTGTATAATTAATTAAGTATTTTGAAGGTTTTACACACTTTCTCTCTCCTATTTTCACATGTATATTAAAGATTTTCCAAATTACATGAAAATTCACCGAAATGCTATTTTTAATGTGTAGATTATGAATCTAAAATTATTTTCCTCTTTTGGAGTCATTTATTATTTTGTTTGATATTTTGGGAAACTTAGATCTTCTCTTTCCAAAATTTATGAGATTAATAATGATTATGTGAATAATGTGAAACTTGATTCCCAAGGCAATTGGGACCCAAGGAACACGATTTTTAACTTAAGATTTCACTTTCAAGATTTATTTTAATGAGTTGTGTCACAATTAATATATGTGGCAATTATTATCACACTATTTCATTATTACCACAATTGCTCATTCCATTATGTTCCATAACTTAATATTATTATCAAAAGAATTATGTGTGATTATTTACATGAATTTTATGTTACTTCATGAGACATATTTTATGTTCTATTATTGGCCTAAGATTAATGTGAGAACATTAGGTTACATTAAGGTGATTTATACATGCATTAGTTCATTAAGATTATACTAAACCACACCTAAATCTATCCTACACCATGTTTGGCTAAGCTTAATGGATCAAACCTTTACTATAGAGTTCAAGATCCGGTATGCTACACAAGGTCAAGACAACACATCCAACACACATGGTCAAGGCACTCAACACTCACATCAACCCTAATCGCCACCTAGGGTGATACTCCTTGACTTAAGTTCAAAAAAGGCGTCCAACTCTTTCTTTTTCCTCTAGATGATGTCAAGAAAGAGAGGGAACACTCTAGAGGTGGCAAATTGCACATCAAACCCCCTACATTGGGTAAATTGCAATTTTCACCAAAACTAGCACAGAAAGCACAAACTTCATCCAAACAAGGTCAAACTTGATAATTAAGCTCTCCACAAGACCTAGTTACATCTAAAAAGATTTTAGAAAGGTTCTAAGTGCATGATTAAGCCAAAGAAAATAGGGTTACTCTAAAACTCAGGTTAGGGGTCTTACAAAAGGTCTTCTATGTAATGGAGCCCAAACTCAACATGATCTTTATTGTATATTTAAACTTGTCTTTAAGGTAATTTTGACCCCTCCCAAAGGAAATTTCCTAGATGTACCTCTTTTAGTGTCTATGCTAACAATCAAGCATTGTAATATCATAACCCTGTGTAAAATGCGCAACAAATCAAACCTCCCAGCTCCCATGTTCAAATTTCATATTATAAAGATATTGTGCCACTGTATGTTAATTATAAACTTCTGAAAGAGGAATAAATTAACAAATAATCATGTAGGATACATGGCTAAGATGTATCCAACACAACAATTTGACGCATTTGATTGGTCCTATTCACCTGCTATAATTTGCAAGCCTTGATAGCTACAATAAAACATGCCAACTCCCCAAAATAGATAGGAAAAAGAAATAATATTAATACAAGATATGTCATACTATATCAATATAGTTTTAGGTTCTTTTTGAAACCTCCTTTACATTTTTTTAGAAATTATATAAAAAAATTCCTCTGTTTAATTTGTCAACACATAAACAATCTCTCTTTTTTTACAAGATTCTGGATACTTCTTTGTGTGCATCTTTTCAATCCCAAGACCTGCACCCAGTCATCAAATATAATGAATACTTTTGTCTTTTTCTTATTCATTCTCTCTTATTCACTCAATTAATTTGATCTTGTATATTTTAATATCTTATGATTTTTTATAATGATATTAATTAGTTAACATGAACATTATATTAGTAATATATGATATTTTAAAACTCTAATCTCGACCAATCAAATTGGATCTGACCAACACCCGACTGAACAAGCTCAAAAATATGTATATTATGGGTATTTGATTAGGTCAAATTTAGTTTAAGTCGATTCAAAGTTGTGCCAGATTTAGTTTGAGTAATGTCCTATTTTGTGTTTTCCATATTTATGTTGTATTTTATATTAATAATAGATACTTTATGATTTTTGTATCAAGACAATTTGAGTGGGGTTGATATGGTTTGGATCAGTTCATCAGACTCTTTACAACTCTTATTTTGATTAGGTTTTGATTCAGCTTGAACAAGTGTTGGCGAGGTCGATTTAGTTTGAAGATGTTCAAGTAGGGTCAGGTTCACCATAATCCAACATGTTGTCATGCTTAATATTGAATGCATACAAACATATATTATATGTAGATATCAACTATTTTAATAAAATATGCATTTAATGATTACATGCATACAATGATATGGAATATCAGTTCTAAATTGTATGGATCAAATATAACAATTGTCGTATTTAGTGATAGGGAATGAGACAAATTGGAAAAGTTGTATGTAGGATAATTGAAATTTTGTTGAAGTGAGGGGAATTTATTCAAGATTTGGTGAAAGGAGGAAGTTTTCCAAAATTTTAGGAAATACGAAAAATGTTTGGGAAAATTTTTAGAACTTGTAGTTTTATTGATTAGGATGTCCCTTTTGGCTAAGCATCCACTTTTTTCCACCCTAACCTTTCCAAGATCGACACACTTTATTTAGGAATTCCTTGCCTTAACATCACAATAAAGTTAATTACTCCAAGTTTGGGGCCACAACTATGTTCTAAACTTTTCAAGCACTTCCTTCAATAAAATGAGTTATTTCATTTTTAACATAACAATAATTATGTATAGAATACAATCATTCATCCAACATAAAGATCTCAAGTTTGTAATTAGTTGAATTTCCTATTATTTGAAGACCTTTCACTTCCATGTTGCAAAACCTTAAAATAAGTTAATATGAATGTTAATTAACTTTGACATGTATATTCTTTATATATCTATTCCTAAAACAATGTTGAAGAAATCAATATGTTACAAGTTTGGAAAATCATTTTACCCATCATTTGTTCACCTCGAAGAAAATAAAGTAGAACCAAGTTAGACATTTTTTCTTGAATTTTTGAAATACATGGCAACACACCTTCTATACACAAGTGAAAAATATAAACTACATCATATAAAACACAGACATTTAACCTAATTGGATATGTGCCCAAGTCCTCCTTTTATATTTTTATAATGTTGAGTCTCAGCTCCAGTTTATAAATCTAGGGAAAGCTTATTCGGACCTAGTTGTCTAAAATTGTACCCGGATATGTCACAGAGAAGAAACTCTATATTGAATGTGGTACTTTCCTTGGGGTTACATAAGAAACTATATCTTCATTTTTGGGAGCATAGTATCGCCTCCAATGGGTTCCAATGACCTGTTAAAACAATTGGGGGATGCTACATCCTCATTGTGTGGTTTTCATGGTTTTTAAATGCCCAAGAGATAATATTAATCTCTTTTATAGGGCTAAGGTGTCCTTTTTTAACATCCTAGTCGATATGTTGTAAGACATCCTAAATAATGGTGCTAACCTAGAAAGTAGCAATTTGGTAGAACCCATATTAAGAGCTATTTGACAACACTTTAGATAGATTTAGTTAATATGATTTTGTACTCGAACATATTCCCCAACTTCATAAATTTTCCTCGATAGTTTTAACATGCCCAATAATGTATATTCAGAATAATAATACATCATCAATCCTCAATGATGCTTTGACCAAATAAAACCAAATTCAGGATCTTAAAGTAATATTTCCAACTAACTCCTTTTTGTCTTAAGTTCTACAAAAACTCCAATCAAAATAAAAATAAATGAATGTGTTTTTTTTCTCTCCTCCATTTTTAGTTGATAATAGATAAATGGTATAAGGGAAAAACTAAAATATCGAATAGTTTAAAAGTATAAGTTAACAACAAAAACCTAAATAAGAAATCCTCCATATCTCTCCTTTAGTGTTTAAAATCATCATACTAATAATAATCACTATTGTTTTTGGTAAGAAACACTATTTTCTAACTTATACTGCGATTTCATTTAGAAACACTAATCTCTAATTGATATTTTGCTTACATTTAGTAACAAATGAATATAATAAATCCTTATTAAATCATTAATGAATCCAAAATGGTATTTTATCTCAAGTTTACAAGATAAATTTCTTTGGATACATCATTCCCTCTCCTCTTGAATTCTTAAAAAGGAAACACATTCAACTAAAAAATATTTATATCTCCCCATTGATATTCTATGAAATAAGGATACAAAACTAAGTTACCATGAAAAAAAATCTACCTATATTTCCAAACTAATTATTTAATATAAAAAATAAGTATTTTACATGGTTGATTGATTTCTAGATGGATGGTTTCAAAAATGAAATACAATCACATATTATTACCTACATGTCTTAAATAGATAGTGATATTATTTAAACTACACTAGACTTTGTTTGATCAAACAAAATAAAGAAATATATGACTATATCATCTACATAAATATCTAAAAATATGATATATCAATCAATTTATATGGATTTTAGTCTGATGGTGTACCTCCATAAGGTTATTCTCCTTTCTCCTACCCAATTTTGGGTCAGAGTTAGGTAATTGGGTGCAACCTCGCATTGTAGACTCATCTCTCTCACATGTATCTCGTTATATCCTAACCAACGATGTGCAAAATATTCTGATGATGCTTTCTCTCTTTCCAATTCCCCTCCCTCCAGTCTAAAAAATACATAAGCTTCACATTCCCTTTTGAACATGTAGATCCCTTCTTTCCCTATGTCTCATTCACCATGAATCACTAATAAAACTAACCTCTCATCAAACCATCATTTTAATTCCATACCCTTCTTTCAACGTAGATCCCAATTATTTCCTAAGACGCCCTGAATGTAAGTTTACACTCTAAAATAATATAAATTATGACTATGTAATCCTAAGTCAATTATGTTAGATCATGTTAACCAAACCAACTCAATCAAGTGAATGATCCATACTCAAATAAGTATTTTGTTATAAAATACCTAATCAATCTACCTAATATAATATATTGCAAACTATAACTTATGGAATGTACACACCCTATAATTGAAGATTAACCATTTGTTTAGTATAGTGAATTGGTAACACGTCTAAATCAAATAAAGTGAATCTTATCACGGAAGATAAATATAAGAACCCATGTCTACTATTTTACATGATATTTGTAGGATAGAAGGATTAAGAATATAGGTTAAAGGGATTAGCTACTTACACTTAAGATAAATTTAAGATTGACCCCTCAGAGTGTCTCCTTGGTGGGTTACCAACTATAATTGAGATGCTTTCATTTTAGTTTCAATTTATGTTATGAGGATGTTGTAGTAGATTTTTATTTCAATTCAAGCTTTGACATGAGAATGAGAAATATTTTGTATATCTTCTGTTGTTTCAACCGCAACTTTATTACATTGATTCTCATACTTGTGACATTCTCTTATCATTAAATTGAATTGATGCTTCCTCTAATGAAGTGTATGCTTTTAGAAGCGAGCTTTTACAATATAGTGTTAGTGCTAAATTTCGTTTCCTGTCATGATTTTCTTAATATCCCATATAGTTTATTTTCCCTTTTAGATGACCCCTATGGATAGACTTAGAGATAAAGAGAATTCCCATGTGACCTATGAATTTGTAGCACCCTATGAAGTTGTATAATCAAATCTAAACTGGGTGTTCACTAATAATGATTGAGGATGCTTG
Organism: Alisma plantago-aquatica; assembly: GCA_963693085.1. Taxonomy (NCBI): domain Eukaryota; kingdom Viridiplantae; phylum Streptophyta; class Magnoliopsida; order Alismatales; family Alismataceae; genus Alisma; species Alisma plantago-aquatica. The sequence continues at coordinate 658,457,504 of OY856412.1, read as the reverse complement.
TTTTCCATGCTCCGTTCTTATAGCAGCAAGTCCTAATTATCAAAATTATAAGGCAACCCTTCAAAGGACTCCTCTTTATCCATTTTGTGTAAGAATTGTTTTAGGATGATTTATTTCTCAATCTGATTGAACATAATTCTCATAAATAGCTTCCATTTTTGTTTCATCATCCTTTTGAGCAGCTAGAAGCCATAGGGCTTTCTTGTGATCATTCGAGATGTCTCCGTCATCTCGATTTGTTTGTCTTTCACCGTTACTCTTCCATCAACAAAGTCAACTATGTTTACTTCCTTTTTTTGGACTTAATGATCCACGAAAATTGATAATTTCCTCCCCCATGGGAGGGAGTAAGGCCTCTCGAAGAGGAAGGAGTGCCTTAACAACCAATACTGATAGTGATTTAAAGCCTTATTGTCGGACACTCTCGTCAGTCGCCCTAGTTGAGAGACGAGCAAGGAGATGATTTTTCTTATTAAATATTGGTTGGGGAGATAACCTTAATTAGACTACATCGAACCCATAAGTTCATGGTTGGTCTAACTCAAGTAACTATACATACATGAAAATCAACATTAAAATACAAAACCAAACAATAGAGTTCTAAGTTTGTTTGAAAATATGATAATCAAAGAAGATAGTTGTCATACCAAGGGTGTCTCATCGTGAAATAAGAACTCTCCATCTTCTCAACATTGTAGATAGCATGATGGTTCATGCAATCTAGCATCTCATTATGTGGGTTTGGCTTTCAAAACAAAATGGGTTGTTGAACCACATAAATACAACGTCCTCTTATGTTAGGGCATTGTTATTGAATAATTTTCATATAGTGTTTTTATTTTCCATTGACCCACCACTCCCTTTGTCCTTCTCTACTATTGAACCTATAAACCGATACATACATGCCCCTGTGACCTTGTTTATTCTATGACCCCTTGCTAGGATTCTTATGGCTGGAATTTTGTTATTCGGAACTAACCCCAAAAGAAAGGAAAGGAAAAATCTTGTGTTGTTCGTGTGTTTGCTTATTTTGTTTCTGGTATGTAGTTAAGAGAATTGTATTATTGAATGTCGTAATAAATTAAAAAAAAAAAGTGACTGTAGCGATTAGAAATGTGTAGACTAGTTCCCCATGGGAGCATCGATTGAGAGGTACAGCGAGAAAATCTTGACCAGTTAAAATTGTCAAGGAATTTAAAGATGAATTAGGAGTAGTACTTAGTTCATTATGGAGTTGCATAAGTTCACTTGCACAAGACGATGTCCAGCACAGTCTCTGAATATGATCTGCTACAGGCTTAATTCACAAGACAAAGCTCATACTTCCACAAGTAGCTGAGAACGAAGCTGAAAATTTGTTTCAAGGTCGAACAATTATGTATGAAGGACTTGCGCAAGGGCGCAATACTATACTTCTGTGCTCTGAAATTACAGATCAAGACAAATCCGTTGGCAGGCCTGTTGGGCGACAGAACAAAATTGTGATTTCAGGCTTTCGATTTGGTGTTTCCTCCGCTCCTTGAACACCGGTAGGAGTGAATGAATAGAATCCGCTATCAGACTATACAATATGTACGTTGTTCCGGGAAGAAGGAAAAAATCTCTGGAATGCTGTCCATCTACACGACCCCGACAGCCACGGCATCCGCCTGGGACTTGACCTGCGCCAATACGGATGTCGGCCTTGACGCGGCTGCCTTAGCCCTCCTCCTCCGTTCCGCCCTCTCCTTGAGCTCGTCGATCTGTATCTGCTCGTCCCGGCAGTCCTCGGAGCAGAAGGGTGTGTCCCCCTTGTACATATATATGTCGTAGTCCCTGGGGAGGTGCCTGCCGCACATACGGCACTCGTCGAGGAAGTGGTGACCAAAAGATGCTGCGTCCCTATCGTCGTCATCCTCGAGGAACCAGGAGGCGGGGGATGGCATGGGCTGCTGCGGCGTGCTCGTGGTCGTCGTCGTTGGCATCGAGCCGAGGTCGCGGATGGTAGGACGCCTAGCTCCCATCTGATGGCACGCCATACGTTTCCAGTTGATTGATTGATACCGAGGGGGTAGTAGAGTGCTGCTCTTCTTAGGTACGATGAGTAGGTTGGGGATCGAGGAGAATTGATAAGGTGAGAACAGGATTTATAGAACCGAATTCATTGATGGAAGGGAAGTGGTAGCTGGGAAGTCCGTCCAACGGGGAAAAGAGTCCACGGAGAAGAAGGTGCCGCTGAGTTGTTTAAAGAAACGTGGTGGTAAATTTGGGTTGGTTCCTCAAACCAGGGGGCGGTATGACCATGAGAGAGAAGCTGTTTTTTTAATCTGAGAAAATGCACTTAGAAAATCTACGGACAGCCATCTTTTCCGGTTTCTTTTACAAGACTTAGTATGGAATGGCCGCATGCAGAGGCGCAAAAAGGAGGGGATAGCAGCGAAAAGTGGCAAATCTGAATCACCTCGCTTTTCACGTGATTCCAAACCCATCAAATGTAGGATGGACTGAGTGAAAAATGGTATTGATAAGTTTCAAGTCAGGTGATGGACTATTACTTAGCGGCTTAACTAGTGGGCATTGAAAGAGCTCATACAATCCTATAGTAGGCGTAGACCCGTACATTACTTTATGTTAAGAAGGTATTTTGGTGTCATTACACCCATTGTGACTTATACAATAATCGTAAGCAAGGATCATCAAGCTAAACTAGTCGTTAAGTGGAGCGGACCATATCTGATGTCACTCCAAGTGATTTTATCAATTGTGTCACAGGTGTGTACCGAAGAACACGATCATTAGCATGGACTCGTTATGATCCTTCAACGACCACAAAGGATCTTTTTGTTTAAGATGTTGAGTTGATGTCAATGTAGACCATTTTGCCCACGATCATCTACCGCATTGTCCATTTTGTACGTCATCATTTAGTCTCTCCATATTGTTGCCTAGAGTGTGAGCACACAACTACCTTGTTTATTCTCATCATTTTTTTTTATGAATGGGTAATATGAATCACAATGAATTGATGTTTCAAACCTTGACATCCATCCATTTATACACACATCCACAATTATGAGACAATAGGAGTCCAAGTTTACTAGGAAACCTAGCGAATGAAGACCAATGTCCAATATATATGATTTCATGTTTTGTTAGAACCTATACACTTGACCTTGCATGGTTTATATAAGTTTCTTTTCTAACAATCTCCCATATACGCCCGTGGTGAGACATTTTATATACATCGTCAAAGTTAAAATATCACTGTTTGCAACTCCAATAATACACATGTCAACATCTTATATTAGTCTCCTTCAAACCTTTCCACTTTTCTCAATCACATTTATGGGGCAATGTATACATCCTTGTTAGTGTGTTTGTCGTTGTACATTGTACTTTTGTTTCTTACTCATATTAATCACACTCAAAATGTCAAGTTATATTGTTTACTCTTCCTTAACTCACACCAACATCTATTAGCATTGTCAAAACTCATATCTTGTCATCATAAGTTCAACTATCTATGTCTTATCTTTTCTCTTGAATAATTTTAGTGTCCAATCATATACAACTTTCTGAAAAAACATTAGAATCGCAACATCCAAACAAGTACAAAAATTGATACCATGAATTGTCCTTTTTTACTTGCATTGAACTTAGAAAGGGGAACATAAGTATGCTCCAAAACAAACAAAAGGATGTCCATGGTGTGTTGCATGATGATCAAAATTGTGATTGGTGCCTAGGGTGTTAACTTGGGATCCATGCAAATCACAAACTATATACTAACCCTAGTCCAAAGTTCCAGGTTTGAAGTGTTGTGGCAAGTGTCATCCTCTATGTGGTGTGGTCTCTGTCTTATGGCCTAGTGTCAAAATCGATTACCCTATGGATCTTGCATCTTGCCTCTCCCAATTTTCGTGTTTATTTCCAACTATTTACCTAGGCATCAAAGAGACACAAGGAAAGAGGCATATGAATCAATTGATGGTTAAACCACTAACCACTTGCTCTTAGTGGTGCACTGAGATCTAAGCACTCTTATGAGGATAAAGCCTTGGGAAAAAAGGCTACCCAAATTATATGTGAAAGCCCTTGGTGTCACCTGGGACGTCCATTCATATTGAACTTCACTATTTTGTCTTTGCCTGCATGACTCCGCATTTTCACTAGACGAATTTTGTACAAGAACATATAGTAAATGTTCCTTCCTTCTCCTTATTATTATCATTCATGACCTACATTGCACTGTTGTCATCAATATTGTATAAGAATTTTCTTTAACTGCTCACTTGAGGAAGACACATCATGTGAATACAAATAAAATCAGATGATGGAATCTGATTTCCATGCAAGAGATACCACTTTAAGTCCTCTAGATGACACACCTATTTCACCATAAATAGCTTGGTCTAATTATACATTTGACTCTTTGGACAAGCTAGATTCATTGTATGAATGTTAGGGAGGTTCAAGGAACCAAACCATTGTCTCATTTCTCTCTCTCTCCCAAACTGAACCATGTTCACTAAGACACTCTAACTGGATGAAATCAGAATCTAGTTTGAATGAATCTTTGGTAGAGTAAGAAAAGAAAGTCATCAAGGTTGTGATTTTGAGATGTCAATGAAAGAACAAAAAATGTGAGTATACATAAATGAATTGAAAATTTCATCAGAAGATTGGACTCCAAAAGGTATTTCAATTGTGAATCCCTTTTTATTTATAATTTATCTCTCTCACTATGGTAGTATTTAGGTTTTCTCTTCACCACTAAAGAAGCAATTTTGTGATTCACCTCTGCTAGTAGGAAAACAAGGGTTTACTCTCCATGAGGACTAACTGTAATTCCACAAAAAACCAAACTCTATTGTTAATATCCATTGAATAACATTTGTACGATTGTGAATCTCTTTTATGAATTATGTGCTTTAGTAAATACAGAATGCATTTATGAAAGATCATAATCATTGTTTACAAAGTGACCACATCTCTTTAAATCATGGATACATTTTCTAGAAAGCAAATTTCGTACAAGGAATCTTATCATTACATGCTCCTATGTATGTTATACCCTAATCTTTAGAACTTATATAAGTATATAACAATGGCGTTCATGAAACCTAGTTTAAAGTTGAGGTTGACATGTGGGTCCAAGATCGTTACATTTTATCCAAGTTTATGAACATGTGAGTTGTTTGAAAAACTTAGGGAGTGAATATGTATTAGATCGTCTTATGATGGTAATAGTCGCAATTTTTTTTGGTTCAAATGAGTATGTTGAGAAATATTAGTACATGATTTTGATATTAGGATTTAAGAGAAAATGATGAGAAAGAGGGCATGAGATAATGATTCATGATAATGTCCAAATTCTTTGAGGAAATATTTATGTGTATTATGCTATGATGAGATAATGATTCATGATTGGTGAAGATTTGGAAATAATTAGATGACCATATGATCATTATTCTTTGATGTGCATAGAAATGGTATTATTTGAGTGTAACTTAAATAGATGGTCAAACACAAATACTTTTAGATCAAACTTAGTGAAGACACTTTTATTAGAGTAATTATGATAAAGATGATTTTTGGAAAAATATAGTTAGGCTAGTTCATCATTTTGACTGAGAATTACCTAAACCCTACTTGGAGGGTAGAACTCATAAGTCTTGTATTCTCTTATATTTTTGTGATCAACATTGAAAATGTTCTATATAATGATGTAATAAAATTTAAAAAAGTTGTAGTTTTTTTTTTATTATTCTTGTTTTTCTTTGAGAAAGGCATTGACCTTTGTTGATGAAACTGCTCAATAAGAGTTTTGAGAAGTAACATACAAATTATAATATTAGTAAAATCTTGTTATATCCTACTAAAAATTCTAAGTTTCATGAATTACACTAGAACATATGCAGTTCAAAGAAAACCCTAAGCATAATATATATTTGTTATTTTCTTCTGGATTATCTTCAATGTGTTTGGAATCTGCAAGTCTTTTGTCTTGGTATGTGTTAGATAAGGACTACTTTTCATCTTACCAGCCTAGTTGTGTGTCTCATGACCCATATTTCCTACATATTGACTTGGATTTGGATCTAGAAAGGATGCAAATTTTGGTTTGTCCATATCTATTCTATCACTATTAACATTAACCCAGAGAAGAGTTTTAGTATCATACTGATGAACCATAATTTTGCTTCCTTTAGGATCTACGGTTGTGTGACATGCATCAATATTCATAACCTAACTATGATTTATCTTTTGAAAAGTAGTTTCCATATTTTCAACAATTCAATGTTGTATATCAACTAATATTTCATTATGATTTCCAGGATTATATTGACGATAATATTAAATTTTTGATGTGTTTTTCCTTCTCGAATGACTCCAAACTTTATAACATAAAGATGAATGTTATCCATAATAGGACTATCCACATTAACAATGTGTACCTCTACCATTGGATCTTCATATTCATGTAGTACCACAAACATATTGTTGTTGCACTTGGCATCCTCCTTAGCAATGGATCTAGTACTTTCCTTCCATCTTGGCCTTCATGTATGAATGATTCATCCATAATAGATATCCATCATTCCTTTTCCTAATTCTATGTAACTCATGCATCCTCAGACTGATGAGTTGATTATTCTAATACTAGAGGAGAAGAATGTGAGATATAGTTCTTGTCAACATGCCCCAATACACCATAAGTGCAACAGATTGTAGGAAATGATTCATTTATGAATATGTAATCCTTGATAATGAATGTTGGTTGCATTGGTTTGGAGGTGTCAACTTCAACGACAAGTCTTGCAAAGAAGATTACATTGACCCATATACTCATCAACCTTAGTTAAATTTGCTATTGTAGATCCAATTTTTATGAAGACTACTCGGTTCTGAAGATGTAATGGAAAATTATGATATGAATCCATGTAACTCTGGTCAAAGAAAGCCTTGAATCGAAAACAAAATTTTAGCTCTAATGGCTAAGCTTGAGACAACATTTGAAGATCACCCAAGGGCCTCCAATTTTAGACTGTCTTATTTGCATGTTAGTTGAACAAAAAAATGATTTAGACTCAGTTCATATATCCTCCAACATGCTACAGTTGCCCATAGTAGACAAATTTGATCCCACAATGTCAGGTAACCTATCAGTTTACCAATGATCATGGATATAACTATATATTGCCAAGGTTTATGCAGAATTGAGTATGCCTCTGGATCAATCAATAGTTTAGGGAAATCGTGCTAGTTCACAATATAGATATAATTAGGGTCTAAGTCATCCAGTTCCTCATCAAGGATGAAAGAATTACCTTGATAATTAGTAAAACCAATCAATGCATCTCTAGAAGTCTTATTTTCAGTTGTAACTATAGGCAGTTGTTCATCTGGTAGTTCTGATTCCGTCTGATGCAATACTTCCCCAAGAGAAGGGAAGCCAAACATAGTGTCTCTATGGAAGAGGAATACCTTGGGGATTTTTCATGATTATAGACTACTATATCCTCATATCCAAGTATGCTTCTATAAATAAAGTCCATACCTACTACAAATATTCTTACACATGAAGAATCACCATCTGAAAGAGAAGTCTCCTCTTTATCATCCCTAACAAACCCCAATCCTCCTCGTCTTCTTCCATGGCCTCTAGCTTGAAGGAATGATCCTCCTTACCCTCTTTGTTGAGAATAGATTGGGTTTCTCTTACTTCTTTCTCTCTCCTTTTCCATCATCCCTATAGAATTACCTCTACAATTCAAAATTAATCTTTAGTGGATAATCAATATAGCTTTCAAAGATGATATATTATTTATTTTTTAGAAATTGGTTCAATCTCATTTTTAATTGGTATGGAGTTTATATTATTTTTGGTTATGTTACATTGGTGTAGGTTATAATATAATAAAAAAAGGCTTAGTTACATTTTGAATTTGTCTTATAATTTGATATATGTAGGTAAGACATAGTAAAGTGTGTATAGTAGAAGAAGTAGAATAATATATGATTTTCTGCATTGTTAAATAGAGATTCAACACATTAGGGTCATCTTGAGTTAGTAGTATAAGGAGTTTTGGGATTGTATATAGTGAATTTTTATTGGGTTATTTGGGATATATTTGGATCCTTATATATATATATATATATATATATATATAAAGAGAGAGAGAGTGAGATAGTCAGACTAGAATACACTCAAGTGTGTTTGCATATCAAGACAATTTTTTACAAAATGTAAACCATTGATCTTCACTGTCATACTATAACAAGGCTACATACAAATTTTGAGCCCATTTGGATGAGTGTAACTCACTCATCCAAGGGCAACAAAATCAAAGCGTGAAACTAATTTGAAATACATAATTTTTGTGGTCTTTATAATATGACCTATAAATGTCCAAATGTGCTCAAATTTTGCATATGAGCTATTCACAAGATGTTTAAGAAGATCAATGGATTAGATTTTTGAAAAAACTATTGCATCATAAAAAACTAGTTGAGTGTATTATACTCCAATTATACTCAAGTGTATTCTTTCCTGACTATATATATATATATATATATATATATATATATATATATATATATATATATATATATATATATATATATATATATATATATATATATATATATATATATATATATATATATATATATATATGAGGATGTATTGGCTGCCCGCGCGGGTAGCGACAATTAAATACCCGTGCCACAGGACTCAAAGGAAATCCGGTCATTCTATTTACTAATCATGCCATCGAATCTGACGAGTGTCTCCTAGCCCGCAACGGAAGAAGACACCCAGAGGTTGAAGCAGCCTGTGTCAAAGACCACGATGAATTTTTGCAGCGGGGTGTCGACCCCAATCTTGCCGTAGGACTGCGCGTCCATGTAGTTCTTGAGAATTACGATATCCTCTTTGCCCTTTTCGGTGTCGGCCAACTTGAGCGATTTCGTAGCCTCAGCGTCACCGCAGGCAGCGTAGCGGGACTAGAGATCCATGGGGATCTTATTGATGTTGACCCTTAGGCCCAGTTTGGCTGCTGCAATCTGAACTTCCTGTAGTTGATTCATAATATATACAGCAAATTAACAAAGAGAGATCACATTCTGTATTTGTTTTGTACCGTTGTGTACTAAATTTAACATACAAATGGCAATTGTAAATAACGCCCGGAATGGCAGGTTTCGTGATTGCCGCTCCAGGTCTCCGCCGGCTTCACTCTATTTACACGTCATTCCACATGCATAGAGACTTGTCTGCCGCTGTCTCATCTCATCCAGAATACCGAAAGATGTAAATTTCTATAGACAACTACCAGAATTCGTGAAGTTCGCATCCAGACGGCCCCTTACCAAGGGATTTGTAGAGATGAGTGTGAGGGTGAGGAGCGTGATGCAGAGACAGAGGGCCGCCAGGGCCATGGAGGACGGAGCCTTGCTCCACGGACCCATGGTCGGTGGTGGTTGTACTCTTCAGAGCTGAGACGATCAAAGTTCCATGTGATAAATCAGCACTACAGAAAACCAATTGGGATATTGCGTAACAAAGTGTGCTTAATCCAGTGGAAAAGAGGATGATGAACCGACCACATTCACCGCAGTACAAAGAATACCGAGAAAGAACAGAGAAGGTTGCTGGAAAACGAATGAGGGAATGTCTATGTTCCAGGGGCTGACTTTATGATTGTCCTGAAGGTGTTCGATGATATGTCGTCCAAAAATTGTTCTCTTGGAATGTCATTATCATTGCCTACATGAAGAATGAGCATATGGCAAGCACAACAAAGCTCTTTGATCAGGTCCCGGCGGAGATGTGGTGTCCTGGAACACCGTGATTTCAGTGTATGCTAACTGCAAATGATATTAAAACGTCATGGGCCAGTTTGAGGAGATGAGGGTGGGGGGAATGTTGCCTACTAGGTGACCTTGTTGGCACTGCTGTGAGCTTCCACGGACCGGGGAAGATTGTCTTTTTGTTTGTTGGGGAGTGGGTGGCCTTAATTTCCCTTACTAATTCCGTCTGTACCTATGCATGCTCTGTATTTTGCATGTCTCACGGGGTTTCATTTGTTTTCGTCGTGCATAAAGTCAGCAGCTTTTACATATTAAATGATTCAGACTTTCCCTTCTCCCCACCTATTCCCCTTGAACTCTTTTGTTGGCTCTTCTTTTAACTTGAACAAACTCGTGAACCATCTAATATGATTTATTCTGCCTAGTCGTTGCTTCCTCTGTTAACTGGCTAGCTTTATTCTCATTCCTAGTAAATGTATGAACTGTAGCTTCAACACTAAGAGTCAGATACTTTATTTTTAAAAGTACTTTGAATAAGTAATTAATATGCAATCAAAAAATAAGTAAATAATATGCAATAAAAAAAAGATGCACCTTGTTTGATGATAATTGATTGTAACAATGTCACCCTAAAAGTAACTATATGACACAAAAAGTAACTATTTAACATCAAAAGTAAAACTTTGTCATAAAAAGTAACAAAACGATAATGAAAAGTAATAGAAAATAACTTTTAGTATAGAAAGTAGCTATTTGGTATAAAAACTAACTATGCGCTATAGAAAGTAACTAGTTAGTATACAAAACTAACTAATTAGTATAAAAAAGTAACTATGCGACACAAAAAATAACATTGATTCATCAAAAGTAATAAATATATATGTCTTTGTCTGTGTGTTTACTCTGACTTCTAAATGAACTTGTATTATATTAAATGTAATCCGTTTAAATGACTTCTGAGAGCTTGAAACATGAGTGTGTCAAATGATAACAAAGCACCTTAGAAGATTATATTAAAGTTCTAAGCAACTTATTTAGCCAAAACAAACAGGCTTACCTCATAACCCAGGTCAGGGCTATTACAGATAGTCATATTGTAATAAGAAAGTGTCATTTGTAATATGGACAGTCACGTTGTAATAGGCAAGATCTAACTGTAATGTAGGTAATAATTTTGTAATATGGATAGTCATATTGTAATAAGCAAGTGACAATTTGTAATATGGATAGTCATATTATAATAAGCAAGTGTCATCTGTAATATGGACAATCACGTTGTAATAGGAAAGAGCCAA